>JARFXV010000174.1:0-2500 GCA_031761425.1 Cosmopolites sordidus | reverse complement strand
ATTTTCCTCAATTTGGATTCATTTAAAAGGCAATTGCTGGGACAATCAGATAATCTGGGAGATACATTATTTAGTTTATAAATGAAACCGCGAGGTGGCGTTACATTCAACAATAGTTTTTTGAAGTTTTGTTCAGTTTTTTTCAAATGGAATAGTACAGCTTTTACTACATGGCAAGAAAGGTAATTTAAAGAGGAATCGTCCAGTGAAAACCCGTGAAACCCGATAGTAGTACATGATAATAATAATAATCAATAATAAGTAGATAAAAGCTGAAATTTTAAATTTAGCGTTTTTGATCATTAAGAGCCTTCACTACCGTTTTAGGAGTTTGAACTCCGTTGCAGACGTTCTTAATTAGTCTTAATATAGCCCAAGAAAGAAAAAATTCATTTCAAATTTTCATTTTAACAATAAGTTTATAAAAGTTATAAAATCAGATAATTAGCGATTATTATCATTAATGCCCCCGCAACTGGTGTAGGGAGTCCAACACTTATATAAATATGTATTAACTCATAAGCCTATTTATTAAGTACATGTATTTTCTACATGGATACCAAGTTTCAAATCAATCGGATGCATGGTTCAGTAGTTATAACGGAACATCCATAAAAACCACTGTAGATTTATATATATATATATATATATATATATATATATATATATATATATATATATATATATATATATATATATATATATATATACATAAATCTTAATGCATTTTTTCCAGCTGTTCTCCAATTCATTTAATCTATTCCTGAAGTGATTTTCTGGACGTCCTTCAAAATACTCATCTATGGCTGCAATAACTTCATTTAATGAAAAACGCTTGCCACGTTGGTATTTTTTGAGGTTAGGTAACAGACGAAAGTCAACAGGGGCTAGATCTGGTGAATATGGCGGATGTTTCAATAATTCGCAGTATAAGTTCTTCAATTTGGCCATTGCAAAAACACCTCTGTGAGTTGATGTATTTTCTTGATGAAAAATGATTTTTTTTTAAACCTTCTTTGCTAAATTAGGTCTTTCCTTACAAATTTTTGCATCGAATTGATCAAAAAAAATACTGTCCTGTTATTCTTTTATCGGTTTGAAGAAAATCAATTATCAAAATGTCTATTGCATTCTAAAAAATTAATGCCATAACCTATTTTGGTCAATTTTGACCACTTTAGTTGATTCGGAGCTAACAATGTCTATAGCTGTTTGCATTGTGCGGTTTGTTGTCGCAGTTCAGGATCATTATGGTAAACCCCATAAGTCTCCATAGTTTCAAAACAGCGTTTAAAATAAATTTTATTCTTTCGAACAAGTCATCTTGCACATGGCTTTTTCAAGCTCAATTCCTTTTTATTACGAAATACCCGTTCAATTGAGATGTCCATGGCGTTAGCAATTTCACGCATAGTCAACTGTCTGTTATCAATAACCATATCATATATAGAATTAATTATTTGTTCAGTAGTTCAGAACGAGGACCCACTTACAAACCATTGTTTTTGAAGTAACAGACTCCCCTAATACATTTACCATTTCACTATTAATTTAAATTGCCTTTAAACGTTTTTTACAAATAATTTAATTTCTACACGATTCTCAATATTTTCTATTTTAAAAAATAACTCTGATACGTGTATTTTAAGCTGCTGTTTTTGTACGAATTAATTGACAGACTTGAAATTTCACGTGTTCATATGAAGGATGAAACTTTAAAATGTAGTAGATTATATACTTCTTTTACTGCTCTCTAGATGTCGCTCCGCAAACTTTTCAATTAGCCTAGTATATCAAATCTTGGCTTCACTTTTCTTCATTTTCCAATTTTTCAATCGACCTAGTATATAAAAAGTGGGGCAAAGTAAATTTCCAAGTTTGTTCGCTTGCAAACATATGCTCTTCTTACTGCATTTTCAAATATTCTTCTCAGCATTTTAGGTGATATTGTGGCTATCTTATGCTGGATGTTGTCCTTTTAGGCCTTGATGGTTAGAGGGTTGTTGGTATATACTCTATCCTTGAGATAGCCTCATAGGAAAAAGTCTGGGACGGTCAGATTTAGTGAGCGAGATGGATATCTCATATCACCTTTATATAATTATTGATGGTAGAATTATTGAGCGATTATTTTCAAAAAAACAAAGTGCCTGTTCTGGTTCGCTATGTAATTGTGTACCTCTCTATACCCGAATTCTCCGACTTTTGTCTGTAAAACTCTTTCTAACTGTTGTCTAAAACTGGGATATTTTCCATAAACATGGAAGCACTCATATATTCTGATTTTCTCAAAGCCAGGAAAAAATCACAAATTAATTTCAAGTTATAGACCAATAGGTATCCTTTTTACAATGGCTAAACTCTTTGAAAAAAATATATTCCATAGATTGAACCCTGTGATTGTTAACGAGAAAATAATTCCAGCCTTCCAATTTGGCCTCAAACAAGGGCATTCTACGTGTCATGAACTCCAACACTTAACTGACACTATAAAAGATGG
>JARFXV010000173.1:60000-500259 GCA_031761425.1 Cosmopolites sordidus | reverse complement strand
AACTAAATGTCATATCAGCTTGAAATTTATGGAGAGTTATTAGAAAAGAAAGGACTTCTATTATTAGAACTTATCTTTGCAAACACACCATCTGTTGGAAAAGTATCTGGCCTTTCACTGTATCCTTGTATATAAAGAATTTCATCTTCTACATCTACATCTTATAATAAAACATATTTACCCTAGTTAATATTTTAACAAGTATCTGAAGATCGGATAATCTACGTAAAAGTTAATTACTTTATTAGATCAACGATACCAAACAAGCGTTTAGTCAAGAATCATCGTTAGTCGAAATCAACAGGAAATATTTTATCTCATGACAAATGAAGTCGCAATTTGACTAGTGCCCTCTTAATTAAGACTTTCTGACAAGAAACCAATAAAAAAACAAAAGACTCCTTCATAATTAATGTACTGTCATTCCCGCAACATTATTTGGATTGGGATTGTGCGATTTTTTCCGCTTCATAATTAATCAAAAGAAAAGAAACAAAAATTCTGACCGTGAAATCTCGATTGCGACTTCCCCTATTGTCCAGCTATCGAACGGTTTCGAATCAAGTTGGTTCAGAGGTTCGACAAATAGTTGTATAATTTCTCCGAGCGCGATCAAGCGCGAAAACTATTAAAATCATTCTTTTTTGTGTCATTAAAGGTAATATATGCAACTTAAATAAATACTATGATGCTTACAGTTCATTGAGCATTATTATTGACAAACATTCTTCTAAAACCAATTGACCATAAAATTCAACTGAACAGCAGGTGTATTGACACAAGTTTATGTACAAATTAAAAAGGTACCGAAATTTCGTGACCACTTTTTATCGACTGTTACTGCAAGCGTTTTGTCATCGATTGTTTCTATAAATACGCTATATTTCGGGTTAGAAAATCAGTTCAGTACTGTCTTTTATTCGAAGCAATATGAACTCTTTCTCAGTAAGGACACAAACATAACGAAAGTTTATTTTACTAATTTTATACTTTTCCATCTTCTTAGGTTATCTTTTGTGTGACCATCGCCATCGCGGCAGCGCTGGCTTATCCAGGAGGTCATGGAGACGATGGCCATCACGTGAGCATATGTCGATAGATTTACTAGGGTGTAACAAAAGAATTTGCGTTTTTTCTTTGTTTATAAATAATATACTTCACTCCTCAGAGATTTAATCCAATTTCAACTCTTTTCTTCGACAAATATACATGCCTTCTTCAGTATTAAAGTAATTCCCCTTCGAAATATGCAGTCGCCAGTTTCTAGGAGAAACATTAAAATAAGTAAAGTAAGTCGCAAATTAAGGCACTTTTAAGATATTATTTAAACACGGCTTCAAAACGATTGACGCCGCTCGTGAAATTTGCGAAGAAGATGGAGAAGGTATCGTATGAATGCGCACCGTTCAGCTCTGCTTCAAAAAGTCCCCCAAAGGAGACATGAGTCTTGAAGATAGGGAAAGATCTGGGTATCCACGGTCTTTCGATGGCGACGTTTTAAGAGCAACTATGGCTGCAGATCCTAGAACAGGTACTAGAAAACTTTTAGGGAAATTAGAGGTATCCTACACTACTATTAACCGGCATTTGCGAGGCTTACAAATGAACCAAAGAACAATAAAGTAGTATCCTTCAAGTAAGTAAGCCTTCAAGAAGTACGTCAAAGACGCAAATACTTTTGTTACCCCGAGTACTTTTGATTAACATTATTCACGTTTATTTTTCTACAGCAAGTACCTCACTACCACTTCGAATACGGTGTTCACGATCCCCATACAAAAGATCACAAATCCCAGCACGAGGAACGTCACCACGATGATGTCAAAGGAGGCTACACCATCCACGACCCTGATGGTACTCACAGAGTTGTAAAATATACTTCTGACAAAAAAGATGGATTTGCCGCTGAAGTACACCGTGAGGGACATGCCCAACATCCAGCTCACTATGGAAAACATGGTAAACATGGTGGAAAGGGAGGTACCAGTTATGTTGGTGTCACCCATTGGGGAAAAGGTTCTGGAAAATAATTTGATGCCAAAGAAATAATAATTAAGAAACTTTTATTATAATTATTATAGTTGTTTTGATATATTTTTTAATAAATAGAAAGTTTAAAATATAAGGCAGTTTTCTTATTTATCAAGAGTTGGAGATATTTTATTTTATTTTTTAAAACTATGTTACCATATTGCTAAATATAATCAAAAAGCTATGCTAAATAAGCTAAAGAATACTTACCGAGCATAAAAAATATTCTATTAACATTTTGAAAATATATGAATCATATTCTTCTAACAATTCTTCAATTTTTGGAAGGTTTTATTCAAATAGTAGAAAGTGTAATAATAAGAAACGTACGTTATATGTATAAATTAATTATTGTCATAAGTAAGTGTCTACGTAAGGGATAGTTATCCCCTTTGATACAAATATAATATTGTTATCATTCAGAAGAGTATTTCTAATCATTTCTGGTATTAAGATTACGAAATTCGTATGTTTAATGACAAGGGAAGTATCTAATATAGCTCTATTTTTCTAAGTGTTCTGCATAATCCCAAAAAAAGCTGTTTCAAGTATGCTGGACAAGTAATGAATAATCATTAAAATGACCTATGCTCAAATTTTAACACTACAACTGATTTTGATGCTTAAAACTGAGCTGTCAGCATCTACAGTTGCTTACCTGCTGTACCTATATTTTAATGGTTTTCGAATCACTTACGTTAACTAAATTACTATATGTAAAATAGTATGTGTAACAATTGTTTCGACGCACAGTTATCGAAGAAAAAAATGTCATCAAACAGACTGCAGTAAATAACGGATACGACCCAAACATTATAAATAAAATAATTAATAAAGAATGTTATAATAACACCATTAATTTAAAAATTTATAAAACAATAAAATGTATAAAACAATCACATATACAGGAATTGTTACCAAATTAGATTCTAAAAAATTCCCCAAAACAAACAATATAAAAATATTGCTTTTTAAAACAAACAATAGTCTTGGATGCCTCATTAAAAATAATAAAATTCAAACAAATAAACTCTATAAACCAAAAATACATTTAATTGAGTGCGGATCGTGTCCAAAAGCCTATGTTTAAGAAACAAGAAACTCTTTCCCTAGTAAGCTCAATGGACATAAAATAAGTTATACTAAACAACAAAATAATTCTCATTATGTTAACCACTTAATGCTAGAAAATCATACTTTTAATGATAATTTTAAAATGTTACATAATGAAAATAAATGTAAATAATTTAGTCTTTTAGAGAATCTAGAAATTAATAAAAGAAAAAATTTAGATATTCTGCTAAATGGCCAGCTAGACTTGAATGGTTCACCGTTATTAAACTATTGCCCTCCTAAATGTTGAAAAAATGAATTTCCCCACTATCATTTTTATGGTATTATTAGATCGATGGACAGTTTAGATTGTAATTACCTTTCTTACTATTAGTTTAACATAGTTTGTATTTGAAAAAGGCACTGTGTGTCGACACAATTGTTTTATATATATATATATATATATATATATATATATATATATATATATATATATATATATATATATATATAATTTTAAGCCGGTCGTGTTGGTGCGGACGGTAAGAGCAGCGGCGGAGCGGTAGTTGGTTTCATTCCAGCGCTCGGATGGTTGTTTTTCTTTCTTTCTTCTGTCTGTTTACTTCCTAAATGTTTGTGATTGTTTCTAGACTAGACACTTCTAGAGTGTAAAATCCGACAACGAATTACCCCTCAGTCACGCTAGTTAAAGGCTGGGTAAGGCCGGATGCCTTCTGAGAAGTGTACTACTACTGGTCACTCGCCAGTCGGTAGGTTTCCTGATAGACTTATGGGTAGGCACATAACCAAGGGTTCATAGTTCGAGGGGTGTGCTGGCCTGGGTTTGTCGGAAACTATCGAAAACTCTAACCCTAACACTTTACCTTTTTATATATTATAATTTTAAATATAGTGGAAATTTTATATATTAATATTTGCTTATTTATTTAAGATGAATTTTCATCAACTATAGGCTACCTTAGTTAAATTTAAACTATCAATCTCTGGTTTGTACTTAGTTTTTAAGAATAACTACTGACTGTCGAAAAACTAATTCAGGTACATCCGACCTTATCGGGCTTAACTGCAGGAATATATCTTGTCTAATTTTAGATTCGTTTCTATCAATCTTCCCTCGCCCTCTAGGAATAATCTCTCATACAAATACTTATTACTTGAACAAAGGACATACATCTATGCCCGGGGCAAATTTTAAACTTGTACACTCAATTCTAACACACTCGGCTACTATAGTCAGCAAAAAAATCAAAAAGTTTAAAAGAAATATATGCAATATATATCATTAAATGTTGTACAATTAGTAACTGATAAGAAAGTTGATATCCACAGGACCCATTCTGAATCAAGTTATTCACCAATACTTCAATACCTTTATACAGTTTTTTTATTAAAAGAAAATATATAAATAAAACAATAAAAAACTTTATTTATTAAATAATTTAAAATATTAACTAACAAAAAATGTATTCACTTTTATCACCCAGAGCCATAACCCCAATGTGTCGTTCCCACAAAACTGTGCCCTATGTGTCCGCCATGACCGTTATGCCCATGTCCTCCATGACCCTTTTTACCACTATGACCTCCATGACCATTGCCATGATGAGCATGTCCTATACGTTTTACAACTGCTTGAAAACCATTGTGCTTGTCAGCAGTATATTCAACAATTCTATGCGTACCATCAGGTTCCTTCACCGTATAAGCACCAACCACTTTGTCATGGTCACGATATTCGTGATGTGTTTTGTGATCTTTGGTGTGAGGATCGTCAACACCATAGGAAAAGTGATAATGGGGAGTTTGCTTCAAGAGAATATTAAAATAAGCATAATAACAGAGAAGATAATTATTTGTACTTACATAATGTCCACCATGACCGCCTTTGTTTCCACCCTGGCCACCTTTATGGTTTCCCCCATGTCCACCATTATGACCACTTTCATGGCTAACCCCATGAACATCTCCATGACTACTCCCATGACCACCTTCATGACCACCCCAATGACCACCCCCAGGATTACCCCCGTGACCTCCATGACCACTCCCATGACCACTCCCATGAGACTCATAGCCTACATTTCCATCATCATTTTCTTCGTAGTAACCCCCATAATCAGCATATCTCTCATATCCTCCATAATCTTCATGGACCCCATATGCAGCCACGGCAGTAAGAACAAAAACAAAACCAAGTTTTCTATATACAAGCTATAAAAAAATGAAAATTTGTATTTTCCATCTATATTTTCATAAGTTTATACATTATTCAAGAGAAATAAACTTACTGAGAATCTGTTCATGTTTACTACAAAGCAGAATTATAGAAACTGAATCAAAAATTCAAATTTTCTGGTTTATATAGTACAAATAAAGCATCGATATTATTTGGTAATCCTATTGCAACCTTTCCAATGACAAAAAAGAGTATATTGATTACTGCTCTTTGTTTAAATGGAACCTAGCAATGTACTAGTTATATAACTAAGTTATATTGATTTGTTGTACATTTTTTGTTTACCGATACATTTAAATATATCTTATTGATTTACATTTTCTGCTTATCAAGAAAAAGGTGACATAATTAAAGCCTATCCTTTCTGAATGCCAAATGATCTATAAAAATATGCAACACCGTATTTATAGCTGTTGTGATTACTACCAAGTTTTTTGTGTATTGTATTTCTACTTAAATAATAGTTGCGATTTACTTACATTTCTCCTTTAAAAATAAAGAAGAAAATAAACCTTCTTAAGCACCAAACTTAACATCAATTGAGCTATGATTATACACAACGCACTATTTATACTATACAAGAATTGGCATTATTAAAATGTTATTTCATTGAAACACAAAGATCTGTCGTTTTTGTTCTAATTCAGTTACATCAGATTCATAATCAATTATTGTTAAAGCGTGAACATATTAAAGCGTTCCAAACTTCTTTGTTATTAAGTAGTCTTTGTTGAATTTATTTTCCTTCCATCATTATTTGGTACAATTTTAAAAAATTTACTCCTATTAGTTTGGTTCTCTCAGTATCTAACAGATATTATCGCACCAAGTATTATACTATTGTTTTCAATAGAACATATATTATTGTAATTTAAGGTATTAGGGAAGTAAAAGTATTACGTATAACAAAATATGCATGTTTATTACAAAATAACCAATATTTTAATATAATACATATAACATCAATTGTTTATCATTTATCTTCCAGATCCATGGCCCCAGTGAGTAACTCCTACATAGCTGGTGGCGTGTTTTGGATGTTTGGCATGTCCCTCACGATGTACTACCGCTTGAAAACCGTCGTGTTTATCAGAAGTGTATTTTACGATTCTGTGAGTACCATCAGGGTCATGAATGGTGTATCCTCCTTTGACATCATCGTGATGACGTTCTTCATGTTGCGATTTATGGTCCTTGGTGTGGGGGTCGTGTACACCGTATTCGAAATGGTAGTGCGGAACATGCTGTTGATAAAATGAAAAATATAATAAAAAATAATATAGGTAAAAAAACGAGACAGGCAGGACAGGGATACTTACGTGATCATCATCCCCATGTGGATATGCCAAAGTTGCAACAGCAACCACTGACAAGCAGAAAATAATCTAAAAGTGAGTCAATTTTATATAAAAATTAAAAAAGATACTTATTTTATACACTTACGCTGAATTTGTTCATGTTGTTGTGATTGATCGAAAGATTTGATTCGACTTGATTTCGATGTCCAGCTTGTTGAGTTTATATACCAAAAGTTACTACGTAACAAGTAAAAATCGACGACAAAAAATGCTTGATAATGTTTGAATAAGCTTACACCTCGATAAACAGTACATATTGATATATTCTATGATTTTTATGCTCTATTAACTGAAAAATGTAGGCGTTCTGCTTGGTTTTTTCGTTTTTTTGTTCAACAACAATGTCTTGAAAAGTAGTTGGTTATTTATAACTATCATAGAAAGATTAGATAAGTCCATTTATTGGTATAGATTCATTATTTCATACTATGTTACGCAAGAATTGTGATTTTGGGCCTAGGACAAAATTTTCTCGAAATCGTAAGTGAAAGTTTCCGTAAGTGAGTTTTTTTTATTTCGAAGCATGTCCTTTACAGTATTTTTATTCACAAAAAATAATGTTCATAAAAAATGAACTTAAATAAATAATTATAATCTTTTCAGATACCAATATATATGCAAATTTTGAAAGAACTTATAGCACTCAACCCTATAATAATTGCAAAATTGTAGTAATATGTAGTAGGACAGGCATTTACACCACCACTAGATCAAAAAATAATGCTGCTTCTATTTCTGAACAATTCATTAAGAATTAAAATTTGCCATAATATAGAATTCAGAATAATATTCATAAATTCATTATAATATGTACATACGCGAAAATAAATAGACAACTAAACAGAGCAATGCAACGAAAAAATATTCACTGTCTAAGAAGTATTGGGAGATCTGAAATGACCTCCAAGATCCCTGGATCAGCTAGAGGCCCTCAATAAATTCTCGATAAACCCCTCCTGGGGAAAATGATAAAACTCATCAAATAAAAGTAGGAGCCGAAAAGGCTATCAGGCTAATAAAATATAGAAATAGAGACCTCCAAGATTTCCGAATCTCACCGCCTCAGAGTTCTTTCTTTAGGGTTACCTTCACGATAAAATTTACATTTAAAAATCTCAAACACTAGATCCACTGTAAGACAATATTCAGCAGGAAATAAAAAATATGTCAGCGGGAATTATGTCAGAAAACAATAATTAAGGCGATGGATGATGTTGTAAAAAGAGCAACAATTTTTAAACGCAAAAATGGCCAACATTTCATCAGCTGTTAATAACTGGCTTGCTGATTAAAAACATAGGAGAAAAAATGTTGTGTTCACGAAAGAAAGCATTGATTCTGACCCTCTTTAGTCTACAAACTTCTAACCCCAAACTTGGAAAACTTTCCAAAAGCCTCTGCTTTCTTTCTATCTTTCGATGCGCCTACCTTTTGTCACTCGATGCGCAAAGAATAGAAGCTTTATACCTCGTCATCATCATCGTCGGTCCGTGTCGATCCACTGCAGGATGAAGGGCTCTTCAGCATGCTTCTAATTTCCCTTGTTGTATTCCTATTGTAATCCCTTTTTGACGCGGAAAGGTGACCCGGGCGTGGATAATCTTTAACGTCTTCTCGGCCATCTTAAAAACGCTAAAACCACTCAAAAACATATACCACGCCATAAACATTCTTTGCCATATACTTCTTTCAATAAATTTTATATATATATATATATATATATATATATATATATATATATATATATATATATATATATAACCTTGAGAGTACTCTAAACACCAATAGAAGAGTGGGGTTTGTGAGTGAAGGTGGGCCTCGCTCCCGGTCAAGCGACAAACAGAATCCTCATTTTGGGGAGACGGAGGTTGTTATGTGTTCCACATGAGATTGTGGGACCCAGCAGTTGGGTTGTATAACTCCCGACTATTGTTATCTCATCAGACGTAGTCCAAAGAAATGTTGATTAAGGATAGGGCCTCCCTATTATTGACGAGAAAGCATATGTCGGTACTCTGATAAGTCTAATCACTAACAGACGAAACATGTGCCCTCCAATATAAGAGACTCGCTCCCTGTCAAACAACTAACGGTATGCTCATATAGTTCATGAAGAAACGAACCCAAGGGTAACGTGACGAGTATACCAGAAAACCGAAGAAAATTATGGAGGGGCACATAGAGGATAATAAAACATGAGGTATAAGGTACGATAGCAGCACAATGTAAAATGGGATGCTGAACAACTACTGCACATCAAAAACTGGTAAGAGGCTGGTGGAGATCGATTCGGTTGGAGGCGAAGGCTGATCATCCGGGGAAAATCATTCCGGATGTCGATGCGGTTGATTTTGTGAGGAGTCACGACGTTTCGCCAAAATCTTATTTGGCATCCTCAAGTGTTGTGGACTCTTCGAAGCGGATAACAGTTGAGAATCTCAAATAAGATTTTGGCAAAACGTCGTGACTCATCACAGAATCAAGTTCACAGAATTCAAGTCGACACCTGAAATGATTTAAAAACATTATCTACCATCCGTGAAAATATATACAGTGTATCGGGAAATAACATCGACATATTTTGGGAGGTGACTCTAGGGATTAAACCATAAAAAAAGTTCCTATAAACATACACCAAAAATTGCTTCTTAAAGGGGCTAGAGTCCCTTAAAAGGGGAACTTTTGCTGTTTAAAAATTAAAAATTTAGACGATTAATCGTGACATCCACCTACTTAATTATTAAGATGCATTTCGATATCTATGTAATCATGCATCGATTTAGAAAAAGTCAGTTTCCTGCAAAACGGTCTATTCTAACGAGATGAAATAAAAGGACCTTTTTTACCTAAAAATCTTTGTGATTCAATAATTTGATTTAAAAAGTTAAAAAATACTAAAAATTAACATTTACTAAGGAGACGCCCTCAGGAAAATATTCAATAATTAATACAAAAAACGTTTTTCCATTCCAACTTATTGAAGTATACCGAGTTTCACGACTTTAGCATAAATCGTTTCGAAAATATTGCGAAAAACCTATTTTCAGAGTTCCTTCTTTAAGGGGCTCTAGCCCCTTTAAGAAGCAATTTTTGGGGTATGTCTATAGGAACTTTTTTTTATCTTTTAATCCCTAAAGTCACCTCCCAAAATATTTCGACGTTATTTCCGGACACCCTGTATATATATATATATATATATATATATATATATATATATATATATATATATATATATATATATATATATATATATATATATATATATATATATAAAATTTATTGAAAGAAGTATATGGCAAAGAATGTTTATGGCGTGGTATATGTTTTTGAGTGGTTTTAGCGTTTTTAAGATGGCCGAGAAGACGTTAAAGATTATCCACGCCCGGGTCACCTTTCCGCGTCAAAAAGGGATTACAATAGGAATACAACAAGGGAAATTAGAAGCATGCTGAAGAGCCCTTCATCCTGCAGTGGATCGACACGGACCGACGATGATGATGACGAGGTATAAAGCTTCTATTCTTTGCGCATCGAGTGACAAAAGGTAGGCGCATCGAAAGATAGAAAGAAAGCAGAGGCTTTTGGAAAGTTTTCCAAGTTTGGGGTTAGAAGTTTGTAGACTAAAGAGGGTCAGAATCAATGCTTTCTTTCGTGAACACAACATTTTTTCTCCTATGTTTTTAATCAGCAAGCCAGTTATTAACAGCTGATGAAATGTTGGCCATTTTTGCGTTTAAAAATTGTTGCTCTTTTTACAACATCATCCATCGCCTTAATTATTGTTTTCTGACATAATTCCCGCTGACATATTTTTTATTTCCTGCTGAATATTGTCTTACAGTGGATCTAGTGTTTGAGATTTTTAAATGTAAATTTTATCGTGAAGGTAACCCTAAAGAAAGAACTCTGAGGCGGTGAGATTCGGAAATCTTGGAGGTCTCTATTTCTATATTTTATTAGCCTGATAGCCTTTTCGGCTCCTACTTTTATTTGATGAGTTTTATCATTTTCCCCAGGAGGGGTTTATCGAGAATTTATTGAGGGCCTCTAGCTGATCCAGGGATCTTGGAGGTCATTTCAGATCTCCCAATACTTCTTAGACAGTGAATATTTTTTCGTTGCATTGCTCTGTTTAGTTGTCTATTTATTTTCGCGTATGTACATATTATAATGGACATTATTATGTCCATTATTATGTATGTACATATTATAATGGTTATTTCCGGACACCCTGTATATATATATATATATATATATATATATATATATATATATATATATATATATATATATATATATATATATATATATATATATATATATCTGTGTGTGTGTGTGTGTGTTTCAGATAAGAATGCACTCTGCGGGGATGATCTTAGAAACATTTAGAGATATAGAGATGATTAAATTAGAAAAAAGTTGAACCTCATAGCTATCGCACAATTGGATTTTATTCGTTTCTGATTCTAGTTGAAGCGATATGTCAAAATAAATTTGACATTTTTATGGCCACTTTTTCTTCTCTACGAGGTTCTGTAATTAGATGTTTCATCGGACGTTTCGGCTTTTCTCGACCATCATTAACTTTGTTTTTTTAAATAGTCGAAAAACTTTGTTTTATGTTTAGTAAATTCTCCTTTTTATTCTGAATCTAACAACATGTCACACAATATTTATTACACATTTCCGACTAAGGGCTGACAATAATAATAATAATAATTTCCTACTAAGGGATGTAATTTGCATTACTTTAGATTTTTTGCATTACTTTAAATCTTTTTAGATGTGACATTTGACAGTCTGTCAATTTTAACAGTCTTTGTTTATCCCCTGGCTAAGCAATGCATCCATTATAGACTGCTTTGAGATTGAGTTAAATGTTTTTTCGTGGACGATAAAAGCTAAGCACAGTGGCATGGTGTATTCGTTGTACGTTTTTATGGCCGGCTATACAACAAGGATGGTATTCATTGTACTCAATCCACTTTTGAATCCTGGTTGCTCTCTCGGTTGTGCCTCATTCAGTTTTTTTAATATTCTTTTAGATATTATCTTGGTGAAAACTTTGTGCGTTACTGATAGAAGGCTTAAAGGACGGTATTTCTGCTTTTATTTTAGTTAATTTTATTTCATTTGCTAGTTATTTGACGTGGTTGGTCATTGTACAGCTCAGTTAACGGAGAAGGTTAGGGTTAATTACTTTTGCATAAATGAATCTACTTTTAGGACTCCCACAAAATTATTAGAGTTCATACAGCCCTTTATTTTTTATATTTGAACTACACTTTATTGGATCAATTTTGTAATTTTGATATATACCATGATGATATTATCTAAAGAAAAAATTTTAAAATCTCCTTATTTGATAGAAAAAACTAAAAATGAATACATTTACCATGATAATAATAATGCTCTGTAACTCTGCGAGGTGTGAATTTAGACATTCTATATATTTGTGTTACAAGGTATCCTGGGCTTGTACCTATAATTCATTAAAGTTGCGGACTGTATGAAGAATCACTCGAAAGTCCGATCAAAAGTGTTATATTGGAGAAAAATGTAGAGTTCTAGAAAAAATATACAGTTTGACGTATTGATTGCGATCTGACGTTACCTAGTAAAAGATGAGATTTGAACAAACTTACAGATGTGTCCCAGTCAATCACTGCAATATTTGGAATTAGATAACTTAATTCTCAAACATACACATATAATCTCCCATATTGAAGTTCCTTGAGGAATAGCTGTATTTTATTAGCGCCAAGTTAAATTTCGGCCCGACAAAGGAGACAGAATATTTTTGAGGACTTTCTTTTATCTTTCAACGTAGTTACCACTCAATACATTAATTAACGAGGTGCAGCTTTTCAATTTTCTCAATATATACAAAGATTTATTCAACTTGCAAAATAAGCGATTATCTCTACTTTGACCCCATCATTTGAAGGGAATATTTGTCCAGCGAGCGATTTCTTTACGTTTGGAGAGTAAAAGTAATAAGAGCAAAATTCGTCGAATACGATATATTAGGAAACATTTAAGCATAAGTCACAGATAATCAGATGTAGATTTATATCTACAATAGCACCTTTTAATTGGTCTAGTAATAAAGCAAGTAGTCTTCTATGAACACTACAATACAATAATTCCAGAACATTGAAGCAATGACATTTTCCAAAAATAAACTGAACTTTCCTAAAGATAAACTAAATGTAATGGACAAGCATATCGTAGACCTAGAAAGTCGTGCCAGACGAGCAGTTCCAAAGCAAATAAATAGCTAAAGAACTTTGAATAATGGAATAGAATACCAATGGGCTGAGATTCCTTTATTTAGAAACAATAAATATATGTCTTGTTGCAGAGACACATTTTACCACATAATCATTTGTAAAATTTATCGGATATAAAACATGTCATACTATCTATCCTGAAAATTTCGCCAAGAGGAAGTGCGGTAATAATTTGAGAAAATATTATGCATTTTTCAGAAATAAAATAACTCACAGACTAAAGTGACTGAACAGCAGTGTCAGTAAACAGCAGTATCAATAAACAAATTAACAGACTGACCCAGCTAGCTAGACCTAGAAGAAAAGATCAATCTATTGGTACCTTTACAAAATGCGCATCAGCTGGATGAAGAGGTTGGCCTATTTGTAAAACAAGTACAACAAGCTGCTTGTGACAATACTCCCACCATCAAATATAAGACAAGACTTAATAGCCAAAAAAAGAAAAATAAAGAGGAAATGGCATCAATCCAGAGCGTCACTAGACAAAATTAATCTAGACAACGCTACTTGTCAACTAAAAAGAGAGATCCAACTTATTAAAAGCGAATCAATTAATTCATACCTAAGTGAGTTGACTAGTGATAGTAGCACTGACTATTCACTATGGAAAGCTACTAGATTAAAAAGACCTATTATGCAAATTCCTCCAATTAGAATGGAAAATGTTAAGTGGACGAGAAATAATCAAGAAAAAGCTGACACATTTGTAATTCATTTGGAAAATACATTTCAACCAAATGAAGGTAAAGACATCTTGGACCAAGAAATTAACCAGGAAGATGTGGAGATCAATCAAACCGCCCCCAAAGACGTCATCAAAGAGATTAATGAAAATATAGATCTGAAGAAAGTTATAACAAAACTAGTAAAATATGCGATGAATGGACTCAGAAAATTAAAGAGCACATTGAGGCGTTTCGTTTCACAATATTCCTCCAAAAGCATTCGATATTTAGATGCATTTTTGGATGTGAACAAATGCATAACCTTTTTGTAGAAAAATATCCAGAGTTGGAGAACTTGGCTAAATGCGAATTCTATTTGAAATATTTCAATGAAAACTTCAATCTTAGGTTTGGGAGACCTGGATGTGGATGTTTGTTCGGAGTGCGAAAGACATGTAACGAGGCTTAAAGATGTTAACCTTAACGATAATGCAAAGAGAATAGTTGAGGCGGAACTAATCGTTCATGAAAGGCGAGAGAAGAAATTTTATAATAAAAATTAAAGAAGTGCAAACCCTGTGTACTGAACGACCAGAAGCAATTGGACTAGATTTTGACTACATGCGAGATATGCCACCACCGTATATTCCAGTTCAAGATTTTTTTTATTCTAGGCAGCTCTGGGTCTATGCATTCCAAATACACAATCTTAAGGAGAATAGCGGTCATTTTTATACCTATCATGAAGGTCAAGATCAGAAAGGACCTAATGAAGTGTGCACATTCCTTAATGATGCACCCACATGATGACACATAAACCCCTTAAAATCACTGAACTAAACTTGTTTTCCGACGAATGTGAAGGGCTGAACCGAAACCAAACCATGGTCTGTTTTCTCTTAGCATTGCAAGCAACCAAGAGATTCAACAAAATATATCATTGCTTCCCGATAAGAGGTCAGTCATTTTTGCCCTACGATAGAGATTATGGCTATGCAAAACGGAATTTCAGAAAACATGATGGAATCTATACTCTAGAAAAGTATGAATACTATATGAATTCTGTATAAATACAGAAAAGGGCAACCATTTATTGTGAAGCAAATCCGATACAGCGACATTATTGATTTTACGAACTGGTGGCCTGACTACTATAAAAAAAATGTGTAGTACTTTGACTCGAGGTGCTGGTTCCAAAAAAAAAACTGCTGTGTCTTGCTGTGTCAAACTACAGGCACTTCCTGTATGAAAGTTCAAAACCTGAATATGTTAAAACGTGGGAATATATAATGATTTACAATCATATACTTTTTAAATTGGTGAAAAAACACAATAAAAGTCCACCTCTGGCCAATAGTGAGGCATATAAAGAACCTGTTCAGATTAATGGGAAAAAATCGCTATCCATGGTGAAATATTGGAATTTTATTACCATGTCACATCATGGAATACGACAAATACCGAAAATGATGATTTGAAATGATGATTGAATTGATGATTGAAAATAATCGAGCTAACAGTTTTAATATTGTATTTTTTTACTACGATTTGAATAATATTAAATAAATCCAAGAATAATTTTTGCCTGCTTTTTTTTATACGGAGTTGAGTTCAAAAACCGTCAGCTGTTTTTATCTATCGATAGTAGACCATTTTATTTTTAGGAAAACTATTATTAAAAATACATTGCAAACCACGGGATCTAAAACTTTTTTATGCCTGCCAAGTAGTTTCAACGTTACTGGTTACTACGTTACTACATTACTATTATATCAAGTAGTTACTAATATATCAAGTTTCGTTACTACTATATAAGTAGTTTCAACGTTAATAAATTTTGATTGATTTTCTGGAAACGACGATTTTTGACATCTATGGTTTTCGACCTCATAGATTCGATTGCAGATATCAGCCAACAAAATTAGCAATTCGACAAAAAAAATGAAGAATCTAATTAAATGATTCAAAGTCTGTATTAGTTAATGAAACTGTTTTCGTTTTCTGTGACCCACTTCCAACTACTCCCACCCACCTTATGGCTACTGATTAGTCTCATTTCAAACGACCCTCGTATGTCCATTTATTATTGTAAGAACCAAAAATCAGATCTAAATCGATAAGAATGTCAAGGTAAAATGAAATATATAAGTTTAATCAGTGTTTACGGTTAATTATTAACACGGAAAGAATAGTAGTATGAGTTTCAAGTAGGTGGTTTGGGTTATTTCCGTGTCGGTTTTAATACAATTAGTCGTAAAAGAAAGGAACTGTGGCATTAAATTGCAAAAAACAGTGCAGAAGCTATTGTTTCACGCACATTGAGTCGTAAATCAATCAAATGACGCTTTTTAATACAACAATTAACCACATTTCTTTGTAAGATTTTTTTTCGAATAGCGACATTGAACAGTTTGAAACTTTTAGATCACACCTAACTATTAATTAACATTATTTAACAAATTGAAATTTTACGTTGTTAAAGAAGAAATATTTACATCATGGCTTCTTGGAAAAAAATTAATATATTTTTTATTCAATTTTAGATTAGAGATTTTCAATTTTTATCAATATAAATGATTTTACATCTACCGTTATACCAGAGTTTGATGGCACCATTACCCTACTATAAATAACTACTATTCTGTCTAAAAACTACAAAAGCTGATCAAAAATGTGTAACATTCTTAAAAACCTAAACCAAACCATGTTTCAATTTTCAAAGCTGCTTTTATCTTTCAATATAGTCCCCATAACTCAAATATACTTTGCCATTGCTTCTCTAATAAAGCTATGCCAACAAGCAAAATATAAATAATAATGACTTCGTTCGACTTAAAACGACTACCATAAAATAATTTTTTGAGGTTTTAAAATATTTGGAACTCAGAGAGGACCAAATCTAATGCGGTAAATGTTCCAACAATTCATTCTCCATTTACTGAATTTGGACATCGGGAATTTGCCATTTTGAACAGATGCATTTTCCTGGAGAACGAAATCCTTTTTCTTCCACAAACTTCATCACAACGATCATCATTTTACCTTTCTCAAGGCCTACCTACGATGCTTTCCTGCGTGATCGCCTTTGCTGCTGATGGAGTCGTTCTTGAGTTTTTTGGTAGTATGTTGTAATGGATTCATGACAAATTATTCCTTCCAAATTTCCATTCGAATAGTTTTCTAAAACTGTTACAAGTCTATTAAAAGTTGTTTCGCACATAGTTTTTTTATTAACACTGGAGACGCATTCTACGCAAATCTCCGATCAGTATTCGCGGCACGTTTTAGGAACACCAACTGCGAGAATAGCAATCTTGAACTGTAATTAAAAAAATGTCAGAAAAGATTTATAAATCAAATAATATCAAAAGTTGCTAGCTAATATGCCCATGCATTTTTTAACAAGAAAAAATGTAATCAAATCATGAGCTTACTTAATTCTATTCCTCAGTCTTCAACCAGCTAATATACAACAGATCCAGGTTTATGCCAAGTTTGACGGTTAATAATTCTTAATTTTTTTGAAATACCGCTGTGAACAAGGGTCAGTTTACAATCTAATCCCTTACTTCATTTTGTTGCTGCGACAGTACCTTTCAAAGGGTCATTGATGTTTAAACTATTTTAAGTTAGCGTCATATTTTTTTTCGTGTGGTCAACATGTCTAGTTCCGAGCCAAATCAAGACCATTTGCAGTACATACTACTTTTCTGGTTCACTCAGAAGAAAAACACGAGTGAAAACCATCGTATACTTGCGGAAACTTACGGTGACAATCTTCCAACGCAAAACACTTGTGGGCGTTGGTTTAGATGACTAAATGGTGATTTCGACTTTAAAGACAAAGAAGGTCCAGGTCAACCGAAAAAAAAATGAACATGCCGAATTGTTGAAAGAAGACGATATGCAAACTCAGTAACAAATGGCAGAGAGGTTAAATGTTTTTCTTCGAACCATTTGGCAGAAGGCAGGAAAATAGAACCACATCAGCTGAACAACAGATGGAAAAGCGAATAACGGTGTGCAAACTTTTGCTTTCTCAGCGTAAAATAAAGACTTTTTTGCATCGGATCATAACTGGAGACGAAAAATGGATATATTTTGAAAACCCAAAACGCAGAAAATCATGGATTGACTCAGAACAACCATCAACATCGACCGCAAGACCAAATCGCTTTGGAAAGAGGATAATGCTGCGCTTTAGGGTGGGATCAGAAGGGGGTCGGGTACCATGAGCTTCTGAAACCAGGTGAAACTTTTGCTACCGTCAACAAATGATCAATTTGAACCATGTGTTGTTCGAAAAGCGACCAGAATGGGCTACAGGATATAAAGTGGTTTTGCAGCACGATAACGCCTCATCACACAGAGCAAAAACGGTTAGAGGCACCATTTCTGAACATGGCTGGGAACTGTTGCCCTATCCGCAGTACTCACCAGACTTGGTCCTTTTCGACTACCACTTATTTTATCTATGTCTCACGTGCTCTCCATAATACTCATATAACACTTTAACAATCACCGAAATGTCGAAAAATGACTGATAACTGGACCATCTCAAAAGGTGTACGGTTTTTTTAGATGGACATCCACAAATTGCCAGAGATATGGAACATTCACATTTATTCATTGTCATACCTATTAATCTTTAAATATTTCTCTAAACTTCAATGTTTTTTTTAATCTTTCTTGAGTTGGTATCTGTTACTTTTATTGAACGCTTACTTAAAATCCACGAAAACTATATGTGCTACCATATTATGTTCATATATTTTATCCGTGATTTGTTTGATCTCCTGTTCATCTTCTATTTTTGAAGCCGCATTGATAATTTCCTATAAGTTTTTCTGTGTATTTCTCCAGTCGTTATTTTATTATATAAGTACCTTGTATACCGCGTTCAACAGTGTAATTCCTCTATAGTTTTTGCATTGTGTCAAGTCACCGTTTTTTGGTATCGATATTATAGGACCTGTTCTTCATTCATCAGATATGTGTTCTTCGCGCCATATCCGTAAAATAAGTTGGTAGATTTTTTGATTTTGATGTAATTCTTCCCCTCTATATTTAATTAGTTCGGCATACATTTCATCACATCTCGCAGCGAGTTTCTGAGGTTTTTTATCGCTTGGGCAACTTCCACGTACTCGGGGTAACTTCCGCGTTTTATATTCTCATACTATTGTTGCTTTTTTTGTTTTGCGCTTATTTACCTGTTTGAAAATAGCACTTATATTTCGTTTCTTGTTTTCTTCTTCAATTTCTTTTATTATTTTTCCATCCAATTATTCTTTTTCCTTTTACACAGCTTAATGTTCAGTTTTCTAATTTCTTGTTCCTTGCTTTATTTTTGTTTCCAATCATATTTTCCTATTCTTTATCGAACCATTGTTTATTTTTGTTGTTTCTCCTATATGATATGGTGTCTTCTCACCAAATGCATAACAATACTTTATTCGGATGTAAACTGGTTTTTACACTAGTTGAAGGGGCACTTGAAGGGGCACTTACAACTGGTAACACTGGTTGAAGGGGCACCTTCGCGCTTATACTTTGATCGCTTATGCTTAACATTATTATATATAATTCATTTATTGACACCTATAACTTTCCACTTTAAAAATTAATCGATTTCGTTGTATTTCAAAAGAGAATAGCAAGCAGAAATTCGATCTATCAAAAAATTATCGGTTCCCTCAAGTTGTTCTATGCCGATCACTTTCAATTACCGCCAATATTTCGTTGCTATTAGCCTCGGCCGATCGTCCGAAACGTGGTACATCGCTAAAATTAAAAGTGTTATCACAAAACTTTCTGAACCACCTAAAGCAATATGTGAAATATTGTTGCCCTTTTAGAAATAAAAATATAATGTGTCAAAAATGGACATTATTTTATGTCATTTTTAATGCTTAACAAAATTTTAAGTACTGTAAAGTACTATTTGAAACTCATACTGTGAAACAAAATCAAAACTTTACACATGCCTAAATAGACAACACTTCGTTTTTGCGATGCAATCTCATTTAGCACCAAAAACGGGATGGCCTTTTGCATCAGTCCAATATTATTAAAGCGGGTAGTACTCATCCACATAGTTCACTGAACATATGCAAACGCAATATTCTTCACACTCATTTTTAAATCCTATTTTATGTGTAAAAGTTAATTGAGTTATAAAAATATCCATAATTCAAATTCATCAGTTTACCAATTGCCTGACCTATATAGAGCATAAAATTCAAGCCATTAATTTTATGACATCCGAATTATAACGTAATGAATCCAACATTCTTGATCGTCATTTAAGACGTTGATGCAATAACGGAAAAAGAAACATCAAAAGTAACATATTTCAATCATGAAAATAACCGTTATTAAAACGTCTCGAACATTGAAAGTGTTAAAACGCACCGTCGAGATCTATAATTAAACAAACGGCGTGAAATGTAGGGTTGCATCCCCAATCAGCTAACATAATAGAAAAATCAACCCGTTAGATGCGGGAAGGTGGAAGAAAGGGTCACTGAATAATAAAACCGATTCTGGTACTGTTATTTCGGGACTGATAGTAAAGTTTTTTCGATTTAAACATCAAACCTAGACCGCCCAGGAGTACCTCTATATTTGATACAGAGAACCGTTCATTTTCAAGTATCAGATGTGATCATATTATAATAATGTTATATCAGAATCATTACGTAAGATAACGATAAAATTAAGCGCATGGTTTTTAATTCGCACAAACACATAAATATTATTTAACAGAAGTCTTAATCAATACTGATCGACATACATAAAAATATATTTATTCAGAAATGTTCAGATCGTTTATTATCGTACATATTTGCGAGAACATTTTTAGTAATTACTAGGATAGTCTGAAAAGTTTCCAACCTCAACATGAAGGTGGCGTTACTCGTCAAAAATATCCTCGAAAATGTCAGCCATATTAGACTCTCAGTTGTTTTTAACAGTCATTTGTATCAGTCGATGTTAGTGTTTCTGCAAAGATGGAAAAAATCGAATATCAAGCTGTCATTAAATTCTTGCATTTGAAAGACGATACGCTTATGCAAATTGAAACCGAGATAGGTAATGTTTATGGGGACTCTGCACCTTCATTTGCTACCGTGAAATATTAGGCAACCGAATTTAAATGTGGTCATACCAGTTTGGTTGACAATGAACATTCCGGACGGCCAAAAACTGCAACCACTACCGGTAACATTAAAACAATTTTTGCGCATGCAGCAACGTACACGTGATAGAAGTAAAACTTCTCAAATTCATATATAGCGCCTAACGCGTACATCTACAACGCGCGCAGGCGCGACACTATCTTATTATATTGCTTTGTATCGTTGTGTATATGTCGCTCTCTTTTACTCCTCTTCCGTGGCGTCGGAATGTATAGCTCTCTTTCTCCTTTTCTCTACGTTATATCTTTCTTCTCTCTCATGTAACGAAATGTGCCTAAACGTGACGCGTCCTTGAAATTTCACTGTCAGTGCTCGTCCAATTATCGATTATCGAATCGCCGCCTAAGAAGTTTCACTTCAAAAAGTTCATCAAATGGTGCTAAACGATCGTTTTAAGGTTATCGAATTAAGGTTAGAGAAATAACAGAGGCTGTGGGCATCTAGAAAGAACGTGTTTGTCATATATTGCCTGCAGATTTGGGCTTGAAGAGGGAAAAACAATAACAGGGGCATACAAAGTATCATTACTTGACAACCTGAGGGTAGAAATTGCTGGAAAATAGCCATATTTGAAGAAAAAGAAAGTTTTGTACCACCAAGACAAAGCACCGTCTCACACTTCAGTGGTCGCCATGGCAAAAATTTACGAATTGGGATTCGAATTGATTGACCACCCACCGTATGCACCAGATCTGGCTCCAACAAATATTTTCTCCTTCCTAGGCTCAAAGTTGTCCTCGGAGGACAGAGATTTTGATCATTCGTAAATGGCTATTTTACAGAACAAGATGTCAACTACTATTCGAATAGATTGAAGAGATGGGAGCATCGCTGAGAAAAGTGTATAGAATCACAAGAAGACTATGTTGAGAAATAAAAGTAAATTTGACAAAAAAAAACTTGTTTCCGTCTTAAGGAATAAACTTTCCAGACTGCCTTCGTATGTTGTATCCACTTTAATAAAAATCGCATTGTTCGTAGACTTTTTTAAAGGAAAAGAGAATTCCGTATACTATATATAAATATTTTAGTCAAGTATGTAATTACCATTATTATTTACAACTTTTTGCCAACGTAGCGGTAGGTCTGTAATGGCTTTTTGAAAAAAGTTGCCATCTTTATTGTCAAAAAATATCAACAGGTTTTTTTTTCACCTTTTTTTTTTCGTTTTAAAAGATTTCCCATTTAGACAGTTTTGGAGGGAGTAGAATAGATGGTATTCCGAGATTGCGATGTCCAGTAAGTAAGGTAAGTGGATCAAAACATCCTAATTAAAACTCAACATTTTTTGGCGAGTCCTAATTGAAACGTGTGGTAGTGCACTGTCATGATGAGACAAGAACCGTTTCTGTTTGCTAATTCTGGTCAATTTAGTATGGTTGCTAAGTAATCATAGGTTTCTTTCATTGTCACTGAATGGGCTAAAGGAATAGATGGGTTTTAGTTTCCATTATGAAGCAAGACTGCTTTTAAGCTATATTTCGACGAATCTATGAAAATACGCGACTCGGGAGGTACATCTTCCATATTAAGCTCATTCATTAGACCATCAATATCACAACAGATACATAGCGATCATTTCATTTTATAAAAACTTGAAAACGTTACATTCCGTTTTCGATAAAGTGAAACACCTGCATTTTTATCTAACAGGTTCCACTGTTGAAGTCTGGAACCAAGAAGTTCCGTTTTTTTGTTTTGACAATCCCAGGTCAGGTACCCAATCATTTAATTCATTCTGAGTTATTAAGTGAGGTTCACTGGTAGTTGTTAAAAATGTTGGGTCACAACAGGTGTTTTCAGGAAGTAGTGGATCAGATCCTGATAAAGAATTAGAATCACCGTGTTGTTCAGGTTTAAATTCTAGTTCAGGCGCAATCTATAATGGTAGTTCCTGGCTATGAGGAACTGCCCTAAGTGCAGAAGGCAAATTTGGATACTGAATTTTGTCCCTTTGCTTTTTTGAAATCTCTTCTATTTTAATGATACAAAAGTAACAATCACATGGTTAGTAGGTTCTCTCCACACCATAGGAACAACAAATAGCACAGAATTTTTCTTGCAATGCATCCACTGCACTAACTTCACGTGACAATTCACACAGCAAAAATGAAAAGATAGGATTTTTTTGACCTCCTCGGATATAGATCTAGCTTGTGACTTTAAAATAAATCGTCCGCATATATAACAAAACTTATCCGCTATCAACGACTATTTGCCATTTTTTTACTTACTTTAAAATTTGTCATTTTATATAAATTCGACTTAAAAACTTGACTTAAACGAGACAGAAACAAACTCAACTACCGAAAACGATAAAACTGTCTTTAAAGGTTCGTACAATAATGTGGAAATACCCCCTCTACGATCTTGTGGTAATTCCTACATGTCCAGTTCAAAGTCAGATACAAATAATTTCAACGACCCATGATATAAAGGAAAAGCAGATATTTGAAAATAGGACGTGCTAGGCCATTTCTATGAAAAAGTAATGTCTGAATGATTGTGGCGTGTTCACATATTTTTTTCCTTTATTTGGGTTTTTCGCCACTATCTAAAACTCAAAAAATATCAAAAATACCTGTTCTTATTTAAAGAATTATTAGTGATTCTTTCCAGTGATTCTTTCTTTAAATAAGAACAGGTATTTTTGATATTTTTTGAGTTTTAGATAGTGGCGAAAAACCCAAATAAAGGAAAAAATCTATGAAAAAGTGTTTTAATAACTATCTAAATGAAACGCAAAAAGAGCATTCTCATCAATGTTATAAAAATCATGTCGACCTGTGTAATTTGTGTCATTGCACGGTATTAAGCATAATTCACTTCATCATCAGTTACCATCCGCTTCAAAAATAGAGCCTCACATTTTTCTTTTCAGTAAAAGATCGCAGAAAAAAATTCGGTCAAGCAAATTTCGCTCTTTAAGCTCGTGAGAAACCCACACATCGTATCGACAGATGTTTCTTTCAAATGGTCAGTATTTAACTTATCTATTATCTCACGAAACGTAATGCGTGGATCTTCGGTTATTATGGCTGTTATTTCCTCGACATCAGTGCTTGAATAATTCGAGTCTTTCAGGCCAAAATTTCCATCTTTGAACCGCCCAAACCCTTTTGCACCGTGCTCTCCACGACAGAACCATTTTCGTAAATGACACAATTTTTTTTTTGTTTGGACAGCGTTATTGTTCTTTTTGAAATAAACGAGCGTCATATGGCGTAAATCCCTAATCAACTGAAGATAATCAAAGCAAATTTGAATATTGTAAATACCATATATATTAATAATATGTTAATAAGCATTACTAATCCGTTATCTATTTTTGTTTACAAGCGGTCAAAGCGCAACTAATGCAAAATCACTCTAAACTTTCCAGCGACGCAGTTCTCTTGTTTATCTTTATCTTTATTAATAGGTAGGATCAGTGGTAGGAAATCTGAAACTACGATTAGCAGGCCAAAAACTACCGAAAGCAGTTTTTTACTAGAACTCCTAACATCAGAGTATTATTAAATTCAAAGAGATTTGGCATTAAACAAACATCAAATCACTTTTCTTGAACTTCTTGACGCTCGCTTCTCTAATCATATTAGCATCATCGGGAAATAATACTTAGAGAAAAGTTTAAAAAATGTGATTTCATATTTAGTAATAGTGAACTTTAGAGTTTTGCAGTTAATTGATCAGAGTAGTAACCAGTACATTATCATTGTCCATATGAAATTTAGGGAATAGGTAACCTGGAAACAGTTGAGAACGTATCTGTAATTAAGAATAAGAACATCAAATTTTATAGTTGTAGTTTGCAATAGTTTATGTCTTACAGTTTGATTACAATTTGGGAAAATATGCAATTATTTTATTGATTTTATTAATAATATGTCTTTAGGCGCCGAATATCTACTTATCAATGTTGTGAAAAATGTATTTCGAATAACGAATCGAAATTTAGAATAAATGAAATTTATTTGTTATTAGCGAATAACGAAATTAAGTAAATAGAATAATTTATTTGTTATTTGGTCTGATTTTATTCGATCTTTCAAATAATTTTTTTAGACATTGAAGTTGAAATATAAATTGATTACATTTTTGAATGGATTTTCGAACAACATTATTAAAATATCAGTAATCTGGTCCATAGATTAATTAAATAAACAATTAGACCATATAAATTAAATCAATTCTTTTACAGGAACCTTCGGTGTAAATTCTAAGAAACTGACAACTAAACACCAAATCGCTTTTTTAAACTTCTCGGCGCACGTTTCGCTAATTATGTTATCATCATCAGGAGATATGTTAATCTAATTTAAAAACTAAACTATGTTTTATTTATATGACAGCTAAACACAGCGCTCTTCAAATTTGACAGACTTTAGTTTATAATATTGTTTACAAGTGTACGAAAACATATCGTTCTACGTCGTAAATGAAAAAAAATATTCGTAATGGAATTCAAAAGTAATAGTCTAATTGCTTTGTATTTGGCAGGAAAATCTTAGCCTGCTATTATTCATAAGCATTTACGTGTTAATAAAATGTTTGTGTATCGAACCATTAAACGTTACAACGATACTGGTAGCATCGCAAAACGCCATGGGGGTGGTCAAAAATCACCAGAAATAGTTTGAAAGGTAAGAGCACGAATTGAAAGAAATCAATGTCAGAGTATATCAAAATTGGCTAAACAGCTGAACGTATCCGACTCAAGCGTACGCCGTAAACAGAAATATGAACTTAAGTTGAAAAGGCAACAAAACGAGAAAATGTTCACTGTTCAGCAATGCGTCAACAAATAAAACGATCGGGTGTGGTTAAAGGGTAAGTCCAGCGAAAAACTGGACAACCGACTTGCTATGCGTAAACAAGTGCTTACTTCTGTGATGGTTGGGGCTGCTGCAACTGCAAATAGTCGCCCTTCGTTCGTTTTCATCAATCAGAGCGTTAAGGTAAACCAGCAAGTGTACCAACAAAAGGTATTAAACGACGCGTTGATCCCTTGGACACACAAACAATTTAGTTCCAACCGTTGGACATTTCTATAGGACTCGGCACTATCCCATAAAGCCACAACAATTTTTACAAAATCACGTTCCATAGTTCATTTCTTCGCAACAATGGTCTCGGTATTCACCAGACTTGAATCCAATGGGCTTCTCCATACGGTCCATTTTAGAGACTAAGGTATCAACAAAAAAATATGATAGTTTGAACACATTGAAATCAGTGCTTCGTCGGGAATGGCAACGAATTCCCCAGCATTTGTGCAAAGTGCGATACATTCATAGGAAGACTTGATGTCATTCGCGCCAAAGGTAGCCATATTGTATTTTCAACAATGTCTAAAAATATTAAATAAAAATATTCATAATTCACAAAACTACAGCATTTTTAATTGGTAGTAACATTGGTAGTGACGGACCCTGTATACCTTCGATCACAACATTGACAATTAATTTCATAAATCCCACATTTTTCATGTTGATCTACTTTATCCTTTGGGTTACCAGGACTTCTCTTAATTTATGACTACCTAAAGGTACCTAAAGTTATGACTACCTAAAAGGAAAGTAGTTGGTTTGCTAAAGTTTTAAATTCCTTTGCTAGCCATTTTACCAAGTTGTATGTCGGAGAATCAATGGCTAATATGATTAACCTGATTAATTTTCCTAGTTTATAAATTTTTGGTAAAGCAATTTAATAAAACGAAATTTCTTAAAAACTAATGCTATTTAATTTAAAATTAATTATAAAAACCCGATTTAAAATAACATTTAAAAACTTTTTTTGTCTGAAATATTTACTAAGCTGTCTAAAAAACAATAAATTGAAAAACTAACATAGAAAAATTTTATGTAAAATTTAAAAATTAAAAAAAAACTTTTTTGACGGAAAAAAAAACAATAAACTTAAAACTAAACTGAAACTCTAAAAAAAACACAAACAAAAACACTGAAAACTAAAAAAAAATATTTAAAAAAAATCAAATAATACGTTATAAAATTTGTGGGTAATTACTAGGCTAATTTTCTAAATAGTATTTGGAAATATTGGTCATCTTTATCCATAAATAATGCTAAATTTTAATAATTTTGAGAAAAAGTATTCGAAATAGGTTTCGAATAACAATTACGAATAATTAACGTAGAACCAGAATAACGAATAATTCTAATAACAAATGATTCAAATAACAAATGAAGTAATTACGACGAATATCAAATAAAAAAATTATTCGTTATTCAAGTACATTTTAGATGAATAATATACACACTGCATACAGGTATTCCATATATTAAATGAGCTAATAAATTTTTTCTTCGTGTATAATATCCCAGGCAATCTGCAATTTACGTATTTCAGCCTCGAAAGCCCATGGTGACGGAGGCAAAAGTTTTAGTCTTCATCGTACCCCAAACATGCCATTTGGTCGAAAAGCCGGTATATCTCGCTAACCATGCCATCAGACCGACTTGGACTTATTCAATAAAATTTAAAGAAACTCGACATAGAGTAACTTGCAAACGCGCGTTATCTATTAAAAATTATATCTGTCAGCCGATTAACAAGAAGTAATCGTTGTGAGTCAAATCCTACGAATACAACGCATGTGGAAGTATTTCGAAGCGTATGTTACAGAGTTTTGTAGCACCTATTCGAGATGTGTGTGAAAGTATATTATCGTGATCGACGTTTAATTTGAATAGCACCGTTCTATTGGTCCAGAAGCGTAATATTCCCCAATTCTGATCATTAAAACACATTTACTCCAGCCTCAAACATTTCAAAATTAATTTCAAAATTTCAAAGTACACCATGGTTCATTATCAACAACTAGATCAACTTTGAATCCAAAGTCCCTCCAATTTTCTAATTATCTGAATTAACTATAACCAAATTTCCTACCTTTGTGCAGAATCCTACCTATCGTTGTTGAGAATCCTACCCTAGATGATTCTCCTACCCTTGCCATAGGATAAAATACCGACAACATATACTGCCAACTAGAAGAACCTAATCCTTCAACCTGAAGCCCCGGAGTCAGAGCCAACTTCGTTCTATTGGGTTATTGCAACATTTCATCTTATTTTATTTTGAAAAAAATGAAAAAAATGAATTTTCTAAAAATTACATTTAACAAATATAGTATGTGTCGTTCTATTCAAAGACCTTATTTCTCCAGAAGCTGCATAATTTTGCGCTCATAGAATTTCTGAGGTTTTTGGATAAAAAAACGGTTCAGGTGACTTTTCATTTCTTCCACAAAGATTGGTGTGGTTTACCACTTAGATGGTAAAAACTACATTTTACCATCTAAGTTGTTTTGAAGCAATCTAAATAAATGCTTAACATAGAGCGCAAGGTCGGAAAGTACAATAGATGAACCAAAACATTCTAATCAAATTGTTAAAATTTGTGTCAGGTTGTCAAAGACATCTGTAGTCTAGCATTGTTTCGATGAAATGCAATACCCTTTCTGTTGCCAAATTTAGGCTACTTCTGGTCGATTGCTCGCTTTAACTTAGTTGTGAACTTTATTTCTCCGAAATAATGACCTGGTTTTCAGGTAACAACTCATAATAAATGATTTCTTTTCAGTCCTACCAAATGCATATCACAACCTTCTTCGGATGTAAATTAGCTGTTGCCCTGGATAAAGAGGCATATCCGCGCTTACACCATGAGCTCTTACATTTAACATCATCATAAACAATTCATTTTTCATCATATGAAACCATGCGCTTTATTATGGATCTATTTTTTGGCCCTTCAATAAGGAACACCAATTTTTATCCGTTAACTCATGCGGCATCGATACGTACTCTTAGGCTTTCCTAACCATTCCAAATTGACTATTATTCCAAAAAAATTTCCAATCTGTCGACTTGTTCTCTGCCGATCACTTTTAATTAGTGCAAATATTTCATTGCCATCACCCTCAACCGGTCATACAGAATGTGGTACATAACTAAGATTAAAATGGTTTTCACAAAATGGCACCACACCGTTCACCGCACATATATTCTGTTTATGCCAGCGAAGCATTGTTGCCTTTGCGGAAATACAAAAAGTCTTATGTAATACGACGTATATTAATATATCGAGCATGCTCCTCATTTTCTGCCATTTTTAATGCTTAACAAAACCTAAAAAATACATTCAAATAACACATTTTTTTCCCAAATAAAAATCGCTGAAATTGCTTATATCAAACAGTATCAAAAATGTATACGAATGTTACGAAATTAAATTTTCAACATTTAACTTAATGTAAATTATAAGCGATTTAATGCATTAAATGTTTTAATTAAAGAAATAATCAATGTTTTGTTCTATTTTTCATTGGCAAATTATCTCGAATAACCAACAGATTTACATAAAATATTTTTTTTACTTTTTATAATAAAAGTTTCAAAAGACGATCGATTTGGTAAGCAATATTATCGCCTCTTTAAAACAGATCAACAGACCAAGGCAACTATGGTTTTGTAAAGAGTTAATGTTGACACTGGTGCTTGGTTTCTTTTAAGATTACTTTTTTATATAAAACTTCAGAATTTCGGCATAGAATGACATAGACTTGTTGATAGAAATAAAAACTAACTTAAATATTAATCAACAGTAAAATTTCTAAACTATATTCATAATCGAAAAGGAATTATTTATGTGCATATATACTTAAAAAAAGATGTAAAAGCTTAGTACAATAGAATAGCTCTGAAAATATATTAATAATTGCAGATTTGTTTAGCAAAAATTAAACTGAACAATATTTTATCGTGATTAAAATATAATTGTTATTTAGGTATGTCTATTTCACATTCCCGGCATATCAAATATTCCTGATAAGAAATGGTCAAATTAGCAAATGGAACTGTTTATATTCATATATTAAATCTATATTAGGTGTGTCTGGAAATAATTATCTACATTAATTGTTTCACACAGTTTCATAAACTTTCTTTAAACAATCTTAATAAAACCCATACATTATTAACTATATAAAAGAAAGCACTTTGTTTTAGATCACTTTATTTAATAATATTTAATGTGACGGCCGTTTCGTAGTAGAACTACGTCATTTTGCTACGAAACGGGTATCACATTAAATATTATTGAATAAAATTATCTAAAACAAAAATTCCATACATTATTAATGATTTAGATATAATTTTACTTCAATTTTAAGACGATTATTATATGTGATAAATAATATTGGTGAAATAGCCATTCAGTGGGACTACAGTTTTACATCCTTTTAACATTATTTTGTATTTTACTATAGTTGGGGCTCAATTTCAGCGCCTTTAAAAGTGAAACAATTTTAGGGGATTGAGGGTTGAATATGCGGTGGATGTTTCTACTTTTTTTACATTGTTTGTATTTCTTCCCTAAATACGAGTGTATAATTCGGTAAAGAATCGGAATTCAATTAAGCCAGTAACCACTAGATAATGAAGGCTTCCTTCTTAGGGATCTACTGAATGTGGTCGATTAAACTAAATCCACTTCTAAATCCCGCTTGATCTCTTGGTTATGCGTCAATCAGTTTTCTTAATATTCCTTTAAATTTATCTTGGTAAAAACTTTGTACATTACTGACTTATTGGACATTACCGTACTACAGGTAGTTTTTTAAATCTTCCTGTGTTCCCTTTTTTATAAAAGAATGACTTCTACATTTTTCTATAAGTTTGGTACTTTTTGCTCTTTCATTTACTAGGTTTTTAGGTTAGTCCTTAGGACTGTTGCCTGTTTCTAATGAGGTTGTCTTTTTTCTGTTGTTTGGGGGCTTCTGGCTAGCCCAGGAGGTACTAACTTTCGTCGGTTAGATTGAAATCTTTGTAGATTTTGGAGGCTAATAAAGAAGCTTCATTCTGGTCCAGAATTGAGCCGCAAGGCTCTAAAACCAGGGATTGGATACAAGAAATACGCATATCTTGAATTTGATGTTCTGGACATGGATTTCGTTCCATCGACTTGGTTTTGGTGTCAGTTCCTACTGACTTTGATGAAGGAATGAGTCTAATCCTGTTTGAATTAGACTAAAGACTCTTTGAAGTTTAGCCATGGTTTCAGCTTGCATTTGCTGGTGCATATACTCTGTCTGATCGGCAGAGCTCTGGTTATTTTCTGTGCTTGGCTCAGAAGTTGATTCGGGAATGGTCTTTTTTTTTACTTGATTCTGGTGCGGCGAAGGCTGCTTTTCGTAGAGGAGCTATGTGTTTCTTCTGCACCTCATCTCTAACTGGTTTGATTGGTATGCTTGGTTTTTAGGAGGTTTTTCTCATTGCGAGGTACATTAATTTGTACGATCGTAATGGGCTTCTTCTCTTTAGTCTGCCATCTCGTGATGGAAGTAGGATGGAAAGCCTAGATATTGAAGTTCTGTTCTGACTTCAATTTGGATAGTTTCTAGCACGTCCTTAATTAGAACGTGCAATTTCTGGTTGCTTGAGGTTGGTATAGAGTAAAAATACTTTCTTTTGTTGAAAAGCTGTATAATGACTTTTCGATCAGATTCCGTCTCGGGGACCAAAAGAACCTCGGCCGGCCTCATTTTGACTGACCCGACAGCCACTTTGGACTTCCTCAGGATGCGCATGATTTGTCCTTCAGGACAATCAGCTTAGGTTTGGAAGCGATAGTTCTGTTCTGTTGATCGAAGTGCACGGTGGAGAAGCAATCGGTACTTCCGAAGGCTGACTTGCCTTAGAAACCTGCAATACCTTCTTCTTTTTACGTCTTCTTGACCGGGAGGTCATCTGCTGATATCTGTCTTCGGAGACTTGATGTTCATCTCCTTCTTCGATGTCTGGTTTGATCTCGATGACTGGTGTTTCGATCACTGAGGTTGGTAGTGTGGCTTTTGGAATTAGTTCTTTTTCTTTTTCCTTGACTTGGCGATGGTGATGAACACCATCGTTTACAATGGGGTCGCCAATTGCTGCTCTATATTTTCTATATCAATGAATCACTTCTTTTGCTGACTTGTCAGCTTCTGTTTTTTTTGTTTTCCTCCTTTAGTCTGCAGATTTCTTTGTATTGAACATTTATGATGTCTAAATGTTCAATATTGCATTGTTCGTGTAGCTCTACTAGGTGCCCATAGGAGTACCCAAAAGAGTCATCGTCTGTTTCGTAATCACTAATCACGGAACAATAACTTCCGAAGTAAAAGGTCACTACGTTCGCTAACGTTTATCACCCCTTAAGATCGCTTTTAAAGAGATGTGTACTCTCTGAAGGATCAGACTGAACTTCTGTACGTCTTGCTCTTTGAGATTCCGACCACCGGCTTTTAGCATTTCAACAATTTCACTGTCCTTTCCTGGAGCCTTGTCATGTCTCATCGATTCTATAACCTTTTTTATTCCTCCTCTAGGATATATGGCATTTGTTCGTCCGTGGGTATTGTTATTTTTGACTGGTTCTTATCTTCATATAATTGTGAATAAAATTTTCCGACAATCTGTAACATTTCCGCACATGCCCTGCACACTATGCAATTATCACGCATTAAGGGATAGATTTACATCTCGGCTTTTGTTTGACTTTATTAATTTCCCTGTTTTGCCAAAAACAGGAAAATATAATAACAACCCTGCCAAAAGGACTCCCTGAATTACTCATTGTCCGTATATATATATATATATATATATATATATATATATATATATATATATATATATATATATATATATATATATATATATATATATATATATCTATATATGTATATATATATATATATATATATATATATATATATATATATATATATATATATATATATATATATATAAATCCCCTTTGTGGATCAGACCTTGACGTGGTAAAGGAGTTTGAGTAGCAAGAATTGTTTGAGGGCAATGAAGCTTGGAGCTATGCCATCTGGAGTCTATGCTCCTGGGAGGGTCACCCCTGGCGGACAGGTCAAGGCAGAGGCCTCAGGCTAACATGATCCAAAATCTGCAGATTACCGCATTGGACTAGCGTGGCAGATTACGGTCCATACCTTCAACATGGTATTTCAATATGTTGAAATATGACAGTACAACCTCAAACACGGCCCTCATTCCCCGGAGGCCAAGGGGCAACTACCTACGGCAGCGGGAAGACCTGCCCCAAGGCAGAGGGTGCTAAGAATCATCGGGTTAGATCAGGCTGCCATTGGACTTTTGACATTGCAACGTTAAATATACGGACTATAAAAGCAGAGGCCCGGTTGCAAGATCTGTTAATCGAACTTGACAACATACATTGGGATATTATTGGGCTCTGTGAAACACGAAGAAAGGGTGAAGAGTTAATCAAACTGGAACCAACTGGACACGTACTCTACACCCGAGGTACGGAAAATGGCCGATGTGGCGGAATTGAATTCCTCATCAATCGAAAGCTGAAGGACAGTGTGGTAAAATTTAAAAGTACATCCTACCGACTAGCCCAATGCATCATTCAGCGGAATAAAAAGTTTAGGCTTCAAATCGTCCAAGCTTATGCACCAACTATAAGCCATAGGGATGAGGAAATTGAGGAATTTTATGATGATATGGCCCAGGTTTTATACAAGGAGAAATGTAGGCACAAAATCCTGATGGGTGATTTTAATGCCAGAATTGGAACAATAAGAACAGACGAAAATGTAACTGGCCCCTATGGAACTGGTGAGCGAGACAATAGAGGTGACAGATTGGTTGATTTTGCTGAAGGACAAGAACTATATATTATGAATTCATTCTATAAGAAAAATATCAGCAGAAAATGGACATGGAAAAGTCCATCTGGGCTCACAAGCGAAATTACCTATATATATATATATATATATATATATATATATATATATATATATATATATATATATATATATATATATATATATATATATATATATATATATATACTGACCAACGATAAAACAATATTTACCAATTGTACTGTCCTTAACAATTTTAATGTTGGAAGTGACCACCGAATGGTACGGGCAAGGATTCGGATTGACTGTCGAAAAGAGCGCGAAAGAATGGTAAGATCAAAGAAGGGCAAGGTGAATTCTGGAAAACTGCTGGAGAGAGGAAGCGATTTTGAGATTGCTTTGTCAAACCGGTTTGCTGCGTTACAAGATCCAGAGGTGGAAATATCATTTCAATATGAAGAAATCGCCAACAATGTATTTCAAACGGCTGCTTCAATAGCACCTGAAGAAAAATGTCTCAACCAAACAAAAATCTCCAGTAAGACCATTGATTTAATAAAGAAACGGCGAGCAATGAGAAATGCAAGTACTCCTTTTGGCAGGGTCGAGTACACTGAGCTCTGCAAAACTATAACAAAACGTATCAGAGAGAACACGCGCCGATTCAATATGCAGCTAGTGTAAAAAACCCTGGAAGAAAACAAAGGACTTAACAAAGCTAAACAGAAGCTGTGAAACAAAAGAACGCAAATATATGCTTTAAAGCGTGAGGATGGCACAGTGTGCAGGGCACGTACCCAAATGTTAGAGATTGTCAGAAAATTTTATTCCCAATTATATGAAGATCAGAACCAATTAAAGACGACAATACCCACGGAAGAACAAATGCCAGATATCCTAGTGGAGGAATTAACAAATCCTATAAAATCGATGAAAAACGGCAAGACTCCAGGAAAGGACAGTGTAACTGTCAAAATGCTAAAAGCTGGTGGTCGGACGTTACATAAAACACTGACAAAATTATACTCAAAATGCCTCAAAGGTGGTCGGACGTTACATAAAACACTGACAAAATTATACTCAAAATGCCTCAAAGAACAAAAAGTACCTGACTTATGGAAAAACGCAGAAGTGATCCTTTTACATAAGGAGCGCAGGAAAATTTAAAGAACTACCGTCCAATAAGCCTCCTACCAGTAATGTACAAAGTTTTCACTAAGATAATATCTAAAAGAATTTTAAGAAAACTGAATGACGCACAACCAAGAGAACAAGTAGGATTCAGAAATGGATTCAGTACAATGGATCACATCAAGATTGTACAGCAGGCCATAGAAAGGCACAAGGAATACACCATGCCACTGTGCTTGGCTTTTATCGACTACGAAAAAGCATTTGACTCCATCACAAACCATGCCATAATGGATGCACTGCTTAGCCAGGGGGTAGACAAAGCATATGTAAACTAACTAGGATCGATATGTGATGGAGCTACAGCGTCAGTTCACTTTGATGATCTTGAAGTGGGAATTAATATAAAACGAGGTGTAAGGCCTCGGCTTGCCTTGAAAAAGTATCCCGTAAACTGGATTGGGAACAGGATGGTGTAAAGATCAATGGTTCAAAGTTAAACCATCTTAGATTTGCAGATGATGTCGTTCTCCTTTCACAAGACCCAAATGAACTGCAAAGACGCATACAAGAACTGCAAAGAACTGGCAAACCATTTGTCTTAAAAATAAACCTGAAAAAGAGTCAGGTTATGTTCAATAAATTTGCTGATGGCAGGAGACTTTCAATTTTAGGAGGGAGTTTGGAGATTGTGAACCACTTTATATATCTTGGGCAGAGGATTTCAATGGGGAATTTGCGTGTTAAATGTGCCACTTTGGCTGAAAAGAAAAGTCTTCGATCAGTGCATATCATATATATATATATATATATATATATATATATATATATATATATATATATATATATATATATATATATATATATATATTAATAATTAGCTTTAATTTTCCTCCTTAAATTATATCATATGGAAGTGAAAATTGACTGGAGACTTTCCACGAAAGACCAAATCATTTCTTCAACATGTCGGTGCAGGTTACCTATCCATTTGATCATCATCAGGAAATGATTAAGTATTTAAGTTAAGTTTTCTCACCGTAAGTTCCAACACAAACATTGAATAACGAATACAAGCCATATCAGAAAAAAAAATTAATATAAACCCAACTATAAAAAACTGTAAAGGTAAGATGTTCTTAAGGGCCTAAGATTTTAATAAAGCGTCTAGTCGTTGAAACTTCTGAATCCCTAGTATTCTTCTTCTGTGGTACTAGAGTCCGTCGATGAGCTTTGATCTCCTTCAACTGTCACCTCCAACCGGATCGATCTCCAGCAGGCCCTTCTCAGTTTTTAATAGGCAATAGTTCTTCACTATCACTTCTTGCAATAATCCTGCCATTATGAATTTGGTCTCCCTTTTTTTCTGTTACACCCTATTCGCCCCTCCATAATTTTCCTCGATTTCTGACATCCGGTTTTCTGACATCCCCGCCACATGACCCGCTCATCTAAGTCACTGAACCCTCATATAGTCTACAAAATACAAATCTTTGTGTAATTAAAAGTAAAGTAAAATTTTAGGGTTAGAGGCGTATCAGCAACTGAGAAGGCTATTTAGCGACTGAACCTACAGTTTAACATGTGTTTCGAACCAAAAAATCCCTGGTCAACACACTGAAAACTCTGATTAGCACCTCCTTAGGCGTCAACCCTTTGTTTTATATTCAATCTCTCTCGAGAAGCCTACCGACTGACGATTGACCAACGTAGAAAAGCTCGCACAAGGCGTCCGGCCTAACCTAGCTTTGAATCAAACTGGCCTGACTGAGAGGTGATTTCTTGTCAGATTTAATACTCTTACCTAGAAACATTCACAAATATTTAAAAAAGGCCCAGAACCAGGTGAGGGGATCGATCCTGCTTCCACGCTAACTACTGTACCGTCAGGCTGCCGCCTTAGACACCGCGGCTGACGTGGCTCCCTTTGTATAATTGCTTGAATTCAAAGTTATACCTAATTTTCGAAATTTTATTATCATTCACATGCCCAAAAATTCTTCCAACCACTCTTCTTTCAAATACGACAAGGATCTTTCTCTGTGACGTTCCACTGGTCGATCCATAACCAACTACTAGCCAAACGACTTTTTCATAGATATTTACTTTCGTATTCGTTAGTATAAATTTAGATCTTGGATAGAATACAGAGACAAATTAACTTTGTTACCCTTCATAATAGGATTTCTGATACGTCCTGTAATGTTGTTGATCCCGCAAGTTTGTTTCCTAGATTCCTAAATTATTTGGCAACTTCAATATTGTCATTATGGTACATCCAGATCTGTTCTCTTTTTGAATTAATTACACTAGACCAGTCCTTTTAGCTTTCGCCTTTATTCTATCATAGGTCTCTCTTAATAACATTTTCGCTCGTGTTCATATGTTTAGCTCATCTGCACATCCTATGATCTATTATTCTTAATTTATAATTATTCCATTTACATCCATGTCGTTCTTTAAATGATGATTTTATTCAGTATTATATTAAACGGAACTGGTGCGCAATTCATTCCCCCATTCCAAACCTTCTCCGTGCTCAAATTTGACGGTGGTGGTTGAATATAGGTAGGCTGTTGAAAAAGTGTTCATTTAACAGATAGATTAGTACTATGAGCCTAAAAAAAAGAAGGAATAAATATATTTCTATGTATATATGTATATATATATATATATATATATATATATATATATATATATATATATATATATATATATATATATGTGTGTGTGTGTGAAACAAGAAGAAAGAGCGAAGAGCTAATCCAACTGGATTCAACTGGCCACGTACTTTACACTCGGAGTACGGAGAATGGAAGATGTGGTGGAATTGGATTCCTGTATGTATGTATATATGCGCACAAGATAGCCTAACGGGGCCGTTAGGCTATCCGGTTTAACATGTAAAACGTGTTAAATCCATGCAAAGACATTACTAAGGATTATGTGAATATAAAGTATATTACATGAGATGTCATACGACAAAAACTTTTACTTTTTTCTATTGTATTTTCCAATATGAAACAAGATTACTTTTAGGCTATATTTTGACAAATCTATAAAAATACGCCACTCGGAAGGTACATGTTCCATATTAAGTTTTTTCATTGAACCATCAATATCACAACAGACACATAGCGAACCTTCCATTTTATAAAAACTTGAAAATGTTATATTCCGTTTTCGATAAAGTGAAATACTTGCATTTTTATCTAACAGGCTCCACTGTTGAAGTCTGGAACCAAGAAGTTCCGATTTTTGTTTTGATAATCCCATGTCGCGTACCAAATCATTTATTCATTCTGAGTTATAAAGTGAAGTTTACCGGTAGTTGTTAAAAATGTTCAGTCACAACTTGTCTTATTAGGAAGTTGTGAATCAGGTCCTGATGATGAATTTAAATCACCGCGAAACATGTCCAGTTTTAAAGGTGTAATCGATATTGGTAGTTCCTGGCTATGAAGAACTGGAGTAAGTGCAGAAGGCAAATTTGGATACTGAATTTTATTCCATTGCTTTTTTGAAATCCGTTCTGTTTTTGTGATACAAAAGTAGCAATCGCATGGTCAGTAGGTTCTCTCATCACCATAGGAACACCAAACGGCGTAGATTTTGTCTTGCGTTGCATCCACTGCACTAAATTTACGTGACAACACCCACAGCACACATGAGGAGCCCAACTTTTATCTTGATCTCCAATTTGGCATTTATAAAATATATACGATGGGCTTTTTTGACTTTTTAGGATATGGATCAAGCTTGTGACTTTAAAATAAATCGTCCATATATATAATAAAACTTTGCAAAATCGACGACTAGAACTTTGCCATTTTATATAAAATTGACTTAAATACTTGACTGTATTGTAAACGAGACAGAAACAAACTAAACTATAGAAAACAATAAAACTACCCTTAAAGGTTCGTAGAATACTGTGGAAATACCCTCTCTACAGTCTTGTGGTAATTCCTACATCACGGTATAATAAATACTAAGGTAAGATATTGCGCATGGTGGGCGGGAACTTTGTTGGCGGGAATACGTCATCCCTTGAGTAAAATTCGAACGTCATAGTTTTGACATATGAAGTTTATGTACGGCGTTTGTGTGGTGTTAATCTAAAATATTCAATAATAACAATGCGTTGTGCTGTGTTTGGGTGTAACTCCGACAATCAGTCGAAAAAGAACCCTTGTGATGTGTAGTTTTTTCATTTTCCCAAGAATGAAGTTGCGTGTAAGAAATGGATCCATGCACAAAAAGACAGGATAAGTTTAACCTGAAAACGGCTTGTATTTGTTCGAAACACTTTTTAAATAGCGATTTCAAGGAAATTTGTCAACATAAATTGTTAAATTACACGCCAAAAAGTTACCGAGGATTGAAGAATGATGTTGTACCGACTCAAAATCTGGCATTTAGTTCTGAAAAACCAGTATCGAATGAACAATCTGCAAAAATTGAAAAAAGGGAGAGAAAACAAGTCGTCGCCTAGTTATTGACCAGGTAATTATCACAAGAGAAAAATAATTGAAATATAAATTAAACCCAAAAATATTGAATCATGTTTATAAATTTGTTGCTTTAATAAGTATGGTGTTTTATTTATTTATGCTTGATTAGATGTTGGGATGGTGGTAGAAATAGCAATGATGATGATGGTAGTAATATTTCTAATATTCCATGTTTATACCCCAGATATGCCAATAAGTGGTTCAATGATTAATAAATTCGACTCCAAAAATGATTTACTTATGTTGAACAGTGCTCATGAAGAAGATATTGATGAGGATCTTCATGAACTTGAATATGAAGGGCTCGAACATTTAGCTGGATATATATATATATATATATATATATATATATATATATATATATATATATATATATATATATATATATATATATATATATATATATAATTTTTTAAGTGTGTTAATGGAGAATCCTTGACCAAAAATTATTTGAATAATTTGATGCTTAGAAGTAGCCCCATTGAATGCCTAGAAAAAGCAAAAATACTATTTTTTCGATCGCGAATGTAAGTGTAAAATTAAGTAAAAGAAAGATGACTAAAACTATTACATAATTACACTTATAGCTAATTCACAATGGACATAAGCTTAATAAATATGTACAATTTTAAATTTAGGAAACAAAATGTTTTTAATACCAATATAAAATATGGCTAGATGTGTTGAATAATTAATATTTTATTTATGACAAAAAATATCGAATTTAGCTGGATATTACATTTAAAAACCAATATTTACAAAAATTTCAATTTGCATATTACAATGTTATATAACCAATGTATATTATTTTTTACATACATCTTAAACTGAGAAACAAAATGATTTGTTTATATACATTTCAAATAATCGTAATAAATAATATTAATCTATAAAACGAAATGTTTTTGCCGATAAAGAAAAACTATTCGAACTATCGAAGTTGTTTTGTTCTGTAAATAGTGTCTTAAATTCAAATAAAATTGTGTACGTGTCTGTTTTATACAATTTTGTAGCCTGTTGCCGACATTGATATAGTATTTGTCCTCTATGTAAAGCCTTATTTCAAATTACAATGCATTTAAATTGTATTTCAAAGTCTAGAAACGAAGATATTTGAATTTTACTCAACGAGTGACGTCATGCGCAAACCGAACGCATTTTGGTATACGGGAATATCAGGCCCTGTTCCTACATTGTCCAGTCCAAAGTCAGGTACAAATAATTTCAATTACTCCATAATATAAAAGAGAAGCAGATACTTGAAAATTGGACGTGCTAGACCATTTATATGAAAAAGTGTTTTAATAACTACCTATATGAAACGCAAAAAGAGCATTATTATCAATGTTACAAAAATCATGTCAACATGTGTTATTAGAGAAACATTGAACAAAGTACATTGATGTTGCGGGCGATCATGTTGATCAATCAACAATTAAATTTTTTAAAGTTTTAATTTATCTGATACAATACAATACAATTCGATAACATCAAATTCATTTATTGTTTTCTTAAATGTAGGACAATGTCAATTAACCTTAGACAAATTTCAACAATATAATTTAAATTGTTCTCTATAAAAAATAATGAGTGTATGTCCTTCCAATCTTGTTAAAAAACTAGTTAATGAATGAATGTTTAATGTTTAAAAGAAGAGAGTATTTAACAAGCATAATATCGTTTTTTTTATAAAAAAAAACTGCAAAGTCTATTTTATTTATAAGGAAATTAATTAAACAATTCCAAATATCTCTTTCCTGCATGAAAAAAAAAAGAATGCCTTTATCACATTTGTTTTTTGTACGCGACAAAACACAAGGTCGGGTCTAATCAAGATAACGTGCCGCAAAAATAAAAGTAACAGTTAGATAATTAATAATTTATTTTTATAATTTAAAAGTAGATCAATCAGTTTTATCGGCAACCCATAAAAAACAATAAATAATTATGTACACTAAGCTTATTCAGTCCAATCTGAATGTATGGTATATTTAATGATAATTCACATTCAAGTGGTAGTGATCGTTAGCAGGAACCACAAATTGGGGTGTTTCCTCTGGCACGTAGCCTTTCAAAGTCTCCACTGGAACTTGATTATAGTACTTAGCGGATTCTACTGGTGAATCCAAAACGATAGCACTGCTTTTAGGAGCTTCATAGTGTTTGTCGTGGAAAAAAGCACTGGCTGGTTTGGTGATTGGTACATCGGGTAAAACAAACCCTTCAGCTGCTTCATAAGCTGCAGGAGCAGCATAGTGCGTAGCAGGAGCTGGAGCCAAAGAAGCAACTAGACCAGATTCAGAAGCAGGGTGGATGTATTTAGAGACAACGTGCTCCGGGACAACTTTTAATTGAGGTTTCAGGTATTTGCTATAAGCGTATTCGGGAACAGTATTCAAATCAGATTTGATAAACGCTGGAACTGCATATTCCGGTTCACCTTTTATATATTCAGGAACGATGTGCTCTGGAACAGATTTTTCTTCAGATTTTATGTACTCAGAAAGGACGTATTCTGGAGCTGCTTTCAAATGGGACTTGATAAATTCAGGAAAAGCATATTCCGGACTGGCTTTAGAATCAGAGTTGATGTATTCGGGAATAACGTGTTCTGGTACAGCTTTCTCACCAGACTCAACATATTTAGAAAAAACGTATTCTGGAGCAGATTTAGCATTGTATTCTATGTATTCAGGAATAGCATGTTCAGGAACGGCTTTCACGTCAGATTTAATGTATTCTGCACTTTGAGCTGGGTAATATTCTTCAGGAAGAGCTAGTTTATATCCTGCAGCCTTGGGGTGGTGCCCGGAAAGAGAATAAGCTTGTGGAGATACATAATGTGGTGATGGAATGTGTTCAGAAGCTACATAATGTTCAGGAGATGCATAATATTCTGGATGATGGGGTTCACTAGGTGAGTAATGCTCGGCTTTCACAATAAAACCTTCAGCTTTAGGGGCCTTAAGATATTCTACAGGATTGGTGTGAATATCAGCAACCACTGGTTTTAAATGAGAATAAGCTTCATAACCACCATCATAGCTTTTATATTCCAATGGTTCTTCAATGATGGTTGGGTGAGCATTCAATGGGGCAGCAACAGCTACAGCCTGAATATAGGAAAATTATAGATTATTTACACTAATTTAAGTATAAAATATAAGCATATAACCTGTACAGGATGTTCCGGTTGGGCAACTCCATGAGCTTCGACGGTGGTACCATGGATTCCTACTTTCTTTACAACGGCTCTGAAGCCGTGTTCATCAGCAATATAGTCTACGATTCTGGTAGTACCATCAGGTTCCAAAAGGCTGTAGCTGCCTCTGACGGTACCTTCCTTGTCTTTAGTTTCCCACTGGGTCTTGTGATCGCCAGAATGAGGATCAGAAACCCCATATTCGAATGCATAAGATCTAGGTTCCTGATTCAAGAAACAATATCAAATATAATTAAAAGTTTATTTTATAGAAATAAATTTACATACATAGTTGTTATAAGTTGAGGCATATTCTTTGTTGTAACTCGTATATAAAGACCCAGCTTGGAACTCAGGTACCAAGACTGACGCCTGGGTGGCTACAACGCCCAAGGCAAATAGAGCCTAAAATATTCATTAAAAAAATACAGTTAATACTTGAAAGATTTTTTTATATGAGATAGTGTTGAAATTTTAATTACGTTAATTATTAGGTGATGATTTGTTTAACCTAGCTTTTTTTCTTAAAGTCTACAGGGTTGATAACTAAAGGCTTGTCTAATAAGAGTATCAGAACTTTAAAATGAGGCACAATGATAACTATATTTTATTGTATATTGATATTGGTATTTTTATTATATTTTTAAAAACATAGAATGGCCTTTTGTCTGGAAAATAATGTCATTCAAATATCCCCCTCAGCTTCGTTTGGTATTCGTTTGGTAACAGTGTTATATTCCATCATTCCACATGTCGAGTAAAATATTTTCAATGGTATTCTGAATATCTAGTTTAAGATAAAAAATTCAGCGTTTATTTCTGTAAACCAGAGATTTAAGAAAAAACATAATTCCACAAAAAATAATCCAAGGTTGTGAGATTGCATAATCTTGCTGGCCAGTTGGCATTGCCATTTCGCCAGATAATGCGACCAAGAAACTTTCCTTGCAATATCGATTGTATGGCGAGATGCGTGATAAGTTGAACCGTCCTGTTGAAAGAAAACATCATTTATATCCACGTTTATCAGTTCAGGCGAAATATATTCTTCACCGTTCGAGCAACATCAGCAACTCGATTTCCAACAACGTCTTCAAAAAAATAATAACTTCTTATCATTCCTTCATAGCAAACACCGCACCAAACAGTGATTTTCTGAGGGTAAAAAGGTTTCTCGTGAATATACTTGAGAATTTTAATCTGCCCAAATCCTGCTCAAATCCCATTATGTTTGATGTCAAACCCATTAAGCCAGAAATGCGCTTCACCATATGAGATTATTTATTGGGTCGCTTTCCATTTCCAATATTATACAATATACTGAATACAGGTGTCTAGGAGTGACATTTTCAATTCAAACAGTGTTGCCGCTATTACGTGTTCTGACACTCTTATTGGAAGACTCTATAATATATATATATATATATATATATATATATATATATATATATATATATATACATAAAATTGTTTATTCTCAACCGTGTAAATAGTAAAGGAGTAGAATCTCGGGTATGCATTCTTTAATAACCCTTATATATATTTACGAAGGAACGAATATATTTCGTCAGAATTTTTTCTGACTTCTTCAGAAGGAATAACATATAATGACGGACTTACAATGTTTAAAATTCAGTTGAAATATTAAAATATATATAATAAAACAAACAGAAAATAGAGAACAACACTTACACGTAAGAAAAAACCTTTCTAAAGAAAATATACGCAGTTAAAATCAGTGATATTCTTTTTTTCCACATATAATGATCCTTTTTATATCGTAAATTGGTATATGTGAAGAAAAAAGAATATCACTGATTTTAACTGTATATATTTTCTTTTTATATATTATATATATATTTTCATTATATATATATATATATATATATATATATATATATATATATATATATATATATATATATATATATATATATATATATATATATGTATATATATATATATATATATATATATATATATATATATATATATATATATATATATATAATAAAGTATAAATAAAGTAGTAACTATAAATAAACTAATAGTATTGTAATTACTAATTAACAAAAAAGCATTAAAATTATCTTAATTAACAGACATTTTAATAGAATACATTTCAATTTTTATCAAATAAGTTTACTATTCTTTCATTAAATAGTGAATAAAATCTACAGAAATTTTATTAAATTAGTTGTGGTACATTAAACGTTTTTTGTCTTTAGATAACATCTCACAATGAATCGTAAACCGTAAATCATACTATTTTAAAATGAACGTGCAATGTTTTTTTACCATAGAAAATAGCCAAATAATACAGTTTACAAAGGAATTATAAATTCATAATCACATTGGTTAAAAAAATATATTGAAAATTCACTTATGTCATATAAAATTGATTTGTTAGATAATAACCAATATCAGTTACTAATTTGGTACATAATGATCGATAGGAAAGAAATAATATTAATTTTGACATTGTCAGGAAGCGATTGCATTTTTTTACATTGGCGTTGGTAAATAATTTTTTTATTAATTTTTATTTCGTTATTTAAATTATATTTTAATTTCGTGATGTTGATACCGGAAATTGTTTAATAAAATACTAAAATTTGATCCAGTTTCAGGTCTCATTTAATACGATACACTTATGCAAATGAATTATCCAGTCGTATAAACATTTTTATAGGAACTTTTTGGTACGGCCTTAAGCTCCTTCTGGACTCAAAACGCCTTCTACGAAGTAATAGTTTGAATTTGGCGAACAAGGAGAAATCACTAAAGGCCAGATCAGGCAAATAAGGTGATTAATCAATGGTATTCGTTTTTCAAAAAATGACATACAAGGATCGATGTGTGGAAGAGCGCGTTTTCATGTTTCCAAAAATGTGACCTTTTCCTACAAACATTCTTTCTCAAACGTCTCATAATGCCCAGATAATATTGTTTGTTGACTGTCCGAAAAAATTTTAACTGGGCCACACCACCCCACCCACCAAACTTTTTGCCAGATTTTGCCATTTCATAAACATATAACCCAATTCGTTCATTCAAGAATGTTTAGTAACCTGTTTGCGGTGTTCTCGTTGAAGAAAATTTAGCTAGTCCGGAACAGGCCATGCCGCGATGCTTTTTATGCTCAAAACATTAACTAAAATAATATGAACATTTTTATGAAACGTCCAGATCCTAAGACATCTCTCTTAAGCTTATGTCCAAGTCTGAAATAAAACTTGATAGCGCACCATTACTCAAAATTGTTCATGCTCATTTTGAATTCATTGCTCATTGCTCATTGCTCATTTTGAAATGCGTTTTCCAACAACAATTCACAAAGATCCGCTTCATGAGATAATTTTACGGACCACCAAAAGACTTATCATATAAAAATATACAATACAAATAAGTATTATAATATTATGGTGTATTGTGTTTTGCACTGTTTTCTTCAATGTTATCGATAGTGATTGCAGTTTTTGGCCGTCCCGAACGTTCATCGCCAACCAAGCTGGTACTACTACGTGTAAATTCAGCTGGCCAAAATTTCACGGTGGCAAATGATGGTGCAGAGTTCCCGTAAACAGCATCCATCTGGGCTTTAATTTGCGTAGCCGTATTGCCTTTCACATGCAAGCATTTAATGAAAGTTCGATATTCGCTATCGACACTCGCTATAACACTAGCATCGACTGACGTAAATGACTGTTAAACCATAACAGAGCATCCAATATGGCTGAAATTGTCAAGGTTATCTTTAAACACATGCGCAATTATATTACCAGAATGTTTTTGACGAGTAACGCCATCTTAATGTTGAAGCTGGAAATCTTTCAGTCTACCCTCGTATTGTTAAGGGCGAATAAAATAAGCCTAATAAACCTGTAATGTTTTAATTCTTCCAATCTTCCATATATACTCTAACAAATTATACACCTTATTAAATAGCAACTAGAAAATTAGAGTATATTACTAAATTATCCAACATTACAATAAGGGAATATTCTGAAGTATGCTATGTAATAGATAGGCTATAGTTACCTAAATATTGCAACATTACTTCAATATTAAAAATAAATTCAAAACAAGTTTTATCGCGTAAGTTAAGAACAATTAGAAAAAAGGTAAAATAGAGTAAAAAATTATGCCATTTTAGTAGTAACATTTCTTTAATATCAACTCATAAAAACATTTAAAAAATTACAACCGATATTGACACATTATACGACATTCCAATATTCAATATCCATAAGTACAATTTGCAAATTTACAAAAAACATCTGGAAGAATATGGAAAAATAAAAAATAGCTATGATAATAATCAGATTCAAACTCCATTGACGACCGGAAGATCTGTAATCCAACGACTCGGAGCTCGAAATACACTATCACTTCTTGTAGTTAGTGCTTGGATGAGTAACTCTCATAGGAAATACTAGGCTTTTGTAGTGCATTTCAACAGACAAAAATGTAAAATCTGGCAATTCGGAGCTGGGTAAGGCCAGATGACCACTGCGAGGATGTTTACGTTGATTACTCACCAGTCAATAAGACAATACTTGAGATCAAACACAAACCCAGATTAGGGTTAATATCCCTTTGGAGGTGCTGACAAGGTTTATCGATAACTAATGATCGTGGATCGAAAACCACGTCAAGTATAGGTCGAGTCACGAAATAACGTCATAAGCCTTGAAAAAACACGACAAGAATATCCCAATCCAATAAATAAGTTTAAATCACATTGTGTTGTCTTCATAATACCACAAAAAATAATTATCTGATAAAAGTATGACATAAAATACTTTTAGAAATATTGATATTAGCTAATCAGCTAATCCAACAAAACAGCATAGACAGATCCTATTTCAGAATTCCACAGATAGCAGTGCCCATACTGGCACTGCCATTTTAATAAAAAAACACCATTAAACACATGGAATTACCAAAATATGCCTTAATTCATATGCAAGCTACACTCATAAGAGTAAAGATGAGTTTGTACGAATTAACCATTGCATCGGTTTACTGCCCTCCTCGCTATAATTTAAAGAAAGAAAATTTTAAAGATTTATTTAAATCACTGGGCCACAAATTTTTTGTTGGTGGAGACTTCAACAGCAAGCATACAAAATATGTATCACGCCTTACAACAATCATAGGCAGAGAACTAATAAGCATTAATCAAGAAAAAAACTACCATTTGATGTACTCTGCTACAGGACCTGTACTCTAGTACCTATCAACTGGTATCCCAACATACTGGCCAACAGATCCAAACAAAATTCCTGGACCTGGACCTATTTATCATATCATAGTTACGACCTTTCATCTGATCATTCGCCTATAATAACAACAATCAACTGCTCTGCTATCCATAAAACATTTCCTCCTGGACTGCACAACAAGAAAACTAACTGCGTAGAATATCGAACCAAAATAGAATAATACACTTAAAGAGGCAGCACAACAATACCCCAGAAACAACTGCAGGGAATAAAATCTACAAGTAGTAACATTAGAGATCAAGCGACTCATATGACAAAAGAGAAAAGCAAGGGCAAAGTGGCATATATCCCATGCTCCAGCTGATAGACTACACTAAATAGATTAACTAATCAATTAAAATCCAAAATCAAAGAAGAGAAGATAGATCATTTGTAGACTACATAAGTAATTTAAATCGTTTCGACAATTCGATATGGAAACCAATCAAAAACTCCAAGAAACCAAAAACTCAAGCCCCCAATGCGAAACGAAATAGGACCAATTCTACAAAAGGCTAGAAGTGACGAAAAAAAAAACATAACTTTTTGCTGAACACTTAGCTAAAGTATTTACACCCAATAACGATGAATAAGACATCGAGATAGAAAGAAAGCTAGCCGATATTCCAGATAAAACACCAGCAATTAAACAGCTAACTACAAAAAAAAGTACAGCAAGAGATTAAAAAGCTAAATATTAAAAAACGCCTGGAATAGACCGGGGTGATCCCAAAAATGATCAAGGAACTACCCAGAAAAGGTATTGCGCTTATTACACCAATCTTTAATGCTTTACTACGTCTAAAGTAGTGGCCCAAAATTGTTTAAAAGTGCTGAAATAATATTGATTCCGAAACAAGGCAAAGACTCTAACAGAGTTACCCCATACAGAACAATAAGCATTTTGCCAACCATACCTAAAATACTGTAGAGACTACTACTACAAAGAATAGACTCTGACTCAGTAACAGAAGAATGAATACCTCACCATCAATTTGGTTTTCGAAGGGAACATTCAAGAGTACTGTAAGTGCATACAATAGCTCACAGCATAAATTTAGCCCTGGACGGCAAAATATATTTACTTCTGCTTTCTTAGATGTTAGCCAGGTCTTTGATACGATATGGCATAAGGGTTTAATACACCAAGTCAAAAAACATTTTCCCATAACCTACTTTAAAGTGCTGTGGTCTTACCTAAGTAAAAGTGAACCCCGAACAAAAGTAAATGAATGTACGTCCAACAACTTTCGTATTAAATTAGGCGTACAACAAGAGTGTGTTCTTGGACTTCTACTGTATGTATTGTACACAGCAGATCTTCCAACAAACACTGAAACTATTACTGAAACATTTGCCGATGAAACTGTCATACTTGCAAGCCATGAAAATCCAGTTACCACGTCTACAATCCTACAAAGGCACTTGAATAAAACCTCAACATGGCTACTCAAGTGGAGAATTAAAATAAATAAAGAAAAATCAGTCCAAGTGACTTATACACTAAGGAAAAATCAATGCCCATCAGTCATTCTAAACAATACTCAAATTGCACAAGCCACATATACGAAATGATTAGGAATGCACTTAGCTTCAAGGCTCACGTGAAAAGAGCATATACTCAAAAAACGTAAACAAATCGATTTACGAGTAAAAGAATTATACTGGCTAATCGACAGGAAATCCAAGCTGGCACTGAACAAAAAATCTCCTCCTTTACAAAACAATCATAAAACCGATCTGGGCATAAGGTGTTGACCTCTGGGGATGCGCAAGCAGATCAAATATAGCCATAATTTAGAGAAACCAATCCAAAACGCTTCGTATGATAACAGATGCACCCTGGTATATGTCAAACCGAACACTCCATGAAGACCTGAAAAACCATATATTTAGGGTGTAGTCTCGAAAAAAAGCACAAAACATCACAACAGACTGGAAAACCACGTCAATGTGCTGCTCCAACCACTTCTGGAAGCCCAAACTAGACTTGTCTTTGGAGAATATTTCATCACGCCAAACAAGGTCATAATCTGCTCTTAAACCAACACATTAACATATAGAAGTAAGTTTGGCTCGATTCCTAATAAATAAATATTGAAAAAAAAAAAATTACTGTATCGTAGTTTTTATCAAAATATTCACTAAAGAAATGTTCACAAAACAAAAACTATAAAAAATACACTGCACTATATACCCCGACCCCTTTTACCCAGTGACATAAGATACTAACCAATGCAATCGACATGTTTCGTTCAAATTTGACACCGATTTGGACTGAATTGACACCGAATTAACGTTCGTTATATATAGATAGGGAGGTGTTCCGCAAACGCACTTCTAAAGATTTGATAGTAAAGTTCGCCAAGGTCAAGACCAAGCAGGCGGATACAAGAAATTGCTGCTGACTCAGTGATTTTTCGTCGGCGGAACGCACGAAAAGTCAAATCCGGCAGCGGAAACCACTCGAGAATCGTGGTAACGCTTCAGGGTAGGTCAAGTACCAGGTCATTTTAGTATTAACCGAAGATATTTCTCAAATGAATGAAAAGGTGGGGTAACAATAGATATAGTCAAGACATAATTGCTTCATATTATGTGCGTTGTTGAAAAAACATTTGTTGAAAATATTTTATTAAATTTGCTAACTTCATGATTCAAAGCTAGAAAAATTACTGAATCTATTCCCAAAGGGTATTTTGAAACGAACTTTAAGCCATCATATCTACTAACGGTTCGAAATCCAGTGACTAAAATTGCAGCAACATCGCAAATTTTAAATCTTTACGTTTGATTTTTTAATACTCTTGATTTATTTGGTTATTAATCTTCTAACAATATTACCTACTTAATTAAATAAATATCGTGGTCTTTAAAAAAGGGCTCAAAATAGTGTCATAAAGTCATAAAGTCGTTCCTCTCATATGTCTCATTTTGTAGTGTGTTTGCAGGAAAAGCTATTGTTAATGTTTCAGAAATGGCTTTTCTTTTCTTTCAATAACAAATTATATATTTTATGTGATTTGAAAATAGTTTAAATATGATTAAGCTTCTTATTCTACTTTTTCATTTAAAGATCGGTAAGAGTATTTTTGTTAAAAATGTTTCCTTTAAGGTCAAAAATTGTTCGCAGTTTATTTCTGCAAGACAGAGATTTTACAAAACCCCACAAAAAAATAATACCAGTGCGTGAGATCGCATAATCCTGATGGCCAGTCATTTCGCAACATAAAGGTGTCCACGAAACTTCTCTTGAAATAAATCAATTATCTGTCGAGATGTACGACAAGCGACATCTTATTAAAATAAAACATTATTTATATCAACATTTATCAGTTTAGGTTAAAGATATTTTCTTAACATATTCCTGTAGCCTTCACCATGTACAGTACCACGATATCCATCATGATCTTCAAAAAATAAGGTCCTATCAGCCCTTTAGCCCAAAAACCACACAAAATAGCGACTTTCTGAGAATGAAGAGGATACTCCTGAATCACTTGAGGATTTTCATTCGCCCAAATACTGCAATTATGTTTCTTCACAAACCCATTACGCCAAAAGTGCGCTTCGTCAGAAATGATTATTTTTCACCAAAGTGATGATTTCAACTGCTCCAGAGTCCAATTGTGCATCTTTCCATTGTGAATTCGCAATTTCCATGGTCCAGAAACATTTACATTTTAAACAGTGTTGCAGATATTGCGTTTCAAAGTTCTGATATTCTTATTGGAAAATCTTTATATGCATTAGCAGTTATAAATACGCAAAATACGTATTTTATGGGATAATAGACTTATGGTCTTCTGCTATTTGAATATTTTTACCTTTTTAGCCAGTTTCCTATCACCCATTCTTTCTATATATTTGCTCTAACATTTTCTTCTTTTCCTTTGTATTCCTCTTCATTTCGTTGTATTTTCTAAGTTGCTCTGTGGTCTTAGGGCTTCGATTCATATTCTATCCCTTAGTGTCTTGTCGTAAATTGTTCTTAAAATTATCATCTGCACCATGCTCATCATTTGCGAAGTCCTACTGATATATATCTTTATTTTGGAAGCGTATGTCATTATTACTCTTACTGATGTTTTGTAGATTCTCATATTTTATTCCTGTTATATGTGATCTTCATACCATGTCCCTGAAACAGCCTATTCGTGCAGCTTTGACTACTTGGTCTCCTAATTTATTTTGTATGTTTCCGCTTCTCGATTGAAGATATTCAAACTTCATCACCTGGTCTATGGGTTTCCACCAATTTCTATTTTGTATCTATTAGGCTCTTTTGATACCTTTAGTTTTATCTGTATTCATTTTCACGTTCATAGTTTTTGCTGTTTTATTGAATAAATGAAAATTCTTGTAAATGGTCATATGATTTTGTAATTAATACAACGTCATCAACGTAGCACACTAAAAAAAGGAAGTATTTCCAGTTTTGTACATAGAACTTTATTACACAGACTTGATTATTTTTTCAATTATAAGATTGAAAACGAAATGACTCAGTGAATCTTTCTGCAGTTATTATACGCAGTTTCCCTAAAAGATTAACGTTTGGGCTGGAATTATGGGGAATTAAATAATAGATCCGACTTTTATTGAATAAAATTTAACATGTAAATTCTAAACTCGAAGAGATTTACCACTAAATACCAATCACTTGTTTAAACTTCTCAACGCACGTTTTTATTTAATCTGATTAAATCATCGCCTGATGATGCTAACATGGTTAGCGAAACGTGCGTCGAGAAGTTTAAACAGTGATTTAGTGTTTAGCGGTAAATCTCTTGGAGTTTAATGTTTTACACCGAAGGTTCCAAAAAAATAATTGAGGTGAATTGTACTTACTGGAACTTACTGGAAAAAATAAATCGATCCACTCGTAACACAATCCTTAGAAAACCAAATCTATGAAAAAGAAAATCTACTGTCAGATGAACAAAATTTATATTTTCAACTTGCGTGCGTACCACCATACTACGCATTACATGTTCGACAATGGCTGGATCAAAAGTTTCCTGACAAATGGATAGGCAGAAGAGACGCTGTGGAATGACCGGCGAGATCTTCAAATATAACGCCACTTGATTTCTTTCTTTGGAGTTATTTAAAGATAGATGTAAACAAAACTCTGCCACTTGATATTCAGGACCAAAGAAATAGAATTGCGCCTACATGCAGGTTAATTAATTAGGACATCTTTCAAAACGCTCGAAAATAATTCGAGAACAGATTATACTATTGTTTAACTAACAGAATATTGTTTAGATAACACTATTGTTGAGCACTTAATAAAGTTAATTTTTAAATAGTGCGTTAAAAGTACACTTATTTCATTAATTTATATTTGTGTTTTAGTTAAAATTTTCTCGTTCGCACATAAAATTCTATATACAAACAGCCATCGATAATAATTACTATTACTTTTTCCTCTTTTACAAGAACGAATCAACCGATTTCAGTTTTGTAAACGCAGTTTAATTAGGATTTTCAACACCACAATCTCATGTGGAGCCCACAATAACCTGCGTCTCCGACATAATGAACATTGGTTAGTTGCTTGACCGGGAGAAAGCCCCGCCCATCCCTTACATTTGATTGCACATGTTTCGTCTGTTGGTGGTTAGCTTCATCAGGGTACCGACATATGCTCTCTTGCCAAAAATAGGGAATCCCTCTCCACAATCAAACAACACATATTTTCGCGAACTTCTCGTCGGCCCTAAATCTAACCTATCCCTTCAACTGGATGACATATATTTCGTCTCTCGAGGTTCAGACTCTTCAGGGCGCCGACATATACCATACCATCAAGAATAGGGAGACCCTATCCGCAGCCAACAACCCATGTTTTCACCGACCTCCCGTCGGATGGCGTATATATGTACTGTTAGATTTTCTTGGACTGCGTCCAATGAGACAGCGGTAGCTGATTGTCATCACACACCTAACCGTTAGGTTCCACAATCTCATGTGGAACACACAACAACCTGCGTTTCCGCCTAAATAAACATTTTTGTTGGTGGCTTGACCGGGAAGTAGCCCCACCTATTCCTTCAACTAGATGACATATGTTTCGTCTCTCGAGGTTCAAACTCTTCAGGGCGCCTATAGATACCATACCATCAAGAATAGGAATAGAATATCCACAGCCAACAACCCATGTTTTCGCCGACCTCCCGTCGGATGACATATATATGTACTGTTAGATTTTCTTAAAATTGTGTATATATATATATATATATATATATATATATATATATATATATATATATATATATATATATATATATACATATATATATATATATATATATATATATATATATATATATATATATATATATATATATATATATATATATATATATACATGATTTTTGGAGATACTGGATCTACTTTTTTTAAATTAAAATATTTTAATACTCAATTACTTAAATATTAAATGAATATTTCATAACAAAATATATAGTTGTAGAAAAAAATACACCCGCAGGCGATTGCTTTTTTGAAGGTTGGCGAATAGGTATTATTTATTACGCCTTGTGTTATATTCGTAATAAAACTTCAAAATAATTTATTTTAAAATTGAATACTTTCCATTCCTTTACGTAATTTTTCCTTTTTAGGTCGCCTTTTTATCGGTGTTTTTTGTTGTACATTTAAAGGGAACTACTGAAAATTTGTCAATGCGTAAATTCATCACTGTTCCAAGTGTTGTAATTAGCGTTTATTAGGCGTTTTAATTAGGTTTAAAATTCCTGTGGGTTCCTGATTTTGACCTTCGTATATAAAAGAATAAAAGCAGATCTAATTGGCTTTCTTTAGAATTGATTGTATTGTACATTTACTGTTTATAGTAACAATGCATTTTTAGTAATCAAGAATTATAAGCTTAGACAATAACATAAAAAGAAATTACTAAGTATTTAATTTTACTAAACCAATTCAGTCCAAATTTTTTTTTTATATATTATTAAAACATTTTCTTCCAAACCATATACTATATTTTTTATAATAAAGAACAATGAAAACCTTTTGCATTATTATCCATTAAATTCGGTTTTTTTTTGGGTAGTATGAGAATTCCTATAGTGCAGAAAGATTTTAGGGTCCTTCGAAAAGTTCTCAGTCTGACACAACTTGGTGACTCAAGTACGACCAACTAACAGTGATATTTGTTAAATAAGGTTTGTTAAATGACGTGCTGTGAAGTTTCGCAGGTGTAGCTTTAGTTATTTATTTGTGGTGACCGAGTAAAGCAATAAGTTTTAACATTTTTTGAAAAACAAATTTAATTGAAGTTCAAAGTCGTTTAAAGTATTTTGATTGTATTGGCAAACAAAAAGAGTTATATTCCCATTTAAAGAATTCAGATCTCCGCCCTTCCCCTTTTTTTTTGACGGTAAATAAATGGGCTACTATATTAAACATAGTCGAACTTCCAATGAAGATAACACAAGCCAATAGTTGTTTTGGTGCCGGGGTATTTGGAGCTGATTTCATACGAATTTGCCCTGAATTCAAATATGGCATTCATTTTTGTCTAGGAATTCAATTTTTTAAGATATAACATTTTAGTGAAATATTCATTACACTATTTTAAGTTAAATCCATTAATCAAACAAAAAAGCTAAACACGGAATTTTTGTTATTATATTATACACAAAAATAGAGGAAAAAGTCATCGATGAAACCAACTAGTCACTGAACACTTCAGAAGCTTCTTTTCCGTAACATTCTTGAATGTATTTTGGAACAGTCCCTTTTTAAACTCCAGCAGTAATCTGTCATCATGTGCGTATTCCATCTTCCTTGAAAATCCTGGGAAAATCTTTCACCTTGTTCCTCACTGGTGTTTCCTAAATTTTGAGGAAAACGGTCTAAGTGGGTGTATAAATAGTGCACCTTAATACTCATGTTACACCCAAGGGATCTGAAACTGTTAAGCATCTTTTTTGCCAGTTCAGCATAATTTTCAGCTTTGCGTTTGCCCATTCAAGACTCATTCATCAAATTTACGAAGGCAAGATTTGGGTGGTCAAATATCATTGCTTTAATTTTTTCCATACTCAATTGAGGCATTTTTTGAGGCAAAGCATAATCGATTCAAACTACTTCATTAGGCCCAACTTGATATATAATGCAGGAAAGATGATTTTCTCTCATCCAACTAAGCGAGCGTTAATGGCATTCTTTTCCCCAACGTTCATGGTTTCTCTCTTAGGCCACTCTTTCCTTTCTGTGATGTGTTTTGTATCTGCTATCTCAGGGACACAAGAAGCAAATATATTTGGTGTAACTACTTTGCTGTCCAAGGAGAAAGTTTACCATTTTTAAGTCCACACAAATCTCCCGTTCTGATGCTTTATTTTCTCCAAGACCAAAGCTATGATGTCATATTGTTCTTTTATTTTCGTTTAGTGAGCAATTTGTATTAAACCATATTTGTGCCCAAATAATTTGAGAACCCCATACTTTAATGTACTGAATTGAAAAAAATATTGATAAGTTGATGTATCTAAAAAAGGAGAATAAATAGAGAAAAACTAATTCATATTTAGATTTAGCGCCCCAAATATAGCTAAAATCAGTTCTTAGATCCAAGGCACCAAAAAAAATTGTTCTTGTAGACCTGTGTAATAAATGCTTGAGACGCCCAAAACCCTTATGACCAACAAAATGGCCACCAAATCCACAATACTCGTCATAATAGTCGCCATATTACAGTTCATTACTAGACCAATGAATGAGCAATGAAGCGAGGAGTGGAGCTCCAAGCTAACCGTCCAGATCTGGCCAATAGTCTTTCACCAATACTCTTTCACCAAACCCCGATAATGCATCTAAACACACGTCTCCGGTTATTACTGCTAAACTGTATGAAGTACACCTCGCAGAGCTTCCACATACGCCGTATTTGCTGGCATTAGCTTCCAACAATTATTTCCTCTTATTAAACCCGAAGAAATATTGCGTTAAATGTCAAAGCTTAGATAACCGCTTATTCGGCAAAGGGCAATGGCTTATTCTACATTATATTGAGGATATTAAAAAATTGGAACATCGTTGGCCTAAATGTGTTAACTTGCAAGTTGTTTACGTCAAAAACCATATAAAAATGTCAAAAATCTTGTTTTGTTTATCAGATCGACGAACTTTTTCGAATCACCCTATTTTCTTGTCGTCGTAGCTTTTAAGAAACTATTATTAATTCTCAATAACTGAAATTAAGCGACGTCGGGCGCGATTATAACCTGAAAGGGTGACCGTACGGAAACCGAATATAAGCAATCTCGACACCTACGAATAAAAGAGGACTATAGAATATGAGATGAGATAATTGCAATTTATATAAATGGTAATGTAGATTTCAAAACAGTGTGTACACGCACATTATTATCACTTTGTGAAGATAGGACGAGTCTCCCTTACCAAACACCTACTGTTCAGTGTACATGCTACTCAAAAGTAAACTAAGCTTAACTATTGACGACTCTGATTCGGCCATCATAGAATCTAGAATGACAATGAATGAACATTCTGTGATCAAACTCAATACTGTCCATATAACAGATACTCGCAAATCCTCAAACTGTCATTGGACCTGGTTTCATAATGATTTGCTACTTTTAATAATTACTATTAAATGATATATTCTTTTGGAGCCTTATTTAAAGACCTGCCAAAATTTTCTTAGCTCACTATTGTACTATGAAGCCATGCAAGGGTTACTATTTAGGTATCCGGAATAATAAATAAAAACAAATATTTATTATTGAAAATAATTTTATTGTTTTTCAAAATATTTTTCGCGATGGTCGGTACACTTTTGCATAGGTTTGAACCAATTTCCATAGCACTTTTTCCATTCCGATTTAGGTATCTTCAAAACATGCATTTTGAAAGTATCAACCGCTCCTTCTGGCGTCGATAATCGTTCACTACTTAGTTGATTCTTCACGAACGAGAACAAAAAGAAATCAGTAGATACTAAATCAGGACTGTGCGGCGGATGGCCCATAAATTCGATGTTTTGATCGATCAAATATTAAGTTGTTCGGTCCGATGTGTAGCAGCTCGCGTTATCTTGGTGAAGAATGATCCTGCGTCGCTGGATGTTTTTTCTTATGTATTCAAAGACTTCTGACAAACAAATGATTGGGTTCCATTCAGAACTGACCGTTTTGCGATCGATTCTCTGGTGGCTCTCTAGCCACATGCCTATTTATACTAAAAAAACAGGCGACCATTTGCTTCGAATTTTTTGCTGGGTTTGGCTCATTTTGAAGAAGAAGATAGACCCAAGATTTGTCACCTGTATTGATGTCACCTGTATATACGTGGCTTTTGACGCATCACGACTGAATTTTTGAGCATTTCTTTGAATGACCAATCGACATGAGCTTTTTTATCAAATTATGCGGAGCCCAACGCGCACAAATCGTTTTCACGACTAAATGTTTCAGTAAAATCTTGTGTATGCTTGTCATACTAAAGTTCAAGCATGCCTCAATCTCACAGTAAGTCACATAATGATATTACTTTATCAATTTGTGCATAGTATCGATGATTTCTGGCACAACGACCTTCTTTAAATTCGTCTATGACCGAACGCCGCCACGATTGAATTCGCTAAACGAGTGATATACAATGGTTTTAAATGGTACTTTATCCCCAAAATAAAAAGTGAGTTCATGATGCACTCTTGTTGAGATAATCCACGTCGAAAGTCGTAGAAACTCATCGCGCGAAACGACTTAACGCCATTCTTTAACAGAGATAAAATTTTCAAGTCGCTAAACAATACAAATAGCATTCATATGACAAAACGTTTTAAACACAACAATGTCAAACTTTACGATGAATATGTCAGATGACATCTAGCAACATCATTGTTGCCAATTCCGGATACATAAATAGCAACCCTCGTACATTATTTTGAGTGAACAAAAATTTGGACTTTTTTGTCCCCGTTTTTCATGAAATAGTTGAATCTGTACTCGTTCCAATGGACAAATAAATTTAAGCTATATAAGTTTGGTCTTTATCGAAAAACTCACAAAGAGCTATGCCGCCTTAATTATTCCATTGTAATCACATTTATGAGAATCTGGTGGCCATATTCAAAGATAAGATACTACAGTCATTTGATAAACCAAAAAAATAAAGGATATATATTTTATAATAAATAAGAAAATAGTCAAGAATAACCTGTTCATATTATACAAAAGATGATAAGAACAAATCAATAATATTCAAGCAACCAATTTGTTTATCTGACATAATGTTTTCAATTGATGCTATGAAATCATGTTATAGTTCACCTCAATTATTCAAGAAGATATATTGCTCTATATTTCGATATATTGCAACAGGCTCTAACCAGAGTTTAAATTGATAAAGCAAAGAAGCATTAATTACAGTTGGTTTCATTGACATTTAAAAATAAAAAACACAACAGAAACAGTGCAAAGACTTTTACAAGTTAATGAGGCCGATATTTTCAATGTTGTATCAAAAATATCAACACAACAGCTTCAACAAGTAAAAAATATTTGAATACCTAATAGGTCAAACATGAGGACAAAATCTCAAAGTACAAATAAAAATAATTAATTGAATTAATTCTTTATTTCATCAGTTATTTGTTTTATTCTTAGATTCCGTTTTCTGAGAACAAATTCGTTCCATTTTTTGAGAAATAATTTATAGTATGTACCGTTCTGTTCGATGGCCTGGCTATCTCTCCGATAGCTGCATAACCCCACGTGCATAGAAGTTCCAAGGTTTCTGGCTAAAAAACTGATCCAGATGTTTTTTCAAGTATTCTAAGTATTTACCATATGTGCTGTTTTAAAGCGATCTAAATAAATGATAATGGGAGGACGCAAGGCCGGGATAGCATGGTGGATGAACTAAAAAAATCCCAGTCAAACTGTAAAAGTTCATAACGAAATGCCAAACTCGCTTATGGTCTAGCATTATTACGATGAAACCGCTTCTGGTCGATTGATCATTTTAATTCACTTAGTTGTGTACAAAGTTTCTCCGAATTAATAGCCTAAACAGCTCATAATAAACTATTACTTTCCAGTTCCACCAAATACACAACATAAACTTCTTAGAGTTTAAACTGGCGTGTGGGCTGATTGAAGGGGCGTCTCCGCGCTTACACTAACTGTTTTTTATAACTCCTAGAGAGATCTACAACCAGCCCAGAGAGCATTAAGGGTTCGGTATAACTAGAAAGTAATGACATGAGTATCACTCCAGTAAGTGATCGCCTTTAAAAATCAATCTAACTCTCAAATTTAGAGTTTGTTTAGGTGCTCTAAGTCTAAACTTCCTGAGTCCTGTGGTCACGTCTGATGGCAGCAGACGTTTTAGCCTACGCACTTCACTGATATCGCGCACATTTAAATGATTGGCTAGTAGATTGGGGTGCACTAACAATCTTTCAGAATACTTTACAATGAAGTTACGTATGACCTCTTTGATGAATTCCAGAGGGATATAGTAATGCGCACCGACTATAACACGCAACACTTTGGCACGCAAAATGTTTTGGAATCTCTGAAGGATGGCGACATTGGAGTTACTGACAGTTCCCCACAACTGAATTCCATAAGTGTATACGAGCTTAAGAATGGACTTGTATAGAAATATCTTGCTATCCAAGGATACTTTTGATTTACGACCAATAAGCCTGTGTATTTGGCTAAATTTAAGACCAAGTTGCTTGTGTTTGGAGAATATATGGGTTTTCCATGTCAAGCATCGATCCAAATGCATACCGGGATATTTCGTATCCTCTGCTTCCGGAAGTTGGCAGTTGTTGGTCTTCACTTGTCGGCATGTTTCTTTTCTTAGTGTGAATGTTACGTGGGTTGATTTTGTTTCATCGGATTTGATGTGCCATGTTTTTAACCCTTGCTAAATTTTATTTAAACCTTTTTGAAGTGTTTTTGAGGCTGATATTGGATCAGTGTGGGACGCTAAAACCGCCGTGTCGTCAGCGTATGTTCCTACAGTGGTGGTCCTTGTTGTCGGAAGGTCAGCTATATACAAGAGGTATAATATTGGGCCAAGGACGCTGCCTTGAGAAACGTCTGAGTATATTGGATGTAATTGCGTGTGTTCATTACCTTGTTCTATCTGTTAAATAAGATTTCAATAGTCTTAGGATTAGGGAGAAGGGTTCAATACGGTTAGGAAGAAGCTTATTTAGCTTGACTTGCAATCCAGTGTGCCATACCTTGTCAAGAGTTTAGGATATATCAAAGAAAGCAGTTGAACAATATCTTTTATCATTTAAGTCTTTCTTTATTTAGTTGACCAGTCTGTGCACTTGCTCTATTGTTTCGTGCTTGTTACGAAATTCATACTGATGTTCTAGAATAATTTTCCTTTCTTCTGTTATTATTTTAAGTCTTTTAATATACTTCTCAAAAACTTTGGAAAGCATAGATAGTAGACTTATAAGCCGGTGAGAGAAAACATCTTCTGGCTTTTTCCCGAGTTTGAGAATCATAATAATTTGTGTGCTTTCTAAGTGCTAGGGACGTGGTTTATACGCAATATCGCATTAGACATAACAGATATTAATTTTATGCACTTTTCTGAACATTTATTCATTTTTGAGATTAGATCAAATCCGGATGCTTTTTTAATGTTGATTTCTTTCATTTTCGTTTAATATTTGTATTACTTGTTTAATCGTAAATTTGTTATGAAGCAAATCCTTTTGGAATGGTACATTTAGAAAGTCGGTTATTTCGTTTTCTTCATCAATGGATATTACAGAAGAAAAGGGTTTAAACACGTTTTTCAGGTGTTTGGAAAAGACTTCAGCTTTTACTTTGTAGTCCCTGGCCCAATTATTGTCATCATTTTTAATGGGTGGATTATGTTGTTGGAGCCTTCTGAGTTTCCTTGTGGCTTTCCGAAGTGAATAATCCGTGGCCTCAGTTGAAGTTAGGCTTCCTAGATATTCTTGGTTTTGTTCTTCATGGATTTGTCCATGAGCTATTTTGTTAAACTATCTCTTGTTTTCTTCCATTTTTGCTTGTTGCCATTTTTTCGCATCTGTCTCTTTTTCGTTATTTCCTGCTTAATTGTGGGGGACACGTCATTTCATCTTAGAGGTGCAGTACTGTGAGGAGTCACATACCACGCTGCACCTTGTATGTTTTTTTGTCATTACTCCGGTTTCTACGTTCAGCTCAGTTTTTAAAGGCAGATGTAATAAAATCAGTCTGTGTAATTTTTCTCTGAATAGGAACAAGTCAGTCCTATTGTTATGCAATGAGAGTTGCTTTTCCTTAATTAAGGTTTCTGAGTAGATTTTTACAATCACCAGTGAGTGGTCGAATAAGAAGTTAAAGCATTTATTTATTTAGCGTATGGCCCACATGGAGTTGATATATATATATATATATATATATATATATATATATATATATATATATATATATATATATATATATATATATATATATATATATATATATATATATATATATATATATATATATATATATATATATATATATATAATATACATTAAAATATAGCACATAAATAGATTAAATTGTAAAACACAAAACGTTATAAATTATAAAATAAAATATAAAAATATATAAAAAATAACATAGACTAAAAATAGATCAAATATAAAAATTATAAAAAAAAAGATAAAAAATGTATAAACTAAAGTTCAACATCAGGTAAGACACATCACAATTAGTACATAAAATTTTAAAATTGAGGTCATTGATCCATTCCAACACGGAGTGAGTACCTTCAAAGAAATCATTAATTTTACCACCATATGCAGTAAGAGGGCAGTCAACTACAATGTGATGAAAGGTTTGGCGGAGTTCTCCACACTCACAAGCTGGCGATGCAGTCAATCCCCGTTTGTAGAAAGAGTTACGGTATATGCCGTGGGATGTTCTTAGTCTGTTAAGTGTCTTCCACTCGTGGCGGGGAAGCTCTATTCCTGGTAAGGATGCTGTAGGGTCGATGACATGAGCCACCTACCTCGAAATACTTCAGAATTCCATCCACTTAGCATTAAGGTTATTTTCTCCAAGGAATTGTTCTGCTAACAAGGAACAAGGAACAAGGAATTGTTCTGCTAACAACAGTGGGGGATCTAGACTGCAGTCTCCGTACGCCGATAAGGTAAGTCATTGTGTATTGGGAGGTTGGAATTTGATAGTATTTTATTGTATTCCTTGACTATTCTTTCCTGTCTGAGGATACCAGGAGGATCAATATTACTTAGCCAAGCTAGAGGTGTGCTTCTTAAACAGTCATTTATTTTTCTCATTGTTTCGTTTAGTTTGTTGTCAATCATTTTTACGTGGCAGCTGTTTAGCCAGACTGGGATGCAGTATTCAGCAACCGCGTAGACCAGGCTAAGAACTAATATTTTAAGGGTATATGCGTTTGCGCACTACGTGATATCACAAATTTTTTGCATTATATTATTTCTAATGCTTATTTTAGCTGCGATATTCTCCAGATGTTTTCTGTATGAAAATGTTCGATCCATTGTTACTCCTAAATATTTTGGATAGAGATTGTAACGTAGCGGGTTGTTATTGAAGTATATTTGGGGCTCCAGGCGTGCTTGTTTGTTATTGAGGTGAAAACACAATATTTTAGTTTTATTCATGTTTGGGATTAGCCTCCAGTTAGCGAAATATTTTCCCAATATAGACAGGTCTTCTGATAATATGTTACTAGCTTTTTCTATGGTTTTACTGCGGTTAGCAAGAGCTAGGTCGTCAGCATACGCAAAATTTTTTGACGTTGTGTGTGGCATATCTGAAATATACAGATTAAGACGAAGCCCGTTATTAAGGTGTCTCATTTTGCTCTTGCTTTTTCATGTTACTACTTGGAAGGGCCTGTCGCAGAGCATGTTATTTGTTTAATAAAGTTGTTACCCAGCTGCATGGTATCACGTTGAGGAATTTATATAAAAGACTTACTCTCCAGGCCGTGTCATATGCTGCAGTCAAGTCAAAATAGGCCACAACAGTCTTCAGCTCTTCTTGAAACCCTGCCTCAATATGCGTTGTTAAGCTGAGTACCTGGTCCTCACAGCTGCGATGGGGCCTGAATCCAGCCTGTTCAACAGGAATATATTCCAGTATTAGGGGTCCAGTCGGTGTAGTCACAATCTCTCTAGAAATTTGTGGTATGAACTTAATAGAGCTATCGGGCGGTAGTTCTCAGGCAAGTTCTTTGGTTTGTTTGGTTTCAGGACTGCGATTATTTTGGATTTCTTGAGCTCCACTGGGATATGACCTGTTAGTAGGATGTCGGAGTAGAATTCACTTAACCACATTCTTGTGTGTTTCCCGAAATTTTTGAGGAATTCGGAGTGTATTCCATCGAAACTAGGAGCCTTACCAGATTTGGTGTCTACCAGTGCTTTTTCTACCTCTTTCGCGGTAAATGGTCTGGAGTAATCAAGGTGGACTACAGTTGTTTATCGGCGAATTGTCAGTTGTTTCTTAATATCTGCGTTCTGTTGTTTCCTACTCGTGGCTTTAGAGAGAGCTATAGCTCATGCAACGATTTGATCTGCCGATACTTCCGGTGGGTGGGTTAGAGCTACATAGTTCTTAGGAGGCTACAGGCTTTGCTGCTAGATTTTTTGAAGTCCATGTTACCTGTCGTTTTTTCCCATTTTTGCGGCGCTCTGTATCCAGACAATTAAGGAACTCGTCCGCTATCTCAGAATCTCCGCTGTTCAGGAATTCCTGATAGAGCAGTTCTGTGTTTGTTCTATCCTGGGACGTATGCTCTCCAAAAACCACAGAGTATATACCTTTTTCTGTTGTTATAACGGCGTTTACAAATCTGCCATAATTGCTGCTTTTAGGGGGGATCCATCTGATGACCTTGTCTAGCTGCACAGCAAATTTATCCCATTGGGCCTTCTCAAAATTCCACCTAGGTCTGGGTGTAGAATTAATTATCGGAATTTTAATGCCAGTTTCGAGGACTACGGGGCTATGTTGGCTGTGTTGGAAGTGATCTAAGACATTCCTTGATATTGGGATAGGGTGTTTTTGAGTATCATCTGAGACAAAGCAGAGGTCTAGGTTTGTCTCAGTGTTCCACGCTAAGAAATACGTTCTTTGGCGTCAAAGGTCAAGTGAAGGCCATGGGAGTCTGCCCAGTTCGCAAGGCAATTACCATTTCCATCAGTTGTGCATTCTTTCCAAACAGTGTGGTGACTATTGAAGTCACCTGCGTATATTACAGGGTGTGGGTAAACATCCAGCACGTTGTCAGGCCAGGATGTTTGGGGTGGCTTATAGATATTGACGACGACAGTCAGCTATTTTTATTACTACTTGGTAGACATTTAAGTCTGCTGTAGAATGTAATAATATAGCGTTTTCAATGTCCTTGCGAACGTAGAATGCAAATCCATATGCACGGTGGTAGGTGACCCCAAGCTGGTCAAAACCTTGAATTTTGCCTCGGCGCCATTGTTGGTATTCGCTTCCTATATGGGTTTCCTGGATAATGGCCATGTCAATAATTTAGTCCAGCAAGGGCTTAGAAATGTAATAACTCTTATCTCTGTTAAGTCCTGCGGCGTTCAAATGGCAAACTCGGATTATTTTTCCGAGATTTTTTATCATTTGGTCATGAGAAGGTCCATTATTAGGAGATCTTGAAATAAGTGATTCCATTTGCAGTAGCCAGAAGATCCGAAGGTATTGTCTAGCTGCCGAAGATCGCACTGGCTCATTTAGCTTTACCCAGGGTGCACATATAGCATTCTGCTACGGACGCGAGCCAACTTTATACCCCAGTCAAAGCATAATTCAGCTTTACTTTTTTTGGTATCAATACCAAAAAACTGTTGTCTTTAGAATTTTATTTTTGTATGATGGCCATTCGAAAGTAGTACTAAATTGTTTGCTTTCACTGCTTTGACTAATTCTCTGCCTTTTGGGGTTGTCAGTCTTGAACCCCAAATTCAGTGTTTAGCATTGTAATCTCCTCCGGCAATAAATTTACTAACTAAAGTATTGAAGAATTTCTGGAAATATGCTTTTTTGTTGGTGTGCTTAGGTGGATACTAAATCGCAGATATTGTTATTGGGCCATGTTCTTTTTTAATAATTACACTTGTGGTGGCTTGTAGATAGCCCTTAATAAATTTCTCCCTTTTATAATGTTCGATGGTATCGCGTATGATTATGGCAATTCCTCCATATGCTTTGTCATCTGGGTGTTTTGTATGGTACAGTTTATATTTAAGAATCCGCAAATAGTGTTTGTCTTTGAAATGGATCTTAAAGGCCATCATGATGTCGATATTTTGTTCAAATAGAAATGTTTTAAGCTCTCCAGCATATTTCTAGACGCCATTAACATTCTGGTTGACTATTTTTTACAGAATTTATTTTTCGCAGTTTAATAATGATTTTAAAGACCTTTAAAATGATATGTTACAAGATAGGGGTAACCATTTGAAATTTTTAGGTAGAGGTGACTGGAGGTAAAGAGATGAAACATAAAATATAACGGACATTGATACTGAACCTTTCCTTCGATATCTAAATCGATGTGTTTACTAATTTTCATTGCTACAAGAAATAATGAGGGTGGCAACTTTTGAAATGAAAGTACTTTATAGGTATCAATTGAACATTGAAATACTTTATTTCATAAATATAAACGTTATTAAACAGAAATAATAATTCTACTTGAACAAGACAGCCTTGTTATCTTCCTGAACCATGACCCCAATGAGTTACGCCCACGTAGCTAGTACCACCAACACCCCCGTGACCGTGTTTACCATAGTGAGCAGGGTGTTGAGCATGACCTTCACGTCGAACAACTGCCTGAAATCCGCTATGTGGACCTGCGGTATATTCGACAATTCTTTTGGTACCGTCAGGTTCATCCAAAGTATATCCACCTTTCACATAATCGTGATCACGGTGTTCGTATTGCTCTTTAACATCATGGGTATGAGGATCATGGACACCATATTCAAAATGGTAGTGGGGAATCTAAGGGACGTAATAGATTAGTTTAGTCAATAATTAATATGGTTAGACTAAAAATAAAGATTTATTATATATATAAAATAAAGAAGTATTCAACAATATAGGATAAAATGTTAATAGTTGTTCTAAATTTAATAATTATATATAATTATATATAAAATTTATATTAATAATTTAATAATTTAATAAAGTATTTATTCAATCCCCACAACAATAAAAATATCCATGATTAAGTCGGATTGACAGAATTGACAGAATGTTCAGTGACACGGCCTCAGAAATAATACATGAAATGATAATCTTACACAAATAAACATTGTATAGATAAATAAGCATTGAATCTAATTATTGATACGACATATATTCTTCTAAACTATAAAAACTTTGACTTCTAAGACATTCGCGGACTAATTTTTTAAATTCGTTGTCATTCTGAACATGCTTAAATCGTTGTGGCAACTTATTATACAGCTTCACACCCCTATAGTAAACATTATGTTCAACTATCTTACGTGAATGTATTGGTAAAACAAGTTCATCAGAGCCTCATGTGTCATAGTGATGAAAATCACTATTTTTTACGAATGCTACAAAATTTCGCCTAACAAAGATGATAATCTCCAAAATATATAGTGATGGTAGAGTCAAAATCCTGCATTGTTTAAAAATTGGTCGACATGTTGCCAGTAGTGACACCCCACCCATCATTCAAATTATCTTTTTTTGTATTTTGAAAACACGCATCAGATGAGGCGGCCCACCCCAAAATATCAAACCGTACCTAGTGCGACTGTAAAACTCTGCATAGTAATATGAATGCACAATATTCATGGTACCAACCCGTTTCAACCTATAAACCGCATATGAGACAGCAGCTAATTTCTTGCATTGTTCAGCTACGTGTTCATCCCAGCAAAGTCTGTTATCGAGATGAACACCCAGAAATCTAGTACAGGATGTTTGCTTATAGACTTACCGTTAATTTTTAGTAAATATGACTCGGTTATAATGTGTGTTCGAGGAGTAAAGGCAATAAAACTGGTTTTGTCCACGTTAAGGGATAACTTATTATTCGTAAACCAACTATAAAATGTATTCAGCATTTCCTGTATGTGACCCATCAATCTGTATGACTGTGCAAAAATTCAAATCTGTAAAGCGAAAATATGGAGATGTCTTCATCTTAAATGTGACACACACACACACACATATATCATCATCATCATCATCATCAGCCCGTATCGATCCACTGCAGGATGAAGGCCTCTTCAGCATGCTTCCAACCTTCACGGTCCTGGGCTTTCCTCTGCCACTCGGGTCCAATATACTTAACGATGTCATCAGTCCATCGTGCTTTCGGTCTTCTTCGCGGACGTTTGCGATCATGCGGTATTCACTCCAGGATTGCCTTGGTCCATTTGTCGTCCCATCGCCTCGCTATATGGCCTGCCCATCTCCATTTCAACTGTTTTACTCTTCCAATGATGTCACAGACTTTTGTTTGTTCCCTGCTCCATGCGCAGGACTTTCTGTCTCGTCTTGTAATGCCAAGCATACATCTTTCCATTCCCCTCTGTGCCACCCGAAGTTTTTGAATTGATTGCGATGTGAGTGTCCAGGTTTCACTTCCGTATGTCATAACGGGTAGAACGCACTGATCGAATACTTTTCTTTTCAGGCAAAGTGGGAGTCTGCTCTTAAACACTATGTTGAGCCTACCAAATGCCTGTCGGCCACATTTAACACGCCGTTCCACCTCCCGGGCGGTATTCCCCTCCATGGAAATCCTCTGCCCAAGATATACAAAGCTGTCCACAATCTCTAAATCCCTTCCTAAAACTGAAATTCTTCTGTCCTGAGCGAAGTTATTGAACATAACCTGACTCTTTTTCAGGTTTATTTTCAAGCCATATGGTTCGCCAGCCCTTTGCAGTTCTTGTATGCGTCTTTGCAGCTCCTCTGGGTCTTGTGAAATGAGAATAATATCATCTGCAAATCTAAGATGGTTTAAGTTTGCACCATTGATCTTTACCCCATCCTGTTCCCAATCCAGTTTACGGAATACTTCTTCAAGGCCAGCCGAGAAAAGAATAGGCGATATTGCGTCACCCTGCCGTACACCTTGTTCTATATTAATTCCCACTTCAAGATCATCAAGGTGAATTGTGGCTGTAGCTCCATCATATATCGATTCTAATAGGTTTACATAGGCTCTCTCTACACCTTGGCTAAGCAATGCATCCATTATCGCATGCTTTGAGATGGAATCAAATGCTTTTTCGTAGTCGATAAAAGCCAAGCACAGTGGCATGGTGTATTCGTTGTGCCTTTCTATGACCTGCTGTACAACCTGGATGTGATCCATTGTACTGAATCCACTTCTGAATCCTGCTTGTTCTCTTGGTTGTGCGTCATTCAGTTTTTTTAATATTCTTTTAGAAATTATCTTAGTGAAAACTTTATACATCACTGATAGGAGGCTTATTGGACGGTAGTTCTTTAAATCTTCCTGTGCTCCTTTTTTATGTAAAAGGATCACTTCTGCATTTTTCCATAAGTCAGGTACTTTTTGTTCTTTGAGGCATTTTGAGTATAATTTTGCCAGTGTTTTATGTAACGTCCGACCACCAGCTTTTAGCATTTCGACAGTTACACTATCCTTTCCTGGAGCCTTGCCGTTCTTCATCAATTCTATAGCATTTGTTACTTCCTCCACTAGGATATCTGGTATTATATATTGTTCTTCCGTGGGTATTGCTATCCCTGACCGGCTCTGATCTTCATATAACTGGGAATAAAACCATCTGACAATCTCTAACATTTGGGTACGCGTCCTGCACACTGTGCCATCCTCACGCTTTAAAGCATATATTTGCGTTCTTTTGTTTCTCAGCTTCTGTTTAGCTTTGTTAATTCCTTTGTTTTCTTCCAGGGTTTTTTGCACTAGCTGCATATTGAATCGGCGCGTGTCCTCTCTGATACGTTTTCTTATAGTTTTGCAGAGCTCAGTGTACTCGACCCTGCCAAAAGGACTGCCTGCATTTCTCATTGCTCGCCGTTTCTTCATTAAATCAATGGTCTCACTGGAGATTTTTGTTTGTTTGAGACATTTTTCCTCTGGTGCTATTGAAGCAGCCGTTTGAAGTACATTGTTGGCGATTTCTTCATATTGAACTGATATTTCCACCTCCTCTGGATCTTGTAACGCAGCAAACCGGTTTGACAAAGCAATCTCAAAATCGCTTCCTCTCTCCAGCAGTTTTCCAGAATCCACCTTGCCCTTCTTTAATCTTACCATTTTTTCGCGCTCTTTTCGACAGTCAATCCGAACCCTTGCTCGTACAATTCGGTGGTCACTTCCAACATTAAAATTGTTAAGGACAGTACAATTGGTAAATATTGTTTTATCGTTGGTCATGATGTAGTCAATTTCGCTTGTGAGCCCAGATGGACTTTTCCATATCCATTTTCTGCTGATATTTTTCTTATAGAATGAATTCATAATATATAGTTCTTGTCCTTCAGCAAAATCAACTAATCTGTCACCTCTATTGTCTCGCTCACCAGTTCCATATGGGCCAGTTGCATTTTCGTCTGTTCTTGTTGTTCCAATTCTGGCATTAAAATCACCCATCAGGATTTTGTACCTACAATTCTCCTTGTATAAAAGCTGAGCCACATCATCATAAAACTCCTCAATTTTCTCATCTTTATGGCTTATAGTTGGTGCATAAGCTTGGACGATTTGAAGCCTAAACTTTTTATTCAGCTGAATGACGCATTGGGCTAATCGGTCGGATGTACTTTCAAATTTTACCACACTGTCCTTCAGCTTTCGATTGATGAGGAATCCTATTCCGCCACATCGGCCATTTTCCGTACCTCGAGTGTAGAGTACGTGTCCAGTTGGTTCCAGTTTGATCAACACTTCACCCTTCCTTCGTGTTTCACAGAGCCCAATAATATCCCAATGTATGTTGTCAAGTTCGATTAACAGTTCTTGCAATCGGGCCTCTGTTTTCATAGTCCGTATATTTAACGTTGCAATGTCAAAAGTCCAATGGCAGCCTGATCTAACCCGGTGATTCTTAGCACCCTCTGCCTTGGGGCAGGTCTTCCCGCTGCCGTAGGTAGTTGCCCCTTGGCCTCCGGGGAATGAGGGCCGTGCAACTATAAAATGTATTCAGCATTTCCTGTACCTTTTCAATGGCTCCCTGCATGTTTCTATTTCCTGTTAAATATCGAGAATTAACCCTATTTGTGAATTTGTAATGAGCTGAGTTTAAAGTTCAGATTTCAGTTGAGTATCTTAAAAAATGTGACCCATCAATCTGTATGACTGTGCAAAAATTCAAATCTGTAAAGCGAAAATATGGAGATGTCTTCACCTTAAATGTGACACACACACACATATATATATATATATATATATATATATATATATATATATATATATATATATATATATATATATATATATACATACGCGGAATGATAATATTAGTTGGCCACTAAAATCATGCCACCACAAGCCCTTAGATTATTTGTTGTAGGGTTATGTTAAATCTTTAGTTTACAAAAATAAACTCCAAACAATATTTGATCTTAAACGAAGCATTGATAATATTCCACGTGATTTGAGTGAAAGAGTCGAAAAATAAAAAAAAATGAGTGAAATAATCGGAAATTAGGTCTCCACAATGCATTCCACCAGAAGCCGATGAAGTCGTTTGAATGACATTATTTCCAAAACATAATGCCATTATTTGTTCTTCAAGAAAAAATATAAATTACCGGATTATTACCTGCAGTTATCATTATACCTGATTTTCAAATTCTGAGACTCTTATTGGCCAACCCTTTATACATCCTATCAATTTTACTTTTACCAAATTTATCATTAAACATATATGCTATATTACTTTTGTATAATGTTATAAATCAGATTTAAAAATATATTTTTTATACTTTATATTTGAATAACACTAGATTTATGATAAAATAAATATAAGGTAATTCTGATTTGAATCATTGTCAAAAGTATAAAAAATGAAATTAAATAATCACAAAATGTTTTCACTGTCACTTCACCACGTGTCTTCACTATCACTTCACATAAACATGTTAGGACCATCAGGAAATTATTTACTTTCATGATATGCTAACATGGTTAGCGAAACGCGTGTTGAAAAATTTTAAAAAGTGATTAGGTGTTTAGTGGCAAGTAAGTCTCTTTGAGCGAAGCGTTCTAGCGGGATTTCAATTGAAGAATTGATTGGCAAATACAATATATTGATACGATTAAAAGATTTTTATAAAAATATGTCAACAGAGTACCAATTCCCAATGTAGTAAATGAATATTTTACTGTACTAAGATAGTATCAAATCATGCATTAGAACACGATACAAATGAGAAATATTATCGTCGTCATTTCATTTATCCAAATTTGAAAAGAAAATACTTATTGGTGTGAGAAAAGCAGATTGAGGTTATCGTGAAACTGCAAAACGATTAAACGTTACAGCATTTAGGGTTATGGAAACATGGATAAGATGGTTTGAGAATCAGAGTTCTACATGACTACAAGATCTGATCGTCCTAGAAGTATCCAAGCACGTGACCAACGGTATTTTAGGCTTTTTACTGTACGAAATCAACATGAGAATATTTGACGTACATGATGCTTTTAATACAGCTAATACAGGTTGGACTAGTTTGAAAATAACTATTAATTGACATTTGCTTGTGATGTCGAACCACAAGACGCGTCACACACCACCAGACATGTCGCACACCACAAGACGTGTCGCACCCCACAAAACGCCTGAAATGGAATGGAATTCTGAACTGAAGTGTGAATGTATAAATGAGTGAAGTGAAGTGAATGAAGGGCTTAGAAAAGTCAATCGTCTTCCGTATGAAATGCGGAATTTAAATATACCGTATGTTAAAGTGGCATTCAGCTCCAAATTTATTGAAGATAGATAGATCTCCATGTAGGGAGAACACTGATCAAACTCTTAAGCGATTGCTCCGGACACAAGCAACTTTAAACGAAGTTAAAGCATATGTAAAATTTATAAGACATTAATCATCTGATTCAATCCATACTTTGTAAAGTTAGAGAATGTTGTAACAACCGTGGTGGACCTACTGATTTTTTTGGATTAGGGGCGCATCAACAACTGAGGCTATTAACGACTGAATCCACAGCTTAATGTGGACTTCAAATCACGGTCATCAGCTACCGATTAACCCCGGTCAGCGGGACTCGGGCCATCGGGCCATCAATCCTTTGTTGTGTGCTTAACCTTAAATATCTCGATAAGCCTACCAATTAGCGAGTGACCAACGTAGAATACCTCTCAAAAGGCATCCAACCTAATCCAGCCTCTAAATGACATGACTGAGGAAAAATTCCTTGACAAATTTCACACTCTTGCTTGTTAAAACGCAGTACTCAAGCGTGGATACGCCTCGGAAGGTTACCCTCCAAGTACTAACCGCAACAAGCGGCGCTACATTTCTATGCCGAATCGCCGAATTTTAGGGGATGCCAACCTCCTGATCTCCTACTTATTAGTTTTTTTTGTATCAAATATAATAGAAATGTTTTCATATATCATATAATATTAATCTCGAAAATTATTTTTTCTTAATGTTGGAGTTTTGCAAAATATATCATTAAAACAAAACTTACATGATGTTCTTCATGGTGGGCGAAAACCACACTGATTGCAAAAAAAGCTAAAAAGAACACCTAAAAAATAAGTAAATCGAAATCTCAAAAACGCATTTTCTCAAAATAAATTGTGCTTACTGATACTGAGTTCATGTTTGTGAGAATGATCAAAAATTAACTGATGCCAAATCTCCAGAACGAACCCTTTTATATAAATCAAAATTCTTGTGTCCATATTCAATTCAATTCATTTTATATTAACGTATGTAAAAACAATTACATAAGTGTAATATATTTTTTAATAAATTTTTAAGACAATTTAACGGCTCGTAAGCTTTAATGTTTTGCAATAATTTTAACATTCCATTATTTAAATTTATTTACTCGCCAGATAATATTGATTTTTAATCATTCTTATAAAAAAAGCTTTTTGGAATAATTATTTCGCCCGAGAAAAAACATTTTGTTCAAATATATTTGTAACAGAAATAAGTAAGGTAACTTTTGTTTTAAAAATTCGCGCGCTTTACCTACATACAACAATTTATTTCAATTCTTCTATTGGAACCGTTGGTGTGAAACACTAAACTTGAAGAGATTTACCACTAAACACTAAAACACTGTTTTGAACTGCTCGACGCACGTTTCGCTAACCATGATAACATCATCAGGAGATGATTTAATCTCTCTCTCTCTCTCTCTCTCTGTCTTTACCTACATACGACAATTTATTTGTTTAATTGATATGACTGCAGTTGACATCTGACTGAAGTTTCATTTGATGTCACTAATAAAGTTAGAAATTACACACGCCTTTTGTAATACTTAAATAAAACGGATAAATTTATCGAGCAAAGAATTCGCACTAAATGTTGTCTAAAAACGAAATTTTCAATGCCAATGTATTAAAAATGTTAAGAAAGTCTTACGGCGATGAAGCTATGACAAGAGAAAATATTTATAAGTGGTACAAGAACTTTAGTGATGTACAGAAGCTTTTGAAAGTGTACCTTACTCAAGAAAACCTTCCACGTCAATCAATGAAGAAAACATTATCAAAATCTAACATATTGTCCTGAGCCAATACATTGTAGTTATTACTGAAATATCATTTGGATCAATTCAATAAATTTTGAACAATTTAGGCTTGTCTCCTGTGTCTTGTCATCTTCCAAAAGCATTAATTTCATTAAACATCCTCCTGTTAAAGTTTCTAAATGATGCTTTCTTTAGATGATGACATTTGCAAATATATAATTACTGATGATAATACATTGATCTAGGCTTATGATAAAAAGAAATAGTTCAACAATCAAGCCAGTTAAAAATAAAAGTCATGTTAATTGTTATCTTCGATAACTACAGTATTTTCAACAAAGACGTTATTCCAACTGGTCAAACAGCTAATAAAAATATTATTTAAGCATTATATCTCATTAGCATGAGTCCGTTAAAAAAACGTTCAGATTTGTAGCAAAACAATTAATGGTTTTTGAACGGAAACAAGGGATATTTACCCGTAAAAAGAATTGTGCGCGTTGGATTCCGCATAATTTGACAATCGCTCAAAGAAAGGCTCTTGTCGATTGGTGCAAAGAAATGCTATCGTGCTGCCTCAAAAGCCGTGTATAACATCTATACAGGTGACAAATCCACTCGTGTTATTAATCCGGCCCGCGACTATCGAATTTAGCAAGCATATGCTCGTTTAGGGCGCGTACTCGGCGACTAGTTTAAAAATTATAGATAATGGCAGGAAAATTAAAACGGTTTTGGCCCTTGGAACTTACTGGAGCAATCAGTATGACCCTAAGACTGGAAAGTTTGAAGACCCCTGATCTAGACTAATGACGTTTATGGCGTTTTGGAAGGTAAACATACGCCATCAAAAGCTAGTTTATTATTAATTGTCATTATGTAAAGACCATAGTCTTTCTTAACTTTGAATATATCGAATTGTATAATAGAAAAACACGTTCTGCGGGGAAGTTTAACAACCTGATTTCATTTGAAAAAACGGCTGCTGAAAATTATCGATTGTTGGTTGAAGCTTGTTATAAACATGTTCTAACCCAAAAAACTTATGGACGATGATTTAAACGCTTTAAAAGTGACCATTTGGATATAAAAGGCAAGGAGCGTCCAGGACAGCCGAAAAAGTTTGATTTGCAAGCATTATTGGATGAAGACTCAACTCATACGTTGAAACAATTGGCAGAAGTTTTGAATGCTGCCCAATCCACCATTTTCCAATGTCTACACACATTAGGAAAGATCCAGAAGGAAGGAAAATAGGTTCCATATGAATTGAAGGAAAGAGACATTGAAAGGCAAAAAACCACTTGTGAAATGTTGCTTGCCAGATGGAAAAGATAAGGTCTTCAAACATCAAAGATATTAAAAAACTACACATTTATTTTTAAAAAACCTAATATAGACAAGAATTTTTTTGCATCGAGTTGTGATAAAAAAGTAATTTTTCAACATGGTAATGTTCGGCCCCATGTTGCAAAATGTGTAAAAAGCTATTTGGAAAACGTTAAATGGGACGTCCTACCCCACCCGCCGTATTGACCCGGGTGTAGTATTGACCCCAGACTTAGTCTCTTCGGGCTACCACTTATTTCGATCGATGCAGCACGAACTTTCAGAACAACACTTACCTTCTTACGAAGAAGGGAAAATTTGGCTTGATGAATAGCTGGCCTCAAAAAAAAGTTATTTTAGCGCGGAATCAAAATTTTGCGAAAAAATCGACATTGTTAATTAACTTCACTGTTTATGGTTTATACGCTCTTCAGCAGTAGGATTGATATGTAAATAGAAAACAGTTTAGTTTTAAAATGAGATTGAAACATCTCTTAATGATACATGCTAACATAGTCAAAAAATGTATATGTTTTTTAACAATTTTATGTTGTTTAACAGTAAATCTTTTTAAGTTTAGGCAATTGTATAAAAAAAAAAGCAGATCGATTATTCTATTGGAACCTTTGGTATGAAATAAACAAGTGATTTATTGTTCAGCGATAAGACTCTTTGTAGTGTAAGCAATTTTTATATAAAAAATACAGCAATTCTCCTATTGGAACATGGTGTTAAACACTAAACTCAAAGAGATTCACCACTAAAAACAAGTGATTTGGTGTTTAGTGGTAAATCTCTTTGTGTTTAGTCTTTCACATGGAAGATTCCAGAAGAAAAATTAATCTATTTGTTTTACATAAAATTGTTTAAACACAAAGACATTCACCACTAAACATCAAATCATTTGTTTTTAATTTCTCGACAATCATTTCGCTAAATCTGTAAGTATCATCAGGAGATTATTCAAGCTTCAACCCGTATCGACAAATTATAAACAAGTAATTTAGTATTCAGTGGTAAGTCTTTTTAGTTTTAACAATTTTACATAAAAATAAATGAATTCTTCTATTGAAACATTTAGTGTTGAGCACTAAATTCAAACAAATTTACCACTAAACCCCAAATCACGTTTTTAATTTATCGATGCGCATTTCGCTAACCATGTTAACATCATCAGGAGATGATTCAATCCTCAACGCGCGACTATCAATTAAGAACGAGTGATTTGGTGTTTAGTTGTAAATCTCTTTGAGTTTAGCATTTCACATGGAAGATTCCAAAAGAAAAATTGACCTATTTGTTTTATATAAAATTGTTTAAACACAAAGAGATTCACTACTAAACACGAAATCATTTGTTTTTAATATCTCGACAAGCATTTCGTTGAATCTGTTAATATTATCAGGAGATGATTCAAACTTTAACCCGTGTCGACAAATTATAAACAAGTGGTTTAGTGTTCAGTGGTAAGCCTCTTTTTAGTTTAAACAATTTTATATAAAAAAATTAATCAATTCTTATATTGAAACATTCGGTGTTGAGCACTAAACTTAAACAGATTTACCACTGAACACCAAATCACTTGTTTTTAATTTTTTTATGCGCGTTTCCAACCAAACCAACAACCAACCCATGTTAACATCATCCGGAGATGATTCAATCCTCAACGCGCGACGATAAATTAAAACCAAGTGATTTGGTGTTTAGTGGTAAATCTCTTTGAGTTTAGTCTTTCACATGGAAGATTCCAAAAGAAAAGTTGACCTATTTGTTTTACATAAAATTATTTAAACCCAAATAGATTCACCACTAAACACCAAATCATTTGTCTTTAATTTTTCAACAATCATTTCTTTAATTTCTCGGCAATCAATTTTATATAAAAAATAGATCAATTCTTCTATTGAAACATTCGGTGTTGAGCACTAAACTCAAACAGATTTATCACTGAACACCAAATCACTTGTTTTTAATTTTTCGATGCGCGTTTCACTAACCATGTTAACATTATCCGGAAATGATTTTTGGTGTTTAGTGGTAAATCTCTTTGAGTTTAGTGTATCACATGGAAAATTCCAAGAGAAAAATTGACCTATTTGTTTTACATAAAATTATTTAAACACAAAGAGACTCACGACTAAACACCAAATAATCTGTTTTTAATTATTCGACAAGCATTCCGCTAAATCTGTTAATTTCATCAGAAGATGATTCAAACCGTGTCGACAAATTATAAACAATTTAGTGTTCAGTGGTAAGGCTCTTTTTAGTTTAAACAATTTTATATAAAAAATAAATCAATTTTTCTATTGAAACATTCGATGCTGAGCATTAAACTCAAACAGATTTACCACTGAACAACAAATCACTTGATTTTAATTTCCTCGACGCGCGTTTCGCTAACCATGTTAACATCATCAGGAGATGATTCAATCCTCAACGCGCGACGATCAATTAAAAGCAAGTGATTTGGTGTTTAGTTGTAAATCTCTTTGAGTTTAGCATTTCACCTGGAAGATTCCAAAAGAAAAATTGACCTATTTGCTTTACATAAAATTGTTTAAAAACAAAGAGATTCACCACTAAACACCAAATCATTTGTTTTTAATATATCTACAAGCATTTCGTTGAATCTGTTAGAATCATCAGGAGATGATTCAATCTTTAACCCGTGTCGACAAATTATAAACAAGTGGTTTAGTGTTCAGTGGTAAGTCTCTTTTTAATTTAAACAATTTTATATAAAAATTGATCAATTCTTATATTGAAACATTCGGTGTTGAGCACTAAACTCAAACAGATTTACCACTGGACAACAAATAACTTGTATTTAAATTATTGACGCGCGTTGCGCTAACCATGTTAACATCATCAGGAGATGATTCAATCCTCAACGCGCGACGATCAATTAAAAGCAAGTGATTTGGTGTTTAGTTGTAAATCTCTTTGAGTTTAGCATTTCACCTGGAAGATTCCAAAAGAAAAATTGACCTATTTGCTTTACATAAAATTGTTTAAAAACAAAGAGATTCACCACTAAACACCAAATCATTTGTTTTTAATATATCTACAAGCATTTCGTTGAATCTGTTAGAATCATCAGGAGATGATTCAATCTTTAACCCGTGTCGACAAATTATAAACAAGTGGTTTAGTGTTCAGTGGTAAGTCTCTTTTTAATTTAAACAATTTTATATAAAAATTGATCAATTCTTATATTGAAACATTCGGTGTTGAGCACTAAACTCAAACAGATTTACCACTGGACAACAAATAACTTGTATTTAAATTATTGACGCGCGTTTCGCTAACCATGTTAACATCATCAGGAGATGATTCAATCCTCAACGCGCGACGATCAATTAAAAGCAAGTGATTTGGTGTTTAGTTGTAAATCTCTTTGAGTTTAGCATTTCACCTGGAAGATTCCAAAAGAAAAATTGACCTATTTGCTTTGCATAAAATTGTTTAAAAATAAAGAGATTCACCACTAAACACCAAATCATTTGTTTTTAATATATCTACAAGCATTTCGTTGAATCTGTTAGAATCATCAGGAGATGATTCAATCTTTAACCCGTGTCGACAAATTATAAACAAGTGGTTTAGTGTTCAGTGGTAAGTCTCTTTTTAATTTAAACAATTTTATATAAAAATTGATCAATTCTTATATTGAAACATTCGGTGTTGAGCACTAAACTCAAACAGATTTACCACTGGACAACAAATAACTTGTATTTAAATTATTGACGCGCGTTGCGCTAACCATGTTAACATCATCAGGAGATGATTCAATCCTGAACGTGCGACGATAAATTAAAAACGAGTGATTTGGTGTTTAGTTGTAAATCTCTTTAAGTTTAGACTTTCACATATAAGATTCCAAAGGAAAAATTGACCTATTTACTTTACATAAAATTATTTAAACACAAAGAGGTTCACCACTAAACACCAAAGCATTTGTTTTTAATTTCTCGACATGCATTTCGATGAATCTGTTAATATCATCAGGAGATGATTCAAACTTTTACCCGTGTCGACAAATGATAAACAAGTGATTTAATGTTCAGTGGTAAGTCTGTTTTTAGTTTAAACAATTTTAAATAGAAAATAGATCAATTATTCTATTGAAACATTTGGTGTTAAACACTAAACTCAAACAGATTTACCACTAAACATCAAATCACTTGTTTTTAATTTCTCGACCCGCGTTTCGCTAACCATGTTAACATCATCAGGAGATGATTCAATCCTCAACGCGGGACGATAAATTAAAAACAAATGATTTGGTGTTTAGTGGTAAATCTCTTTGAGATTAGTCTTTCACATGGAAGATTCCAAAAGAAAAATTAACCTATTTGTTTTATTTAAAATTGTTTAAATACAAAGAGATTCACCACTAAATACCAAATAATTTGTTTTTAATTTCTCGACAAACATTTCGTTAAATCTGTTAGTTTCATCAGGAGATGATTAAAACTTCAACCCGTGTCGACATCATCGTCAGGGGATAATTCAATATTCAGCAGGCATCGTGATATTAAAAAAAAATTATTTGGTCTATAGTGATAAATCTCTTTGGAGTTTAATAAATAAATAGTTCCAATATTTTAACAAATATTTCTAAAGATATTGTCGAATTGAATGTAAAAATTAAAAACATTTATTTCTTATTGTATAATTTTCGAACATGGGTGAACTTCCTGAGCTTTATAATATATATATATATATATATATATATATATATATATATATATATATATATATATATATATATATATATATATATATATATATATATATATATATTATTATAATTATCATATAATTTCAAACCTGATTAATCTGATTTTAAAACGGTTTTTATCTTGCAACTGTCAAGATAATAAAAAATGGTTCTAAGAATCTTTAGAAAGTTTTGCAAATAACAGCAAAAAATTAATAAAAATATGTTAAACCTAAATATAAAATTTTTAAAAATTATTAATATTTCCTCTTGATGGTATTGAAATGAAATATTTTGTTTCGTTTAGCAGATTTTTGCAAAATCAACAAAAACTTGATTTTAAAATAAATAAGTATTAATATTTAAAAAAAGGATATTTTTAAATACGAACCTAAAAGGACAGGGGAATGAAATACTTGTTTTATTATAATTTAGTTGTTTATTAAACCTTATACCTATAACATTAATATGACACAAGTTTTGGCACATTGCTGTAATAATATATACACAATTATACAAATACAAATAAATTAATTAATACTAAAAATAATACTGGAAGATTCAATCGCAAAAAAAATATGGCTTTGTCTTAAATATCTAGTTAACACTTAAACCTAATTTAAAATTATAACAAACTACATACTAAAAAATTGTTGAAAAATATATAAATAAGGGCGGAAATGCTTAATCTCACTTTAAACTGGGGCAAAAATTTTAAATCTACATAAAAATTACAATATAACTATATAACATTGTTAAAAAATTCTTTGGCTTGAAAAACAATTACTGCTAACATATAAATGACAACTTATCTTGAAGGAGTTTGGTCCAAAAGGTCGTAAAGGGCGGCAATGTAAGTTTGTGCCATTTGGAGTGTTTCGAATTTACTTAACTGTCTGTCCTGTCCAAGTTGGGGCAAGAATGTCCTCAATCTATCGAATGCCTGGTTCAGATTTTGCATTCTGCGTCGTTCTCTGGCATTTGCAGCTAATCTTCTACGTCTCAAGACCTGAGGAGATACCCTTCCACGTCCCCCAGTTCTACCAGGACTAGGGGCTTGCTGGAAACTTTCTTCGCTTAAGCTATCATAACTGGAAGCAGGTGAAGCACCCCAGCAATCTTGTGAAACCACTTCAGTAGTTTGAGTAGGAAAATAAAGGTAAGCAGAATAATGTTCTGGGTTCTCCATATTATACGCGAAAATTTTACGCACTACAGTTCGACACAAACGAAAACCACTGTAACTATCAAAAAGGGTAGACGGTCTGATTCTTTTGGGCCTAGGCCCCCGCTTTATATAGACCGTCATCTGTTCGGAAGTTCCGCCCTGAAGCGCGTGCTAGTCAGCCAATCAGGGATGAGACCCGAACGGCCAATGAAGCCAACTCGAAGGACTCTGTGAATATGACTTTTTTTACGGCGCAATATATATTGTCGATTACGATATACGGCAGTCATTTTACAACTTATCAAAAAGAACCTGAACGTTCATAGTATAAACTATTTTTTTGATTCATTTTTTTATTGCGTGCGGAAATGACACTAATAGATTCAGAGGATGCATTTCCTTCTGTGATAGAAAAAAAAAATGCTGCATCATTGAATTGCAATTTTAAAGATTTAAGGTTTGACGAAAAATCGAGCTTTAGAGGGTGATTCGGATTCGAGGGGAGAAAATGTGGTTTTACAGGTTTTTTATGCTTCCGGAGTAATAAATGGCATGTCCGGTGTAGCTAATTTTTTCTGTAAGTTCACGTAACGTGAAAAATTTACAAGCACAAACTTTTTCCATTAGATTAATTTCACATCAGGAATTTTATATATTAAAGCTAAATGTAAAAATTACTTATAATCGCAAGCATTTGGAATTAACATTAGAAAGCATAATATGTATAAATCCGTTCTTTATAATCCTAGATATCTTGTGAAATATAATAATTAAATTGGTTCGGTTTTTTAAGTATAATAAAAATCATTAATTGAGTAAACTTATAGAAACTTACCACTATACACCATATCGCGTTTTTAACATCTCGACTCGAGAATCTTCGGGCGATGATTCAATCCGTTTCGCTAATCAAATTGAATCATCTCCTGATAATGCTAACATGATTAGCGTAACGAACGTCGATAAATTAAAAATAAAATAAATTGGTGTTTAGTGGTAAATCTCTTCGAGTTTAGTGTTTCACACCTTCTTTAATAGAAGAATTGATTTATTCAGTACACAAAATAAATTTAAACCAATTAATGCTGATCATTATTGTATATGACCTAATGCTACATTTTTACAACAAGAAACCAAACTTAATGTCTTTTAACACTTTTTTTATTAGTGAAAGTTTGCTCGTCATAGTCTGCATTGATTAATCTGAAAGTTATGATAATTAGAGCCCGCTATGACTGATGAATATGAAGGATGAGATGAAATATCCTAACCAAGGCTTATCAGTTTCCTCCAGATTATAATATTGTTTGGAGAATACTGCTATGGTGCCTAAAATAATATTCCTTCATGATTTGCCCATTCTGAATATTCTGTGCATATTGTTAGTTCGAATCTGGTTAATTGAGAGCAATATCAATTATTAATCAGTTCTTCAATAATTCTGCTTGCATGAATCGTTGCCTTGGCGTGAGACAATTTATGCGGCACACAAACTATTAACCAAAACACGTGTTCCAAATGATTGCCAGCGCAGATGCATTTCTATACTTTTATCGTATATGAGGGTTGCTAGTACTTAGAACATCATTTGTAAACTTATAAAAATTCTTAGATACATTTACTTGACAGTTGTATGTTTTAAAATCAGATTACATTTTGAAATTATACAAATACACAATATATATACGTTCGAAAAATATACAATACCAAATAAAAGTTTTTAATTTTTTTATTCAATTTGACAATATCCTTACAAATACTCGATACCTTACAAATATACGATTACCTAGGAATCCATTGTCAAAAATGATTAACGAAGTTAGAGATACATTGAAATCTTGTAACAGACTTATTTCTACTTTTCTAAAAAGCAAATTACATGTTTCTAATCCAAAAGTGCCAAGATTGTATGCTCTACCAAAAATTCATAAACCAGGAAAATCAATGAGACCAATTGTATCAGCCATTGATTCTCCAACATACAACTTGGCAAAGTGGTTACCAAATGAATTTGAAAATCTACCAAACCAACTACCTTCCTGTTCTGTAATAAATTCAACCAAATTCATAGAAAAAGTCAAAAATACACATCTACAGGAAGGTGAGGTTTTGGTTTCCTTTGACGTTTCATCGTTGTTTCCGACTGTCCAGATTCCACATACCTTGAAATACCTAAGGGAGTTACTGGAGTTAAACGGTTTTAATAACAAGAGTGTGTCTGAGTACATCTCCTTAACCAGATTATGTATAAAGCAAAATTGTTTTCAGCTTAATAACAGGTTTTATGAACAACAAGAAGGAACGGCAATGGGCAATCCGCTATCACCGTTCTTAGCCAACTTATTTATGAGTAAATTTGAAACCGAGGCAAAGGTGAATTCAGTTACTTTCCGAAGGTATGGTTAAGATATGTGGATGACATTTTTACCATTTTCGATTCGAAAAATGAAAATTTAGATGATTTTATTAAGAAACTAAATAGTAAAGACCAAAATATAATATTCACGCATGAACTCGAAAACAATGATAGTTTACCATTTCTGGATGTGTTAGTCAGTAGAAATAATAAAAATAGGTTAGATTTTGATATTTTCAGAAAAACCACCACCACTTCGAGATACATTCCTAATGATTCAAATCATAGCTTCCAAAATAAGATGCCTAGTTTAAATTTTATGGTAAATAGATTAATTAATTTTCCTTTAAATAAAGATAATTATAACAAAGAATTAAAATTAATTAGGGCTATCTGAAGTGAATGGTTATAATAAGAACATTGTAGACAAACTAATTAGAAAACATAAGTTCAGAAAATTATTGAAAGAATCTTCGACTTTTCAAAAGGATCATAACACAAAGAAATTCATGGTAATACCATTTGACAAGAGGACTAGACAAAATTTTGAAAAAAGTGGACATTAAGGTTGTGTACAAACCATATAATAAATTAAGAGAAGTTCTGGGTAATCCAAAGGATAAAGTAGAGCAACATGAAAAGTCGGGGATTTACAAAATTATCTGTCAAGACTGTGATCAAAGGTATATTGGGCAAACAAAAAGATCCATATTGACAAGATATAAAGAACATATTGCCCACATTAGATATGGGAGAAATGAAAAATCTTGTGTTGCCCAACATGCAATCGAACATGACCACAGTATAGATATTAGTAATTTAAGACTAATTAAAAGTGTAATACTAATTAAAGTAATAATAATAGGGCTTTGGATGCATATAAAAGCATTCAAATAGAAAAATGTAAGAAAATCATGAACCGAGATAAAGGACCGATTCCTTTCAGTCAACTTTTTCAATTATTAATGTAAGGCTTAGTACATTTCACGGTTCATGATTTTTAAATGCTTCGTTAGGTATGGTTTTCATATAAATAGAACATAGCTTAATTTTTGAATTAAATTAAATCATCTCCTGATGATGCTAACATGGTTAGCGAAACGTGCGTCGAGCAGTTCAAAAAAAGCGTTTTGGTGTTTAGTGGTAAATCTCTTCAAGTTTAGTCTTACAAATACTTGTTAAAATATTGGAAGTATTTATTTATTAAACTCAAAAGAGATTTACCACCATAGACCAAATTATTTTTTTATATCACGATGCCTGTTGAAGACTGAATCATCCCCTGCTGATGTTAACATGGTTAGCGTAACACACGTCGATAAATTAACAAAAATAATTTGTTATTTAATGGTAAATCTCTTCGAGTTTAGTATTTCACATCTTCAATAGAAGAATTGATTTATTCAGTACACAAAATAAATTCAAACCAATTACTGCTGATTATTTTCTATATGACCTAATGCTACGTTTTTACAACAAGAAACTCATCCTAATGTCTTTTGACACTCTCCTTATCAGTGAAAGTTTACTCGTTCATATAAGTCTGTATTGAGTAATGTGAAAAGAATGATAATCGGAGCTTGCTATGACTGATGAATATGGAGGACAAGATGAAATATCCTAGCCAAGGCTAATCGGTTTCCTCCAGATTATAATATTGTTTGGAGAATACTGCTATGGTGCCTAAAAGGATATTCCTTCATAATTTGCCAATTCTCACCATTCTGTGCGTATTGTTAGTTGGAATCTGATTAATTGAGATTAGTATCAATTATTGATCAGTTCTTCAAGAATTCTGCTTGCATGAATCGATACCTTAGCGGGGACAATTTATGCGACACACAAACGATTAACCAAAACACGTGTTCCAAATGATTGCCACCGCAGATGCATTTCTATACTTTTATAGGATACTTGCTAGTACTAGATCATCGATAGTTGCTAGTACTTAGAACATTTTGTCATACAGACGTTATTTGTGTTGTTAAGTTACTTGAAAATTTCATCTCGGTCAAAAAATGGAATTAAATCGTGAGAATTTTCGTGCGATGATTTACTTCGAATTTTGACGTGTATTATCTCAACAACAGTGCTTCGATCAACTCACTTCAACTTTTATTGATAAAGCACATCTAAAACCACTGTATATCAGTGGATTAGTCAATTCAATCGTGGCCGTTGTTCGCTCACAAACGAATTTAAAGAAGGTCGTCCAAAATCGGTTGTGCTAGAAAAAATGGATACTGTGCCCGAACTGACAAAGCAAGATCGTCATGTGGGTTACAACGAGATTGAGGCTATCCCTGGGCATTAGTATGATAAGCATACACAAGATTTTATATGAATATTTAGCAGTGAAAAAAATTTGTGAGCGTTAGATTCAGCATAATTTGACACTCGCTCAAAAGGGATAGCGTCGATTGGTGCAAAAAACGCTAAAAAAATACAATCGTGGTACGTCAAAATCACGATATTACATCTACACAGGATGTTGTGTCGAAGACGAATCTTGGATCTGTGCGTATGAGCCCGAAAGTAAACAGCAGTCGATTGAATGGGTCTTTCAAAATGAGCCAAACCCAACAAAAGTTATTCGCGCAAGAAGCACTTCGCAACAAATGGTCGCCTGTTTTTTTGGAATAAATGGGCATATAGTTATAGTGCCACTAGAAAATCGTAGAACTATCAATTCTGAATAGTACACAACCATTTGTTTGCCAGAAGTCTTGGAAGAAATAAGAAAACAAACAACGGCGCAGGATTATTCTTCTCACTGACAAAGCGAATTCTCACACATCGGATGGAACAACTTAATATTAGACCGGTCAAAACATCGAATTTATGGGTCATCCGCCGTACAGTCCTGATTTACCACTCAATGATTTCTTGTTCCTCCCGTCTGTAAAGAATAAATCACGTGATCAATGATCATGTTTTGAAGATACCTCAATCGGAATGGAAAAAGTTGTATGAAAATTGGTTTAAACCTACGCAAAAGTGTATTGATCATCGCGAAAACAATTAAACCATTTTCAATGATAAATATTTGTTTTTATTTATTATTCCGGATCTATAAATGACAACCCTCGTACATTGGATGCTGTAGCTATTTACTCTACACACAATATATGGGATTATAAGTTATCACAGCTCACTTAACTCTTTTGTAATATTAATACAAAATATCTCCTTCCCAGTAATTACCTTGATTAGGCACACATCGCGGTTTGTCCACTCTTAATAACAGTGCAGGAACTCAGATACTGGAATTACCTTCAACTAGTCGGTTACGACCTTTTCAATGTCCTTTGAGGTAAATTTTCAATTTTGGGAAAAAAGAAGTCACCAGGACTCAAGTCTTTTGAAAAAGGGGGCTACAGAATCACAAAGATCTATTTACCTGCTAAAAACTCGTTAATTGAAATCGATGTGTGGCAAGGCGAATTGTCGTGATGCTGCACCCAGGTGCCCTTGATGTTCGGTCTCACGCAATGAGACTGGTCTACCATTTGGGTCTAAGGCACAAATTCCTTATGGATTATGCACTGACTATCAGAAAAGTAAATCAGCAAGCTTTTGATCTTTGATTTACTCATTTTGACTTTTTTTAGCCGTGGTGAAGGATCACATTTAAAATTCCAAAACTCATCACCAGTAATAACACCTTCCAGAACATGAGGATCATTTTCAATCCGCCTAAAAAGACATGATGTTTTACTCCTGTAGATTTGTAGTTGAAGGTTTTTCACTGCGAGGTTTATCTTCAATCGATCCTCAGCTTTCTGAGGATGCCTTGACAAAACAATGTTTAATATCCGATAATATCCGATAATAATAATTAATAAAATCCGATTCGAGAAAAGAATTGCTACGGACCACCAAGTGACTCTCGGGAGTGCAAACTCGCACTAAAGACTCATCAGATGTTGGCCTGCATTACCTTCAGATGGTAATTAATTTATACCATATACCAATCATATACTAGACTAATTGAAAAGTTTGCGTAGCGACCCCGATAGAGCAGTAAAATAACTATTTAATCTACTACATTTTGAAGTTACATCCTTCTTATGAACATATGTGAAGTTTCAAGTCGATCTGTCAATTAATTCGTACAAAATTAGCAGCGTAAAATAAACGTATCGGTATTATTTTTTTTCATTGAAAATATTGAAAATCGTGCAGTGATTAAATTCTTCATAAAAAAAAGGTTTAAGGGTTTAAAGGCAATGAAAATTCATAATAAAATGGTAAATGTATTAGAGGAGTCTGCTCCTTCAAAAACATTGGTTGGTAAGTGGGCAGGTGAGTTTCAACGTGGTCGTAAAAGCCTGGATGATGATCTTCGTTGTGTAGTCCAATAAGTGCAACTACTGAACAAATAATTAATTCTATACATTATATGGTTATGAATGGCAGACAATTGACTTAAAAACGACGTCGAGTAAAGCTTTCAAATAATCATTCGGATCTTTTTCGAAAGAATAAAATAGATTTGAAACATCGTTTTGTAACTATGGATGAGATTTGGGTTTACCACTATGATCCTGAACTGCGACAACAAACCACAGAGTGGACTGAGGACCAGTCTGAAGCAGCCAAAGTGCAGCCAAGCAGACATTTTGTTAATTGATTATCTTCAAATTGGTAAAATAACAATAGGACAGTATTACTCAAACCTTTTGGATCAATTAGATGCAAAAACTCGTGAGTAAAGACCTAATTTAGCGAAGAAAAAAATAATTTTTTAACAAGACAATGCACCAGCTCACCGAGGTATTCCTGCAATGGCTAAATTAAAGAACTTACAACTACGAATTGTTGGAGCATCCGCCATATTCACCAGATCTGGCTCTCTCATCTGTTCCCAAACTTCAAAAAATTCCTAAATGGAAAGCGTTTTTCATCAAATGAAGAAGTTATTGAAACCGTAGATGCGTATTTTGAAGGACTTCTAAAAAATCACTTAAAAGATGGAAGAAATAAATTGGAGAACCACTGAAAAACATATATTTAGCTTAATGGAGAATATACGGAAGAATAAAGTCATTTTGTCAACTATAAACTTGTTTTGTCACCTGCGAACTTTTCAGTTAGCCTTGTACAACATGAAAGTTTAATTACTCATGTGCACATATGTTCGAGAAAAATTGTGTGAAACCTCTATATCAATTTAAACCTCAATTAAACTCAATCGATGAAAATAAAGATGTGAACCTACACCTAAACATATAAACAACGAATTTATGTTCCAATATATTTTCCAAAAATTCGATTTTCGTTAGAAAAGACATTTTGTACATTTCAGCTTAATGCAGTTTGAAATTTCACAAAATACTCTCTATAACGATATTTGTAAAATAACAACAAACAAAAGTAGGTCATCTCTAAACTTTCTGGCTGGACACATGATATAAGAGAACAACTTTTTTTGCAATGATTGATTTCAATATATTTAAAATCATAACTATCTTCTGAATTTAAAAAGTTCTTACAACAAAAACTTGAATAAATATTATTTAAAGTTCGATATTTTAAATAATACTAAGTAATTTTATGTATAAGCAATAGTATTTGATTATCCTCAGTTACTTTTTAAAGTTTAGTCAGTGAGATTGAGTGAAAAATCAGAAAATTTTCCAATAGATATCCATTCAATCGCTAAGGTCATTGTATTTTTGAAAAGTAACTTTCTCTCTAATAACGCTCCATAAATGTTATGCCGAATGTTCGACTACAGAGAAGTTCGATATTTTTGCTGTCATTAAAAAAAAACGAATTTGCTTCGTTGATTATTATTGATCATGTTAATGCAGCAAAAAGTGTTGTTTCACAACAACAATGCACTCGCCACATTCGTTCCCGGTTGCAATAGCGAAATTTGTCAATTTGTCCTACTTAAGGACTATTGAAAACCACTTTACAGATTTGTGCAAGTCGTACTTTTTGGAAGGCATAAAAAAGTTGGGGAATCATTGGGCGTCTCGTAATAAATCGATTTTCGTACAAAAAAAAACAGTATTTTGTTTAAAAGTATCTTGTCACTCTACCCTCGTACAACATTTAGTTTTGTTTTTACTGAATAATCAAAAGCCCTGTTAAATGGATTGGGCTCTTTCATAATACTTGTTAGCTTTTTCAATACCGCCATGTTACGAAAGAGCAAAATTTCACTATTTTTATAAATGACAATATGATTCTTAATATTGTGGAATTTTCTGTTTATTTGATTGCCTTGAAAAACAATATAGTGCCTATTTTTTTATAAAACAAACTATTTCACATCACTTTTCCCTTCATATATTCTCAAGCTAAAAGCATATAAGACTAGTCTAGAGAATATATTAATAAATTTATGAATGCTCGCACAAGAAAGTTTTTTTTGCTAGCATTCATAAATTTCAAAAACCAGTGGATTTTATTAACAATGCTTCCTTGGTGGTAGCAAAAAAGTACTAATACTAGTAATTAATGCAAGCAAAACTAATCTAAACTAACTTCAAAATGATGTATGATAATTGATACTCAATGTACAAGGTGTGTAAATAAAGTAATGATACTATTTTTTTTATAATTATTATATTCAATTGAAATTACTATTCTACATTGTCTCCTTCAAGTAGTTATCTTAATAAACCAAATAGAGATTGTTTGTTAATAAACCAAATAGAGATTGATTGTTGACTCACTGTTTAATATTTTTAATAGCATTTTTTTTATATTTAATAATTACCCACTCTTTATAGCAGTGCTGGAACTCAGATACTGCAATCAGCCTTGTTTGTTACAGTTAACCTTGTCAGATATCTTCAGCGTTGTCGGTTACGGTCTTTTCATTGTTATCTGATGTCTAAAAATAGTGTCTTTTGACACCTAGGAAAATTCACAACAATTTTATTCAAGCATTTAAAAAGCCGCTCAATTTGAAAGACCCGTTAGTACAGAGCTGACGATCTAGGAATTGAACTTCTGTTGGGTGCTATTTTTTTTACATTTAAATGTGTTCGTAAAACTTTACACACCGTGTTTTAGCACTACTCTTTAGTCCGTTCTTTATTGATATTTTCATATTCTATATTGATGCTTAGTTGAAATTTTAGATATTTACAGATTTCATTCATCCTGAGGTTATTGTTAACATGGCACAATGAAATTGGTAAATAAATACTTAGAGGTTGTCGATAACAATATTTGATATATAACACAGGTCGATATGCTTTTTGAGAAACATTTAAGAGAATGCTCATTTTGTGTTTTATTTAGATAGTTATTAAAGCACCTTATCACACAAATGACTTAGCACGTCCTATTTACAAGTACCTGCTTCTCCTTTATATCATTTGTACCTGACTTTAGACTGGACAATGTAGGAATTACCACAAGACGGTAGAGAGAGTATTTCCATAGTATTCTACGAGCCTTTAAGGGCAGTTTTATTGTTTTCTATAGTTTAGCTTGTTTCTATCTCATTTACAGTACAGTCAAGTGTTTAAGTCGATTTTATATAAAATGGCAAGTTCTATTCGTCGATTTTGCAAAAATCCAGCCGATAAGTTTTGTTATATATGCGAAGGATTTATTTTAGTAAACCAAAAAAGATGCTTCTTGCACCTCTCCATATTAAGCTTGGACTGATGAAGCCTGAAGGACTGAAAGAAGGGCAAATGGCCATGGGCATGGGCAAAGGCATGGGCAAAGGCATGGGCATGGGCATGGGCAAAAATGGGCATGGCATGGGCAAAGAAGATAATTCTTTCAAATTTCAGGTACCAAAAATAAATATTTCCTCAATTAAGTGATGTAAACTAAAAGAAGGCATATTTATTAGACCTCAAATAAGGTAGCTTTTAGGTGATTTCCGTTTTCAAGAAAAATTAAATACAAAGGAATTGGCATCTTGGAAGTGTTTTGTAAGTATAGCGAAAGGATTCCTAGGCAACAAGAAAGATGAAAACTATAAGAACCTCATAGATCAACTCTTGAAAGCCTAAGAAATTCTAGGGTGTCGTAAGTCCTGAAAAAAACATTTTTTACACTCCCATTTAGATTTTTTCCGGAAAATTTGAGTGCAGTAGTCCACGAACAAGGAGAGAGGTTTCACCGGGACATCAGGACGATGGAAGCAAGATACCAGGAACCCTGGAGCCTATCTATGTTGCATGACTACTGATGGTTTTTAAAAAGAGATGATGCTACAGAACCCAAGAGGAAAAAGTAAAAGTTTTTGTCGCTGTATGACATCTGATGTAATATATTATTTATTCACATAATCCTCAGTAATGTCTTTATATTAAATAAATATTCGGTTGTAAAATTTGTTTTTCCTCCACCGACTCCCTGTAACAAAAAAACTGTACGTGTTACAGTTATTATCATTTTTTGGTTAAGGCTACTTCATATACACTTATTTTCTTCGAAAAAGTTTAATTTGTTGACCTGTGCGATTAATTAGAATTTATTATGCATATTAAATGAATTTTATATCATTAAACTGTTAAAAAACCGAAGTGATATGCAAACTATTACACACATATTGATTATCATTAAAACATTTTTTTATTTAAGATGCAAATACGTAAAAGTATTATTAGACATACTGGCAATTTAAAAGTAGCAATAAAATAAGGCAATTATCGAAACAATATAATCTAATAAGTCAAGTTGTATTTTTATTAGGATATAAAAATATTTCTAATCAAAAATTAGATGGGTTGAGTAACTAATATCAACCCCGTATTCCATCCATAACCCAAAAGTTGCCTCAGGGGGTGTGCGGTTTTTTCTCGGCAACAATGGCAACCGAAAAATCAAATTGCGGATTCTTTCAATTTCGAAATTGGCCGCTTTCGGGGGCAACGGGCGACACGCAACGCCTGCCCTTTGGTACTGATGGGTTCTCGGGCACGGGCAGGTACCAGATTGGATTCCGTCAGTCTACCACAGCGATTATATATTAGAAAGACGTAGAACACTAAAAATGTTACCAGTACCTATTATCAGTAATATTGAATTGAAATTTATTCAAATTCACTAACATAACTTTAATGTTTCTACAGATTATTATAACGAAATTTACGAGAATAATGATATTAAGCTTTAAAATTTTACTAATTTAATCCTTAATATCGATTTTGTTTCTCATATATTTATAAAATAATACTGAACAGCACAGTATAAGAACTTAAAATAATATTCAATGAACACACATAAAATGGGATACAGCATTATTTAAATAACTTTAACACCTATGGAATCTACTCAGTATTCATTCAATTATCAAAAAGTAATTGGGCAGAAATGTATAATCTTTCAGAAAAAAATGAGTCATTGTGATAAGTTTCCTAGAAAATCTCTTTGAAGCTTTCTGAAGTATAACTGAACATTAATCACCATAAACTCATAACCTGATCTGTTCAATCATGTGGTTTATTGAGTAAACATAGAATTCGATGATGTCTACTAGCTGGAACCCCGATTGGAAAAGTTTACAACCCTAAAAGACGCCAACCAAATCAAAACAAGGCTAAATCCAAAAAGTTATCTAGTTTATCCAATTATACAAAAACAGTAAGTTAACTACCTCAGAAAGCAATAAAAATGTTTTATATTTACATTTAATGCTTGTTTTTCGTCATTTGGAAAAATTGCAAAAATAATAAACCCATAAGCCCGCCCATGAACTCACTACCAATTATGTCAAAGTTGTTAAAAAATTTCTGATCGGGAAGTTATTACTTATTATCGAAAAAATCAGTTACATAGCAATTATTTTGGGTTTCGACAAGACCATGCTACCATGCTGGATAAAGATAAAGTCTGGTAAACTGAGAAAAATGTTACCAGTCAACTAGTTCCTTATCCTGAAACCCTACCGTACTGACCGTTATGTCCTTGTAAAACACCATCAAAAACAATGTCACTATATAAAATAATGTATGGAGTGTCACAATGTAGCGTAGCCCATCCACTACTTTACCTTTTGTACCATTGCGGACCTACAAACGTATGAAAAAAGTCTTGCCGCTACATTTATATCTGATACTGTGATTTTTGTATCTCATGAAAGTAAAAACAGGTTCCCAGATACCTCAGACACACACACACACAAAATAAAAAAAAATCGTTAGATAAATGGCTCATCAAGGTCAATCAAGGTCATCAAGAAGCTTGTTACAAGACACTTTCACAAATAGCCAACTGAACAATTGCTACATTGAAGTTATACTTGGAGTTTCACCTATATCATTGTTTATCAAGTTTTAAGTGTCGCGACACCCTCACTACAATATGTTAATTGGACGTTTATCAAAGTTTTACAGCGACCGGTTAATATGGCGACGATTCGTCCTTTTTTCACTATCGTGATTTATGAAGAATCGTTTTTATTTTTAAATGGCTTATAAAATCCTACGAGTATGCCCACGAATCGTGAAAAAAACGAATGAATTATTTGTTTTGTATTAAATGACGAAACGTTAATGACGAATGTATGTGTGAATGGGCCATTATACTTATACCGCAATACCGCACACAGCCACAAATTAATATTTAAAATCTGGATTAATTTCCTTGGATGCCATGCCGCAATGTATTGTTTTTATATCAAGTTCTGTCCGCGGAGCCTTCAGGATAAAGCAGAAAATTTAATAATAAACCCTTCAAAATTAGTCCGGTATCTGGAAACAAAACACCCGTCTTCACAAAACAAACCATTAAAATTTTTCGAGCATAAGTTACCCGTCTTGAAAAATCTACAAATTGCTATCAACAAATCAAACCGTAATAAGACCACCAGCGGCGGTTCGTGGAGGAAATACAGGTGGAGCATGTATAACCAAATTTTGAGGATAGGGAAATGCGTCACAACCAAAAATTTTACATTTCTTAGTATCATACACACACGATGCTGTGTAGAAATACGAGTATAACAGTCAGACATTCATTTTGTTTTTATTTTTTATTTTTTTTGGTGGGGTACGTACCCACGTGCCCATATGGACCACACTTCAAGCATCCTATTTAGAAGCATTAAACGTGGCCAAGGAGTCTAAGCCTCACACGAAAAAGCTCATTTTACCCACTCCCATTGATATGGTCAATGTGATGATAAGTCCGGAAAAAGCCAAAAAGTTGATAACTATACCACTTTCAAATGATACACTATCGAGACGTATTAATGAAATGACCAATGATATTCACGATCAAATAATTGAAAAGGTTAAATTAAGCGATTTTTTGCTATTCAGTTCGACGAGTCAACAGACGTATCAACTGGCGCAATTTTTGTGTTTTGTCCAATGCGAATGCGAGAGGTCAATTTAAAAAAATAGACTATTTTGTAAATCAATACCTGGTCGTGCAACAGTCGAAGAACTCTAATGTTTTTATTGATGCAACACAAAACGAAAACTTGGACTTGCATTGCGATATGTACTGTCTGCAATGCGGTATGTACTGATGGCGTGAAAGCGATAACGGGAAGAACAGTGATGTGACAGTAAAATTAAAAAACATTCTGTCACATATGGAATGAACACTCTGCTTTCTTGACAGAAATACGAAATCAGAAGCCGTAAAAATTGTTAATTTTATTAAAAGCCGACCATTACAGACTAGATTGATTTCCACATTGTGCTAAGAAATGGCTGCCAAATATGACTCACTGATTTTCCATACTGCAGTCAGGTGGTTGTCGCGAGGAAAAGTTCTAACGAGACTTTTTAGATTACAAATCAAAATAGCTCATTTTCAGAGTTTTTACAAGATGTAGAAACTTTATTACTGTTGGCTTACTTCAGATACATATTTTCATATTTGAATGACTTGAATGCTGAATACGAGTTTACGTCATAACAAAGGCATTTTAATAATGAGAGAAAAAGTCAATGCGTTCATCAAAAAGCTTGGAATTTGGATTATACGCCTTGAAAAACGCAATTTCGATGCATTCACTTTAACTTAGGATTATATACCGAAAATAGAGATTTAGAAAATTCTGTTCTTGACGGCGTGTTAGAGAACATGAAAACGCATTTATGCGAATTGAAAATTCAGTTACTGCAATATTTTTTTGGGATGCAAAAAGCATTTTCTAACATGTTTCGGCCTCGCGACCATTCTCAAAGAGAGTTATGTATAAACTAAACTAAAGTTTCAAAGTGCTGTCTAATGGAAGTCGGTTTTTTCATCTCGTTAAATTTATTACACTATCAATAATTGGAGTATTTCCGAAGTCTAGCTGGGTGTTTGTTAGGTTTTTGCCGTCGTATATGGCTTTTTTAATTTCGAAAATTTCCAGGTAATTTAACAGCCTGCTTTTATTGCAGCTATGTATTAATTTGGTATTATTAATGTTAAAAAAATGGTTCTGGTCTATACAATGTTCGGCAAAGCTCGTCTTTCTCTGATTGTGTAAAATTGAATATTTATGTTCTTTTAGCCTATCATTGAGCGATCGGCCCGTTTGGCCTATATAAATAGCGTCACACATATTACATTTAATTTCGTATACTCCAGATTTGTCACAAAATTTTGCTCTTTCTTTGTTATTGTTTAACATCGATGCAAGATTATTCTTATTAACAGAGATAATATTAATATTTTCGTTCTTTAACTGATTTGTGATTCTTGAACTTAATTTGTGAATATAGTTTATAGCATGCCAATTTTTAGAATCTTTTTCGGGTGTTGCGGCATAAAAATGTTTGGTGTTGTTTTTCTAAATCTTGTTTTTTATCATTTTATCTATGATGCTTGGCTGATATCCATTATTCCTTGCGATATTTTTGATAATATTAAGTTCTTTTTCATAGCTGTCTTTTTTAAGTGGAATCGTTAGAAGTCTGTGGGTCATACTATGAAAAGTGGACATTTTTACATTCCGTGACTGATTTGAACTTGCGTGAATAATTGTATCGGTATACGTGGGTTTTCTAAATATTTCGAATTCTAATTTATTCGGTGTTCTTATTATTTTTAAATCTAAGAAATTTAATGAATTATCCGTCTCTGTTTCTATTGTGAACTGGATTTTTGAGTTTACACTGTTTAAATATTCAAGAAATTGACCCAATAGTCTTTCTGTACCGGTCCATATGCAAATAATATCATCGACATACCTGGCCCAAAAATGTATGTGTCTTGTATAATTAGTGTCGCTAAATAAATTGTTTTCAAAATTAGCCATATAAATTTCTGCCAGGAGGGGGCTCAGGGGGCTTCCCATTGGTAATCCATTCGTTTGTTGGTAAAATTTTGAATTGAACAGAAAATAATTTTGTTCGGTACATACATTGATAGCTTCTATGAGAGCATTTTTGTGTACGATTTCAAGATTGCATTCATGAATTCTTTCAGTGAGGATATTTTTAAGATCTTGTACCGGAATGGAGGAAAAAAGGCTTTTTATATCGAACGAAACTAACTTTGCATTGGGAGGTATCTGTATGTTTTTTAATTTTGTTGTTAGTTCTATTGTATTTTTGATTGCTTTGGGCGAGTTGAAATCGATAAATAATGGTAGATCACTGTTGAGTTGTTTGCAAAGTTTATATGCAGGAGCATTTACATAAGAAACGACTGGTCTTATTGGAATGCCATCTTTATGCAGTTTAGGCATTCCGTATAAGAATATCTTGAATATCTTGAATATATTGTGAAACAAATACCAAGTGTTTTAATTATTATCATTGTTACTATGTTTCACCAAGAGCCAACCGCGCAATCAATCAAAAAAGCATTTTGTTAATTGATTACCTTCAAACCGGTAAAACAATAACAAGACAGTATTATTCAAACTTTTTGGATCAACTAAATGCAAAAATTCGTGCGAAAAGATCTGTTTAGCAAAGAAAAAATCATTTTTCATCAAGACAATACACCGGCTTCACAAAAGTGTTCTTGCAAGTGATTTTCAGTCAAGGAGTTATACTACGAATTGCTGGAGCATCCACCATATTTGCCAGATCTGACCGCGCCTGACTTTCATCTGTTCCCAAACCTCAATCCTACGTGAGAAGCGTTTTTCATCAAGTAAAGAAGTTATAGAAACCGTAGATGAGTATTTCGAAGGACTTCCAGAAAATGACTTCAGAGATGGAATTAATGAATTGAAGAACCTCTGGGAAATGTAACGCCATCCTGTTGAAACCACAAATCCTCCAAATTAATATTATTCAATTCAGTCCACAAAAATCCAGTTTTATATTATTGAATTATTATTTATTTATATTATTTATTATATTTTATTGGATTAACTTTCTATTGTGTTGTCCAAAAAAAAAACATGTGTTGGATTAGTAATGTTTATTTATATATTATTAATACCTGAAGTGTTTCCAATGTTTACGTTCAAATTCGCTTTTATTTGCCTTCAGTTAGTCAAGTTTGTTCAAATTGAAAATGTAGGTCGATAAGTTGCCTTTACGCCACATTCTGCTTTTATATTTCAAAAGTGACAGGAACGCTGTGCAACCAAATATAATATTTGTGCCATTTACGGAGAGGCCATGGTACAAAAGTGGTTTGATCAATTTAAGAACGGAGATTTTAACCTGTAAGCCCGCAATCACTCTGGTGGCCCTTCATGCCTTGATGTCAAAGAAATAAAGACCATAATAGCCGAAGATCCACGCACCACTCTCCGTGAAATTGTAAATAAGTTGAATATTAGCAAATAGACTTTTCGTGAACTTTAAAATAGGTAATGTTTTAAAGAATACAATGTTTTACAAATCCCAGAAAACAGTGGTCATGACTTTTCTGGCCGATGAGATTCTTCAGGATGCGTTCATCGGGTAAAACCTACTGTTGTTCCATCGTTTCTGATGTGTACAGTGATGAAACCAAGCTTCATATCAAACGAATAATCACAGAAACTCCTTTGTATTGCGCATATACGCATCTAAACACAGGTGTAAAGTAGTCACTTAATTCCATTCCTGATTCACAATGAGCAAACGCGGCACCCATCGCGGTGATAGCTTTCCTATACTCAAATGCTCTTGTAGAATATTCCATTCGCATTCTTCAAGATGTTTATCATCTCAATAATCTTCAGTCTATATGGATTTGGTGAACATTTCTTCAGTAGTGACCTAAACGGGATATCCTGTGTGTGAAGCTTTACTAATGCTAATATTCATAATGCTCTCAAGTTGATAGAAGGTCAATATTATTCATCTATTATACCAGTTATAATTAATATTCTGGATTTAATTGAAATTATTACAGCAAGAGACATTTCTCTGAGATTTGTCTGGTCCCCGGGCCACAAAGGCATAAAAGGGAACGACGATGCTGGCCACTTTGCTAAGCGCTCTGTGACTGATCTACATGCATGTGCAAATCCACATGCAGAACTAGTAGAACAACCTTGATAGACCCCATTAGTTAATAGATATAAAAAAGCTGCTATTCGATGAAGCTTCCCTGAAGATCCTGCGTAAAGTGGCATAGGCCATTGTATTTTTTTTTTAATTTAAGTCACGTCAACGCTCGAAGGCGTTATTTAGTGACTTACCAACACCGACAAACACATACAAATACGCACACAAACATTCATGCCCGCACCAGGATTTGAACCCGGGACCATTGGATTGCCAGGCGAGCGACTAACCCACCAGACCACCGCGGTCGGCTATAGGCCATTGTAGATTTTCTCATTAGTATATACCCAAAAAGACTGATCCTCTCAAATGCGACTTCTGCAACGTCCTTTTAATAGTTAAACATCTTATTGTCAAATGCCCTTCTCTTATAAGACATCGTTTTGGATACTTTCTCTTCAAACCTATGAATTTGAATATCTAGAAGTTTAATCTAGATATTTCTATAACTGTTCTTAACCTCTTACGGCATTAATTTGCCCATTAATTGCACATAAAAAAAGTTTTTTTTTATAATTGAACTGTGATGTGATCTCAAGAAAGGCATAATTTTCCCTCTTATTGTAGTAATATTCCTTTATCTATTTGCTGAAATTTTCGTATATAATTTCATTATCACATACTTATTTTTAATTTATTTATTTAGCATTTATTTCAGTTATTTACACAACAACCTGACATTATGTATCTACACCTTTGTATGTATCCATACTCTTTGTCTTATATCTGTTTTGCTTTATTATTGTATATAACTTAATTTTTTGTCGCTAAATGCTATCTTGTTCTCTTCATCATCTTTCTTCTCGTCATCTTGTCAAACTTAAGCCTTTTGACAGCCAGTGTACTTTACTGTGAAGGGGTAATTGATGAAAGTTCTCGTAATTTTCTTCACAAAACTGCACAAATAACTTAGAAATCAACGCATTGCTCCGAATTATGTTTACTGCGTTAATGATAAATTGAAGAGATTGATGCACTCCACCACTCTGATTTTTTGCAACCAAATATTTTCGAGGAACTGTATTGATCAAATAGTGTCAGTGTATTGTAAACACCTTAGGTACACTTTGTTTTAAATGACTTGTAAATCCACGATAATGCCCAAACATGGCAGGTGCTGCCGCTGATATTATATTTGATAAAGGATCACTTTTTTCATGAAATAATCTCTCAAAACATTAAATATTGATTTACCTTTAGATGCAAGAACATGTTGCAAAGAGCAGTTCTTCATGGATTTCTTGGTCCATAACAAAACGAACATATGCCAATAATATTGCTTCTTTAATGGTTAAAGTTGACTCGACCACTTATATAAGGAAATGAGTCGTTTGCAGATAGTTATACAAAAAGCTTTCAATATCATAACTCATTTCAACAATACGTCTTTGAACTATGTTATTGCCCAAATGATTTTTTTGATTACATCATATGCAAGTTTGTGTAGAACAGTTTTTTAATTCTCTTCAATAGCTGGTAAAACTAATTGTTTCCCGACAGTAACGAGATATTGTAAGATGCCCTCAAACGATCATCATTTTTTTGTGACGGCGAAAGGAACATACTATCCATCGTGGGTCTCTTCTTAAGTTTTTCTTATTCGTATTGGAAAGTATTTCAAATCCATACCTGTTTTATGAAAGTGCCACCTTCTCAGATGATCCTCTAGCTTGAACGGTTTCATAGCATCATTGCTTAAAACTTTATTACATAATAGGCACATTTTGTTCATTCGACTGAAGGAATAATGGAATGAAGCCAAACTTCAAATAATCAACACTGTACTGACTACATTTCTTTTTAGATTCAGCCATGTTTAATATAACTTATCTGTGGACAAATATTCAATTATTTAAATATGCTAAGACTAACAATCAAAATTGATTCCGGATATAAAACATTAATTTAAACTTTAGATATATTTTGTATGTATATAGAGAGGAATCATGTGCCAAAGAATCTTATTTTTAAATAAAGAAAAGTATATAATACTGACTGCTAAAACTTTGAAAAAGAAAACTATTAAGGAAATCGCTTGTAATTGTGGTTGATTTTAATATTGTACTACTATTATTTCAAGTCATAAGCGGCGTCTCTATACAATACCCGAGAAACTACAAAAAAAAATGTTAAAAAAATAATTTACTTACATTTCTCCGGCACTCCCAAACAAGATGACATTACTTTCGATTGATTGCGCGGTTGGCTCTTGGTGAAACAAATAACAATGATAATAATTATAACACTTGATACTTGTTTCATAATATATTCAAGATATTCTCCGGATATTTCTCCGGGATATTTTTTATAGGGATTTTGGAAGGAAAAGGTTTCCGTAAATAAGCCTCAAACCATACAGCAATTCGAGAACAAGATATGCGCTGAAGTCGCTGCATTGACACCAGATATGTTGACAAAAGTTATCGAAAATGTGTTGCATTGCCTCTAATGAGTCACATTTGGTAGACATAATTTTCAAGAATTAATTAAAATAAAATTTAAAGACGAAATAAATATATTATTTAAAAAAAACTATCATGTTTCTTTTAAAAGTTATAAATAATTAAAATATTAGCGTCATACTTGCCTCAACCGTGAATTATTTGTTGATAGCAACTTAGTGTAACATTTATTTATTATAGATAAAATTTAAAATTCTTTCCTATCCAAAAACTCCATGTCCTTTAGCAACCTTTTTACAAGACGTGAAACAATTTTTCGTATAATTAGACGTTCTAATCGCTTATACATATTTTTGACGTGATTAAAAATATTTGATTTGACTTTTGATTGTAGTCCGAAGTCTGGTTTTTATTGGTTAATTTAAATATTTAGCTCTACCAGCCGAGTTGGCCCATGGCTTGGTTGGATCTGATCATCCAACCAGATCTAGATCTAGAAGGATCAAAAACCTAAGGGCTTCTGCAAAAAAAAATGCAAAGTTAATAAATCGACAATCGAAAAGCTATGATACGAATTATCATTTCAAGCAAATATGGGTAAAAGCATATTTGGCAAATAATAATTGATTATTATTTAACAAATGCAGTACAAATTAAACTAATGAACATTGTTTTTTAAATTAAGAATTAGCCATAAACGATCGAAAAAATTAATGTGTCAACATGGCAATAACCAATTAAGATGATCCCCACGACAAAGGGTGTTGGGACATGCATCAGTGTGTGTATTTAAATTTCATTTAAAACCAAAATTATACTTTGTACGTGAATATGCCCACCAGATTCGAAATATACCAGAACTTTTTCAAGGTGTTCCGAAAAACAGTTTAGAACAGTGCCAGGTTTGTATAGGCTCCAATGGTAGATATTTTAAACATTTAAATTAATAGAGCAATTTATCATGCATTTCTTAATGCGTTGTTAATTGTTTGAAACATAATGATGTGATAAATTAGTGCTATAATTTCAACTTTAACATCAAACAACATTAATGTGTAAATTTTTCTAAAAAATAATCCAAATCAATGCTGAAACGTATGGAATAAATGGCTATAAAATTATTACTTGTCCTTAAGAGGACAACAAAATAAATAACGAAGTTTTCCTAATTGGCAACGTCGCCAAATAAAACAATGTTTTCCGCCAAAATGGTTACATTTTGGATATATGTCTTAAAAGTTATTTCTCTTGCACCCTATATATTTGTTTGAAACCACTAAAATAAAAACTTTTCAAATAACTCCAATAGCTATAAAGTAAAGAGAAAGCATTAATTTTAAAATATTTTTTCTTAGAATCATAAATAACAAATTCCATAAACTTTTTATCATAAAAATTGACCATCGCCATAAAACTTTATAATGTATATTTTTCGAAATTTGACCAAATAGCGTGCAAAAAACTAAATAAAATGCACTAACACGCATACGGACCAAAGACGCCCTGAGCGTGGTCATTCCTTCGATATTTTACCAATGATATCTGACAGGAATGCCATTTTTAAGCAAATTGTCGAAATTACGTGCAATTTGTTAGAGTTTCTCTTTTTCTGTGATCTCCTGAAGCGTTTACAATAAGCTTACCTGACTCATAACACTTACAAGAACACCAATAAAATAATTTTAAAAAATTTTAAACTAGATCACCCCATAATAATTCGAATCTAATCGAGTGATGATAATATGACAAAACAAGAATATCACTTTTAATAATATCCCAATTTTTTTAAATTGTAATAATAGCCCAACAAAATAACGTGTATTTTAAAAATTTTATTATTTAATTATGTTTATACATAAGTAACAGTATATCCCCTATCCTGCTGACAACTGATGAAAATAAATAACGTATAATGTTTGCTGCATCAAGTGTGACGGTTAATAATTCTTAATTAAAAAAAAACAAATTTAATTTAGGAGAAAGGTAAAAAGTTGCTTATTCAAAGTATGCTCTATCGCTAGCTACACATTTTTCTCATTTCTCTGGTAATTTGTGTATGCCCTCCTTACAACGTTTTGAGGTGGACCAGTCATCAAGCCATTTTATGATATCTCCGTAATTGTTCAAGTGTTTCTTGAAAAGTGCTTGCGACATTGATGAAAACAAGTGGTAATCAAAAGTGGCCTAGTTTGGTGAGTACGACGGGTGTTTCTGTCCTTTGCTGTGCTGTGTTGGGGTGGTGAGGTGTTATCGAGTTGCAAAATCACTTTTTCGAGTCTGGTAGCCCATTCTGGTCGCTTATCGATCAATGCATGGTTCGAATTGATCGTTTGTTGAAGATACCGAACAGTATTAAATGTTTCGCCTAGTTTTAGAAGCTCATGGTACACGACACCCTTCTGATCCCACCAAAGGTACAGTATTGTCTTCTTTTCAAAACGATTTAGTTTTATGGTCGATGTTGATAATTGTCCTGGATCAACCCACGTTTTTTGCCTTTTAGGTTCTCGAAATATATCCATCTTTCGTTTCCGATGCAAAAAAAGTATTTCTTTCATGCCGAGAAAGTAAAACTTCATACACCGTTTTTCGTGATACACATTTTTCTGCCTTCTGAACCATGGCATGCAGACGGTCACAAATGGATGGAGCGACATTTAACCTCTCTGCCATTTGTTGTTGAATTTGCATGTCGTCTTCTTCTAACAATGCTTGCAATTAGGCATTAGGCAATTAGGCATCTTCAATTTTCTTCGGTTGATGTGGGCGTTCTTTGTCGTTCAAATCGAAATTGCCACTCTTGAATCATCTTGCAAAAGCATCTTACGTTGGTAGATTGTTGGCTAAATTTTCACAATTATACGAGGGCTTTTACTCGCGTTTTTCTTTTCATTATACAAGAATAGCAGTACGTGCCGGAAATACTCTTTATTTGGGTCGAAACTGGATATGTTTACCATACAAAGAAAATATGATGGTATGAAAGGTACTGTCGTAGCAACAAAATGAGATAAGAGATCAAACTGTGAACCGACCATTGTTTCCAGCGCCATCTCTTCAAAATTTGTAATTATTAACCGTCACATCTGGCAAATACGACCGTAAAATACGCACTGACTTAAATACCTTTGGCTCATAGGCAGCAAATCGAAGCTCTCTCGAGACAACTAGATATTACTATCAAACCATTCTGAAACCTATCTGGACTTACGGAATCTAACTGTGGTGAACTGCCAGTAGTTCCAATATATTTATACTCCAGAGGTTCCAAAATAGGACTCTGCTCGTCATTGTTTATGCTCCCTAATATATCTTCCATATTCTCCTGCCATCGAATCTTTGGTCTACCGTTTTTTCTGTTACGCTCTATTCGCTCTCCATGATTTTCCTTGGCATTCGGTTTTCTAGTCTCGCCACGTGTTCCGCCCATCTTAGTTACTGAACACTCACATAGTCTACACTATACAGATCTTTGTACAATTGTTTGAGTTCGAAGTTATGCCTAATCCTCCAAATTCCATTGTCACTCATTGCACTAACAATTCTTCTGAGTACTCTTCTTTCAAATACTGCTAGCATCTCTTCCGTTTTCTTTGTGAAAGTCCACGTTTCGCAGCCATAAGTGACTTCTAATCGAATGAGTGTTTCGTGTTATTTTTATTAAGTTTAGATGTGGGATAGAATGCAGGAAATAAGTAACTGTGTTACCCTTCATAATATGATTTATATATCCTGTGATATTGTTTTCATCAAGTTTGCATCCAGTTTTATTCTCTTCATGGAATGGTTCATCACCTTTGTTTAGTCTATATTTATTTCTAGATCGGCTCTTTTAGCTTTCACCTTTATTTAATCCTATGTCTCTCTTAATTATGTTTTCGATTGTGTGAAGACTTTTGACTTATTTACTGATCCTACGATCTGTTTTTCTTAGTTAATATCTTCATATATATCCTTAATATCCTTAATTCCTGATTATTTCTGATTCTCACTATCTTCCTCGCGAACTGGGCCAAAAATTATTTTTAATATTTTCCTTTTGAATCTGACTAACATGGTCTCGACATGGTCTCGTATTGTGCTGCCCTTTGTACGCAATCATAGGCCTGACTGAAATCTCTGAACATCTAGAATAAAGAAATATCAAATTCGGTTATTTTCTCCATTATTTGACCTACTATGCACAATTGATCTATTGCTGATCGTCCCCTTCTAAGCCCTGCTTTATATTCGGCAATTCTTTCATGGATATATGGTATCATCCTCTACATTACTATATTTGTTAAGACTTTAAATGTTGCGCAATGTTATGATGTGCGACGATAGTTCTCGCATTTCAGTTTATCTCATTGCTTATTAAGCAGGAGTATTACCGCCTGATGCCACTCTGCAGGCATCTGCTCATGTTCCAGATGTTAACTAATAATTGATAAATCACTTGATATCATTCGTTCACTTCAAGTTGCAGAAATTCTAAAAGTATATTATTTATCCCGAAAGCTTTATTACTTGTAAATTTCATTAAATTTTCCTCTACCCCCTGAAATGATGGTACTTCTACCAATGATTAGGCTGAATTCGTAAATTGTGGACTATCATTATGATCTTCTTTAGTAGTCTCGTTTAACAATATTTCAAATCAAATTTATATTTCAAATCAATTCAAAGCGTTTTACTGGCTTAAGGTTCTTGTAGAACTTTCTTGTCTCCTATTTATCGAACACTTCTTATCTCGCATCTATTTGCGTTTTTATAAATTCCCGTTTTTTTTTCTTGCATATACATTTGGCAACTTCCCTCAGTCTCTCGCATTATTCTTTTTGTGCTCTTGTGGGTTTCTGTATGCACTTTAGTCGGTCAAAGGTTCTGTTCTCCACAGCATTTTTACATTCGTCATCGTACCATTCGCTTCTTTTATTATTCCCTTCATTTCGAGCCCCAATTATCTTTTTATTTCAGATTTTATTGTTACCTCCATTGTCCATTGTCTACTGACTCCGCTACTGCTCTACAACTACAAAAATAACAATAAAAAAGGCGTTAAGTCTAAGATGTATTGCTGTAGATCTGGAAATTTGCCTTGAAGAATACATTTTAACATTGTACTGCTAGATATTGTTTGTATTCGGTTAGGTTTAACTTTTAGATCAATTTGATCACATCTCTAATGTACAAATATATACGTTTCGCCACAGTTACCTTCTAATTTATCAGGTAGAGAAGTCCTCTAATACAATAATAACCTCTGTTTTGTGATTTTCACGAACATAATTATTAAGCCTAAACCGTTAGTTCTTATTTTCACACCAAATCAAGCAAACGAGCCTCCATTAACGTCGGTCAACCCTTCCTGGACAAAAACAAAAACGCCATGCGATGTTACATTTTTTTCCCGCTCGCACACCGCCGTTTCAATGGCGTACGTTTATTTTTTTCAATTACAATACATTTTTCTACATCCTTTATCTAAAAATGTTTCTCTACGTAAGAATTATTACCTAAAAACATAACTAAATTCTTAAAAGAGTTTTGTTTTTAGGGAAAATGATATTTTCCGTAAAATTATTTGAATTATATAAAATTTTTCTCTACACAACTGGATTAGTAACGCCCTTTTGGGTGCACACGTCCCTCATCACACCTTCGACTGTCATTTGTTTCGACTTAAGACCACTCGATCCTAGCCTTGTTAAAGTGCGGCCATAGTATCATTTTTTTCTCGTTAAGGGATTTAACTGGTTTGCGTTTCTTTCCCACGAAATGGTCTGATCTGATTTTCGACAATATTTAGTGTCCATCTACCAAAAAAAAGACACAATATTACAAATTAAACCTTTAGAGTTAAAATAATATGCTCAATCTTGTAACAACCAACGTAACAAATTTCATAATATATTGTTAATAATTTAAAATTTGATAGTTTGATCAAAAAATTGTACGTTCATTTCTACAAATTGCTTGTTTGGAATTACTTTATAGTGAATTCGAAGAGCTTTACCATTAAACACCAAATCACTTTTTGAAATTTCTCGACACAAGTTTCGCTAAGCATGTTGACATCATCAGGAGATGATTTAATCTAATTCTAAAACTAAACATTGTTCTATTTATATGATAACCCTACCTAATGAAGCGTATAAAAATCATGAACCGTGAAGTTTACTGAGCCTTACATTAATAATTAAAAAAATTGACTTTGAAAAGTCATGATTTTCTTACATTTTTCTATTTGAATGCTTTCATATGCATCCTATTGTTATTTACACTTTTACAAGTCTTAAATTCCCAATATCTATATTATGGTTATGTTTAATTGAATGTAAGGTAACACAAGATTTTTCATTTCTTCCATATGTAATGTGAGCAATGTGTTCTTTAAATCTCATTAAAATGGATCTTTTTGTTTGCCCCATATACCTTCGATATTTATTTTATTCAAAAGCTGATAAGGAAAATAAAATTGTAGTAATGGAGAAATCAGATTACATTGAGCGCGTTGAAAAATTAATTCATGATGCTCGATAAAAGATTACCTAGGAATCCATTGTAAAAAATGGTTACCGAAGTCAGAGATACAATGAAATCTTGCAACAGCCTTATTTATCCTTCTCTGAAAAACAAACCGCATATTTCTAATTCAAAAGTGGCAAGATTGTATGCTCTACCAAAAATTAATTAACCAGGAAAATCAATGAGACCAATTATATCAGCCATTAATTCTCCAACATACAACTTAGCAAAATTCCTGTTCCTTAGAAACCTTCCTGTTCTGTGATAAACTCAACAAAATTTATAGAAAAAGTCAAAAACACACATCTACAGGACGGTGAGGTTTTTCCTTTGACGTATCATCGTTGTTTCCGAGTGTCCCGATTCCACATACCTTGAAATACTTGAGTTAAACGGTTTTAATAACAACATTGTTTCTGAGTACATCTCCTTAACAAGATTATATATGAAGCAAAACTGTTTTCAGCTTAATAACAGGTTTTACGAACAACAAGTAGGAACAGCAATGGGCAATCCTCTGTCACCGTTCTTGGCCAACTTATTCATGAGTCAATTTGCGTCCGAAGCGAAAGATGAATTCAATTACTTTTCGTAGGTATGGTTTAGATATGTAGAAGACGTTTTTGCAATTTTCGATTCAAAAAATTAAAACTTAGATGATTATATTAAGAACTTAAATAGTAAATCCCAAAACATAGTATTTACGCATGAACTCGAAAACAACGATAGTTTACCATTTCTGGATGTTTAAGTCAGTAGAAACAATAAAAATAGGTTACATTCTGATTTTTTTAGAAAAAACACCACCACTTCGAGATACATTCCTAATGATTCGAAAATTCGATCGAAAAAGCAAGTTTAAATTTTATGGTAAATAGATTAATCAAATTTCCTTTACACCAAGATAATTATAAAAAAGAATTAAAATTAATTAGGGAGGTATCCGAAGTAAACGGTTTTTATAAGAACATTGTAGATAAATTAATTAGAAAACATAAGTTTAGAAAAATATTGAAAGAATCTTCTGTAACTGGCGTGACTGAGGGGTAATTCCTTTTTGCGATTTTACGCTCTTGCCTAGAAGCAATCACAAATATTTAAGTGTAGATATGTGTGTGCGGATGTGTGTGTATATATGTGTGTGTCTGGGGTAGGAAGTAAGGCGAACAAAAGAATTAAAGAAAAATAACCATCCGACCGCTGAAATCGAACCAACTACCGCACCAACGCGGTTTCGGCACAGCAGCGCCAGGTCGCTGCTCTTACCGTCCGCACCAATGCGACCGGCCAAAAGGATTCAGAACAAAAATAAATCAATGGTAATACCGTTTGATGCCCAATTAGCATTAGGGCTAGATAAAATTTTAAAAAAAGTGAACATTAATGTTGTGTACAAACTATATAATAAATTAAGAGAAGTTCTGGGTAATCTGAAGGATAAAATAGATCAACATGAATCTTGACAGAAGACTAACATTGAAAAACACATATTCACAAAATGAAAACAACTGGAAATGGCATTTAGAGATACCTATTGATTGATTGAAAAAAAGGCGCAGTCAAACATCACCAACAAATTGCTTCAATCAAGCAATCATAGCAATTTCAACATCAAAATTATTTAAAGATTTCGAAATAAAGTGTTGAAGACCATAATGAACGCTACGTGGTATGTTCAAATAGTGTCATAGAAAGGTACTTAAAAGAAGCTTCTTTAAAAGAAGTGATCCGGTAAAGAAGTGTCAAATATAAAGTTAAGTGCGCACTAAAATTTGCTCGCAAGAAATCTACTAAGCAATACGGACGAAATACATCGACTAAAAAGATTCAAACTGAACAAACTAGCTGTTAGATTTAGATAAAACAGAAATGTTTATAAGTAAGAGTACCCTAACTATATATTGTCATGTATTGCTTTCTGGTAAGCTGATCAAGTAGAATTTGGAGGAAGCGGTTGATGCATCCAAAATGTATGTTTTGAAGATTCCTCAATCGGAATGGAAAAAGTGCTATTAAAATTAGTTCAAACATTTGCAAAAGTCACAGTATCGTCACTCGTATGGCGGAGAATATTTTGAAAAGCAATAAAACCATTTTCAACGATATATATTTGTTTTAATTTATTATTCCGGATACATAAATAGCAATCCTCATACATTGATGATGTTCGAACTGGCTTTTACTATTGTGGAAGAATGATCCAAAGAAAGATCAAAGCTTTGTTCTGTTAGACAATGACTAGTATAAATACCTTTAGCAATACAGAAGTCAATAGTATCCGGTACTTTGTTCCTATCACTAGGCCACTATGTGTGCCTACCAGTAGACAAAGCATTAGATTATTTTTGTCGATATATTTTATGAGCTCTCGGGCCTTGGTAGTTATCAGTTTTGATCCCTATCTGAAATGGTTGCCATTATAATCACCACCAGCCAGGAATCTACTGCCTAATGTGACAAAGTAGTACTAAAAATTTAGGTTTGAATCTTGACAGGAGATTAACAAAAACACATATTCACAAAATAGAAACAACTTGAACTGACATTTAGAGATACCTATTGATTGACTGGAAAAAAACCGCAGCTAAACATCACCAACAAAGTGCTTTAATATAAAGCAATCATAGCAATTCTAACAGGAATTGGATTGATTATTCGAATTCTTTAAAGATTTTAAAATATAGTGTTGAATACCCTAGTGAACGCTCCGTGACATGTTCAAATAGTTTCATTTTCATGTACTTAAAAGTGGCTTCTTTAAAAGAAGTGATCCGATAAAAAAGTGCCAAATATAAAGTTAAATGTGCGCTAAAATGTTCTGGCAAGAAATGTACTAAGCAATACGGATGGAATACATCGACTAAAAAGATTCAAATCAAACAAACTAGCCGTTAGATTTAGATAAAACATAGAAGGATTTGCAAGTAAGAGTAGCCTTACTTTTAGTTTGAGTCCGATATTTCGTGCATTGGCTTCTAGTAAGCGGATAAAGTAGAATGTCATTAAAGATTCCTACTACATTGTTCTTTCAGATTGGTAATCAACATACTTATTTTTCTTCTTTAATACAAGTGGTATGTTTACACATTGAAAAATAGAGACAAAAATCATGGTCATCGACTACCAAATAACCCCAGCCAGCACCCCCCTCAAATTGTCAACCCTTGATTTGTGCTTAACTATTTACTTTTAGAAATAAAAAAATAATCTGTTTTGTAATATTTTCGGTTCAAAATAATGTAGAACATAAAAAGAAAAAAAATAGAAAAGGCTGAAGTCACATGAGGCAGAAAACAGAAGGCTAATTTCCTTTAACAAATCACCATTATTTTATTCAAAATCTACTGATTTCACAAATCTTAAATTGCCTCAAACTTCAATAAGTACAAAATATCATCTCCTTAACCTTCGAAAGGGAGGGCGAAAAAATTACGTGCGATGCTCTTCGCGATAGTATTTTTTGCAATATCGTCTAACAAAGTTCTATTTTTTATTATTAAAAAAGTATCAAGACCGATGAATGTGATCGAAGTGCTCAGGACAAAGCTGCGCCTATAAAGCAAATTTTGGAGAAATTTGCTCAGAACTGCTTATCGTGTGGAACAGGACGTCGTTATTGATTAAATGATAACAGGTTTTCGAGAAAAAATTCCTTTAAGATAATGTATGAAATTCAAACCCGATAAATACGAAATCAAACTTTATCCACTAGTAAGCGCAACGACGTTTTACGTTATCCCATTTATTGAATTTTATTCTGGTAAGCAACCAGATGGACCGTATCACTCGAGCAATGCGGCAAAGACGTAGTAAAGAGATTGATTACACCAATTACAGGCACAGAACGAAATTTGATCATTGATAATTGGTACACCAGCATTCCTATTGTAGAAGATTTAGTTAAAAATCATAAATTTCAGTTGTAGAGACGTTGCGTAAGAATAAAAAACAAATACCCCAATGCTTTACTTGCTTTACAATGCTTTTATTACTTGATCTCGCCAAAGTGTAATTTTATAAATTCAATTTTATTTTATATTTAAGCAAAATTGTTGTTACCAAATTGTTTCGTAATTTAAACATTTACATTAATAATTGAAAAAGTTGACTGAACGGAAAAGGTCTTTTTTCCCGGTTCATTATTTTCTTGCAATTTTCTATTTGAATGCTTTCATATGCATCCAAAGCCCTATTATTGTTTACACTATTAACCAGTCTTAAATTACTAATGTCCATATTGTGGTCATGTGCGATAGCCTGCTGGGCAATACAAGATTTTTCATTTCTCCCATATCTAATGTGGGCAATGTGTCCTTTATATCTCGTTAATATGGATTTTTTTGTTTACCCAACGTACTTTCGATCACAATCTTGACAGCTAATTTAATAAATCCCCGACTATTCATGTTGATCTACTTGTATGTATGTAAGAATTCTGTTGGTGAGTCTTGTCGGTGGGAGTCTACTGATATGTCCATAGAATTTTAACCTTCTTTTTCTTATGTCCGCCGCTCCGTTGGACATGTGGTCTTTCGAGAATGTAGTCTGTATCCTTCCTCTGTCAGTTTTAGGCCGAGAGTTTTCCTCATAATTTTGCGTTCTTCTTTTAGTATGTTTTCTATACCGCTTTTTATATAGTATCTCGTGTAAGTATCTAGTGTAAGTATCTCGCTTGCGTATAGTACTTCTGATTTGATTACTGTGTTGTAGTGCCTTATTTTTGCGTGTGTGGATAGGCATTATTAGGTTTGTGGATAGGCTTATTGTAGATATTGTGTGTCTTGCCGTATGCCCTCTTCATCTTCTGTAATCGAGTCTTCTGTGCTATCTTCTCCCCTCCTGTAGGTTCGAGGATTTCGTCCAGGTATTTTAAGTGAGTGACCCTATTTATTTTCCCATATTTGGTGTCCAAATTTTAAACAGAAGAATTCGGTTTTTTGAAAGGAGATTTGTAGGCAAACTTTCTCTGCACATTCCTTGAGGACTTCGATCTGTTTGGTTGCCCTTTTTTCATTGTCTGGGTATGGCTAGGTCGTCTGCGAAGGCCAGGCATGATATTTATATGTTGTTGTTTTTTGTTGTTGTTTTTGTTTGATTGATGTTGTTTTTTGATTGTCCGAGTCGTATTGGTTTCCAGTGTCCTTGATTTTTCAGTTCTTTTTCCCATTCCCTTATGACTTTGTCCAGGACCAGGTTGAAGAGGAGTGCGGATAACCCATCTCCTTGGCGTAGTCCAGTTTTAATCAGGAAGGGTTCGGAAATTTCTCCCATAAATTTTACTTTAGAGGTTTTGTCCGTCAGTGTATGTTTGATCAATCGCAGTGTTTTGAGATCGAGTCCTTGTGCTTCTAGGATGTTGAACAAAGATTTTCGGTCGATGCAGTCGTATGCTTTCTTGAAGTCCACGAACGTGCAGATGATTGGGACGTTCCTGATAGCTTTGTATATCAGTATTGTTTTTAAGTTAAATATTTCTTCAGTGCATGAGTGGCCAGGGCGAAAGCCTGCCTGGTACTCGCCAGTTTTGTGTTCTAATTGTTCTTGTGTTCTCTGGCGAAGGCATGCTCAGAGGATTTTGAAAGTGACTTGTAGTAAAGATATTCCTCTGTAGTTGTTCACATCTGTTCTGTCTCCCTTCTTATGCAGCTGGTCGATAAGAGCACATTTCCATTCATCTAGTCATTTTTCTATTTGCTAGATGTTCGTGACAATTTGCGTAAGTTCCTGCAATGAATTTGATCCGACGTATATGCTTCCTGTCTTGCAAGTCTCCGTTCTGTGCTCCGTTCCGTTTTTTTTTTAATAATATGTATATATTTGCTAATTACCTTTCAAAACAAACAACGACCAAAGTATTTACAAACGAACAAGTCTTATTACCGCTTGGTCAAAGGTTCTTTGACAAACAAGTCGCCGCCGCCGGGTTACGTGTGACGCTATAGCTTTTAATAAAAGCCGCCTTCGCACGATGGGACCAAATCTTTTGTTTTATTGCTTCAACTTGTCATTCGTCGCAATAATTTCGATTGAATAGCACATATATCTTCCGCTTTGTTCGCGATTTATGTCGAGTAAAAGCAAAGAAAAATTAGTTGCTACACGGAAAAAAGTCGTGTTGCCTCTTAAGGTAAAAGTAGAAATGTTTAACTGTTTACACCTTGGCGAGTCGTTTGCATCCATATCACGTTTTCTTTAATGTCAATGAATCAACTGTACGATCCATCAATAAATCAAAAGACAAAATAAGGAATTTTTCAGCTTCAACCTCACTATCAGCAAAAATTGTTCCTGATCCAGCAATTGAAAAAATAGAAGCTGCATTAACATTATGGTTTGATGACTGTAGCCAGAAGAGAATACCTCTAAATGATGCTATCATCCATGAGAAAGCTAAGCGTCTTTACCCACATTTTAAACAATCTGGTAATGAACATACAAATGGAGCATTTCAAGCATCGGAAAAGCTGCTGTTAAAACGATTGAAACCAATTATAGAAGACAACAAGTTGATACCAGATTATCAATTTGCTTTCAGATCTAAACATTCAACCCTTGATCAAGTTCACCGCGTCACTGAGAAAATAGAACGTGAACTGGTAGAAAAACAGATATGCTCTGGAGTCTTCTTAGACGTGGTTCAGGCCTTTGATAAAGTGTGGCACGAAGGCCTAATATACAAGTTGCTGCCTGAAGAATCTGTAGAGATACAGACTTTTCAGAATAAAGCAAGAAAACGAATACTCTGACTTGAAAGAAATATAGCGGGAGTTCAAGAAAGCGTTCTTGGGCCCGTCCTTTATCTGTTACACACTAGCGATCTACCAACTCTGAAAGACACTGCAATAGCTACATTTACTGCCGATACTGTTCTACTAACAATGAACCAAAACATAAAAACCTCAATTAGAAAATTACAATCAGCAAGCGATGAAATTGTAAATTGGCCCAAAAAATGGAAAATCAAGCTCAATGAGCTGAAATCTACATAACAATAATACTCTATACAAATGGTACAACCGTTCGGTATGTGTTAAATGCCAAATACCTCGGCATGACTCTTGATGCCAAACTAAGGTGGAAAGAGCTTTTAAAAAAGAAAAAAGCTGAGCTTATTAAATTGCTTTTCCTATATTTTTTCTTTTTATTTTGTAACCTTAGAACATATCCCCTATAATTCCGTACAAATTACCATTCCGTATTCACGGTTTCCGTATTCGCGGCATATTTCCGGAACGTATTCCCCGTGAATAAGGAGCTTTGACTGTACTCTGCAAGAAAAAGATAGAGGCAGTAAATTAATATGTATTATTTATTCTACAAATCTTTAAATTATAAATATTTGCTTTTATTCTCATTCTAAACGTTAACTGCAATCTGCGTCAACTCTTAATCCACGTTAAGTAAATATTCTTCTAGGAGTAGCCTGTTATTGATAACATTCAATTAATTCTACAACAAAAAGATTTAGGCAGATTGTTTATCTTCAAATTCAGTACATTTTAGTGCGCGATTGTATATTTTTTATACCAATAAACTAATTTTCAAAGCCATTAGCATAACTTAAGGAAAGAACAAAGAAGAATGTCGCAGCGACAAATAATTAGGGTTTAGACAGCCATAGAATTTTTTTTAAAATCTTCTATAATTTTTACAGAAAATAGGGTGAACGCTAAAAAATATAAAAGAATGTTTGAAGTCTAAAGGCTATGTTTTAAAGATTTAGCAGGATTAGTTCGAGTTAATGAACGATTTACGATGTATTAACGAAGGTAAAAAGGTATAAAGTGATAATTTATTTTATTTTCATTTTATTGTTTCTATTTTTTAATAAAAAAAGGTAAAGTGTTAGGGTTAGAAGCGCATCAGCAACTAGGCTATTTAGCGACTGGACCTACAGCTTAACGTGGATTCCGAACCACGGTCATCAGCTTCCGACAAACCCAGGCCAGCACCCCCCTCGGGCTATAAACCCTTGGTTATGTGCCTACTCATAAGTCTATCAGGAAACCTACCGACTGGCGAGTGACCAACATAGAACACTTCTCAGAAGGCATCCCGGCCTTACCCAGCCTAACTTGCCTAGAAACAATCACAAACATTTAGGAAGTAAACAGACAGAAGAAAGAAAGAAAAACAACCATCCGAGCGCTGGAATCGAACTAACTACCGCTCCAGTGCGGTTTCGGCACAACAGCGGCAGGCCGCTGCTCTTACCGTCCGCGACCGGCTTCTATTTTTTTTTTTTTTAAATGCCTCTACTTTTTTGTCGTAGTAGGAAATTTAAATAATAAAAAAAATCTCTTCACATCTAGGAACTATAATTTTCTCCCGCTAACCAACTCATTTAATGAACATTTAATCTTAAATAACCTTACTGAAAGCAAAATTGATTTTATTCTATACAAATAAATAGATATAAACCCAAAACTGCCAGTGCCTCTCTTTTTGTCGCAGAGTGTATATCGTCATTATAGTTTACTAAAAAATGATTTGTTAAGCTTATTGATAATATGGCCAACGAAATTAATTGTTGTATTTAAAACATGTTTAGTGTATTAAAGATAGCATAAAATGTGTAAAGATTAGGTAAATTTATTATGATGTATTCATATAAAGTTAACATGTAATATATTTGCATTTTTATATCGTGTTTACGATCAAGACAGTTGAAATTTAATTATTTGTATAACGAATTTGCAGTTTTGATCTACTATTATGTAATTTTTTTGGATAATCTTTTCTTCTGAAAATATACAAATTTTATTATTGACATTATGGCGACGGTAATTATTAGTAATAACATAAAACTTTTATAAATCAAATATATTGTTCCCATTAAAATTGTATATCATATTTATCATTACAACAACTATCACAACAAATCAATAAAGAACCTATCATTCCTACAAACACTACATAATTAACCATATGCATATTTTAACTATAATGTATGTTTGGTTATCGTAATAATACTATATGTTTTAAACTTGCTATTGTAGTACATTTTCAAACTACGAGATAGCGTAAGCTAAAGATTAGATGAAAATAAAATTTTGACAACCTGACGTGTCTCTCTCAAAAAATGTTAAGAGGATCATTTTCGTAAAGATAAACTGGTGTATACGATGTACGTTTTTAAGATTTATTCTTGTTTTAAATTAAAATGCTTAATTCTTGTGACTTTATTAATCGAATTATCAACCTCGAGTGTAGAAATACCAAGACCACGAGGTGTTTCTCTATCCAGAGCCGGTTTATACGACCCGGAAAATAATTTTACTTGTCTAGATGGAAGTAAAACTATTCCTTATAATCAGGTAAATTAATAATTTATCTATATTTGGAAAAACGTTAAGGTATGTTATACCTCATAGGTAAATGATGACTATTGTGATTGTGAAGACAGCAGTGATGAACCAGGTACAAATGCTTGCCCAAATGGATCTTTTTATTGCCTTAATGCAGGATATAAACCTGGAATTTTACCATCCGATAGGTAACTTACTACTATGGGAATTGGTTCATATTATTGGTTAACCTTTTACAGAGTAAATGATGGAATTTGTGATTGTTGTGATGGAACAGATGAATACACAGGAAGGAAATCCTGTCTAAATAATTGTCTAGAAATGGGCAGAGCAGCAAGAGAGGAAGCTCTTAGACTAGCTGAACTATTGAAAGTTGGTAAGTTTTCTTAAAGTAGTATAATTAAAATGAAAGTTCATTATTTCACATTGCTCAAATATATATTTTTTCAGATGGTAAAATTGAAACTTACATTACTTTTTGGCAAGTCAGGATGTTAATTTTTTTTAAATTTGTAATGTGTTTGGTGTGTTTTTCATAACTAACCTGTCCTATAATAATTACCCATCTATATTAACAAGTGGATCTTATTATTTATAAAATAATTATTTCAGGAAAACAACTCAGAGCTGAACTCAGCCAACAAGGCCAAAAGATGAAAAGTGATAAACAACAAAAACTAAATGAGTTACGCAAAAATAAAGAAGAGGCAGAAAAAGTTAAAGCTGAAAAAGAAGAGCTGAAGAAAAAAGCTGAAGAAGTTGAAGGTAAAGCCTTAGAGTATTACAGAGAGCTTGAAGAACAATTTAAGAAACAAAAAGCAGAAAAAGAAGCAGAAAAACTTAAAGAAGAAGCTGTAGAATATTTCAGACAGCTGGATAGCAATCAAGATGGATTAATTGATGTATCAGAACTACAAACCAGGCAAACTTTTGACAGAGACCGTAATGGAGAAGGTGAGAGTGTAATAATTTAAATTAGGTCAACCGTATTAGTAATGTGTAATATTATAGTAACTGAAGAAGAAGCAAAACTTTTCCTGGATAACCAAGAATCTGTGGATCTGGAAACTTTTATTGAAAAATCATGGGTCTTAATGAAACCATTTGTAAAAATGGAATCTGGGATATTCAAGCCCCCTGCAGCAGTTTCAGAATCAGAAACTGAAGAAGTAAAGGAAAATGAGGAAGTAAAAGAAAATGAAGAACAAAGCGATTATGGCGAAGGGGAACATGATGAAGGTTGGTAACTTACATTGCATTGAAAAATATATATGTCATATTTTAATAACATTACGATCATATTATGTAACTCTAATTCAAAGGAACTGAAGAGGAAGATGAAGAAGAAGAATCAGAAGATAAAGAACAAGAAGAAGCAGAGGAAGACAGTCATATTACTTATGATGAAGAAACTCAAAAACTTGTTGATTTGGCCACAGAAGCAAGAAATCAATATGATGGTGAGTTCCTTATTTCATATAATGTTAATTTGGTTTAAACACTTTTGTAACAGAGACAGAGAAAGAGGTTAGAAGTATAAATGATCAAATTCGAGATATAGAACAGAGTCTAAAGAAAGACTTTGGACCTGATGAAGAATTTGCCAGTTTGGAAGGTCAGTGTTTTGAGTATTCTGACCATGAATATATTTACAAGTTATGTCCCTTTGATAAGACCTTGCAACTACCAAAATCAAGCTCGTCGGAAACAAATTTGGGAAGGTAATTGAATGATTGAATCATTTAAAAAGATACTTAGGTATACATTTATTGGAATATTTGAACTACTTGCTACTTTTTCGTAGGTGGTCACAATGGAATGGACCTAATAACAATCCATATGAAGTAATGTTTTATGATCATGGTCAAAATTGTTGGAATGGCCCTAATAGAACTACAAAAGTCAAAATATCATGTGGTACTGAAAATAAGTTGAAGGGTGTATCAGAACCAAACAGGTAATTTTTGTTTGAATTTTTTGATCAATTTATTATTTTTATTTTATTTTTCATAGTAAGAAAATACTTTACTACAATCATGTCATACAATAACAATACCACTTAAAAGTTTCAGAACTAGTTGTTTGTTTAAAAGCCTTATTTTAATTGTGACGAAAAACTTATTACTTTAAATTAATTATTATGTAATTAAATGTGTAACGAATTTGTAATTAAAATCAAGTGCTTCAGTTGATTTTAATGTATCAAACAGGTGACCAACCTCATCTTCAACAAAATTGAAACAATGACTTTTCTGAGTTATAAATCAGTTTAAATTATGATGTATTTTCCACAACATTTAATTCCTCTTAAATTTGTTCACTCCACATACCACACATGGGAAATTTTATCTGTTTGGGTAACTTTACAAATCCAAACAACTACTTTCATTGGAATAGTACGTTTCTAAAAAAAAAAAGCCACAAGGAGTGTTATATACTGTCAACAATTTGGCCTGTCAAGGATTACTATGAAAATTGATGACTTTTCACGGTTCTTTGAACGCTGTGAGACGATGGCTGAAAATCATGTTTCAAAAATGACCAGTTTTAATGCTCCTCAATATTATCGTCAGTAAGTTTCAGGACATTTGTTATCTTTATTATAAGCATTGCAGATTTTCCAGCTAAGCCAAAAGGTTACCAGAATCTTACCCTATGGCTATGATAAAAATGTTAACATTTTCAGTACAAGAGGGCTTTCAACTAGGGAAACATTCTGATGAAACTGGGGAAACTCTGGTTTTTGAATATATCTAGTTGTCTAGAGCCCCTTGCAGTATTTTATTTTGAAAAAAGTTGAGACTAAATTTTGCAATACACCTATAGTTCCATAGCTCCAGTTAGCATTTGATTGATAAATCAGGACTTTGATTTTTTGAGGAATTTGTTCAATCTTCAATTTCATGGATGCAATAATACCATATATATATATATATATATATATATATATATATATATATATATATATATATATATAAATATATTATATATAATATATATAAAAATTATATATATAATATATATATATATATATATATATATATATATATATATATATATATATATATATATATATATATATATATATATATATATATATATATATATATATATATTTATATATATTATATATATAATACCTAATGATGGGGTTGAACCGCAACTGTTTTTTTTTTCTTACGAATGACCGGCATATGATGAGATGTTACAAACAATGTCGTGCACAAAAAAGGCGAATTTAACATTATTGCATCTTGGAAAATCGGTCATGTAAAAATTCATCGGGGTATTAGGGAGAAATTTGAGAGACCCCATGGCCTTGGTCATGTAAAGGGCTTACTTAACTTTGTTTTGGAATGTTCTATCTTCCAAGAGGAATTGTAAGTGTGATCACTTGCACCTTTTTCAAGTAACTCCTAATAAAGTCCCTCATGGCATTTTTAATTGAGGGCCTTTGTGAGATCAAGAAAGACGACACCAAAGTGCTCTCTTCGTAAAGCCTGGTGAACTTCATCGCCCAATCTGTCGGTCTGATGAAGAGACTAATCTGCCGTTCGTAACCAGAACTTCTTATGAATGATCTAACTACCAGTGTGCGTGGAGCAACGCTCTTTCTATCATATTTAAAAGACAGCTAATAAGACTGATTGGAGTGTAATCTAAAGAGGAGCTACTGCTACCGTTATTGGAAATTACGGCTAAAAAACCGTGCTTCCCTGTGGGAACGTTGCAGTCGGAAGACAGTTACAATAGATATTTGCGATCTCCGCCTAATCTCAAACCTGTTCTTTTGAAATTTTTAGAGTTCTAATGGAATTATGGAAATTATGGAAATGAGATTGTTGATGTAAACTAGAACTGACTAAATAGACTAAGTGTTTATGCAAAAAGCCGCGATACAGAGTCAGAGTTTTGTCAAACCTGAGTAGTGCTTAGTTGACCTCTATATCTTACAAATCATATCAACTAGTACTATTTCAAACACGTGACCTATATATTGATTTTATTATACTAATTTCAGGTGTGAATATGCATTTGAATTCCAAACTCCAGCAGCTTGTCGCGAATGGGCAAGTAGTGAAAGTGGCACCGACGTACACGATGAACTATAAAAGAACTAAAGACTTTATACAAAAAACGGTATTGCAAATTAAAATAGGCTCGTTTTGCATTAAATTATGATTTATATGAGGATCCTCAATTAGAGATAGACCCTTAAAATATATCATACATTTTGTACAATTTTTGGACCAATTTTTTGGTTTCACTTTAGTCATTTAATACAAAACGAGTTTGTGAAATCAAGAAGGGTGTTGTAAAGGTTACTTCAATATGTATATGTGGTAAAGATATTAATTTATTTAGGCGATAGTGTCAAAGTTTTTTTTTGTGATTTGTTTGCATTTTAAGTCAAAATAAACTTTTCAAAAAATGATACTTGCTTGAATGTATCTTGAAAAAAAATCCCAATGTTTAATAAGATAGAGTTGTAGTTTATAACCTTTAAATGTTCCTAAGAATTAGATTTAGAAGCTGAGAAGTATATTGAAGTTATACAACAAAAATCAGAGAACTTGTCTCTGAAAAAAATAAGGCCAAGAAAACTTTCCATCAGACCTGAACACCAAAAAAGTAACGAAAATTAGACAGAATCAGTTAATATAGTACCTAAGCCATGAAAATCACTAAAAAAAAAGACAAAGGGCGAGTCATAAATACCTTCCGATGCAGTTAGGTAAAATCTATTGTTCGTATCTACCCACTATGAGTCACCGGGACAAACGACTTTTGATTTCACTAAATAGATAAGGGTTCAGTTAGTCTTCTGACAACTATTTTGTGTGGTGTACGTAAACTGTTGTTCCTAAACCTTAAAATGGACTATAAATAGTGCTAAGGCAACACTAAAAAAATATGCGGTGTATACAGCGAAGGGCTAATAACTGATCGGGCAGTTAAAATTTGGTTTTCCAAATTCCGTTCTGCACATACGAACCGAGGCCAGGGCGTTAAGTCTTTCCGAACTTGTCGACAACCTTTTAAAGGCAATACTGAAGCAAAATCCAGGTTAGTCAACATAAGATGTAACAGAAAGGTTGAATACATCACAGTTAACTATTTGCCGCCATTTCGAGAACTTGGGAAAAGTCAGTAAGTTACGAGTATGGATACCTTTCAATCTCGGTGAATGGAATAAAGAAGATCGCAAGTCCGTTCTCACGGGTAAAAATCAAGCCTTTTTTAGATAGAATTACAAGGTGACACAAAAAAACGGGAATTTTGTAACAATCCAATAAAAGCAAGAGTGATGGAAGAAAAACATTTTATTCATAATAATTGAAATCTTAAAATTTGCCATTTAAGAAACATTAATGGAATTTATCGTTTTTTAAAATTACGTCCTTTAGATGCCGTCCTCCTGTATGATTGCAGTCTTGAAATCTGCCGTTGAGATTCTTCATTGACCGCTGCAACATCTCAGCTGGGATAGTGTGAATTTCATCCTGAATTAACTGTTTTAACCCATCCCGAGTTCTTAGTCGAGTCATGTACCCTTTACTCTTGAGATAATCCCACAAGAAAATATCCCAAACGGACAAATCTGGCGATCTAAGGGGTCAGGGAACGTTACCGAATATTGAGATCACACGGTTACCGGACAATTCCCACCCAGCTTCCGTTGATTGCCATGCAGTGTGTGATGTTGCTCCATCCTATTGAAACCAGATTTCTTGAATGTATGGAAAATTTTTCAATTCAAGTGTAACGTGTCCACGTAACGATTCCATGTAATGAAACAGCACACCATACTGTCACCTTACTAGCGTGTAAAGGGCGCGCATGAACTTCATTAGGATTTGTGTCTGTTCAGTAACGGTAGTTCTGCTTATTAACGTAACTTCTTAGTCGTCCTGTTGGTTTCTTCTTTAAGGCAGATCCAGTCTCTTCAAAGTTATTAATCCAACTTTTCATCACGTGTTTTGAAGGGACGGCACCATGATGTCCTAAGTTGTAAAAACGTCGGAACTCCCTCTGCGCTGCTTCCAAACTATCACTGTTTTTATAAAACATTTTTATGGCTAACGCACGCTGTTACCCGTTCCACTGATCCATGGTTACTAAAATGGCAAAGTGTTTACTTGGTCAAGGTCACTATCCCGCAGTGCTGCCACCTGCTCACGCCTGCTATTACGCATTTCAAGAATTCCCATTATTCTGTGTCACCCTGTATAACAGACGATGAAAAATGGGTTACCTATGACAATACTGTCCGCAAAAGAGAGTGGCTTGTAAGAATAAGAAAAAAAGAAAGCAAACATCTATGGAAAAAAGATTTTATTGTGTGTATGGTTGGATTGTCGAGGTGTAATTCATCACGAGATGTTGAAGTCATATTTAACAATTACTGTGAATACATACGTTCAGCAGCCTCGAAGAATGAATGAAAAATTCCATGAACAGTGTCCTGCACTCGTCAATCGCAAAAACCTCATTTTTTACACGACAATGTGAGACTAGATATAGCAAGAGTAACTGAAAAAAAATCTTCAGCTAGGATGGTCTATTGCTCCCCGGACCAACAGAATACCTCCTTTTCGGTTCCTTACAAGACTGTTTGAATGGAAAAGCCTTCAATTCTGAAGAGCAATTCAATCAGACTATCGAAAATTTCTTTCAGTCCAAACCAACCAGATTTTAAAAGGAAGGAATTGATAAGCTGTCTGGAAGGTCATAAATAACAGTGATGAATACATAATAAGTTAATATAATTTTATTTATTATTATTCACGTATGGGCCGTGGTGGACCACGCAAAGTACAATTAGAGGCGTTTGTTGTTGTTAGCCTTCCTTTGCGCCCATACTAATTTCATTCTTTCGCTATAAGCTTTTTTCCTTTCGCCAGACCAAGTTGTTCCAGTCTTCCTACATTTTTCTCCCTGGCCAACCTTCCAAACGTCAACCTTGTGTCTGAAACAGCCTCTATCCTGAATTTCACTTTGTGTAATATTAGCTGATCTTAGGTCATCTTTAATTGCAGCAATCCATTTAATTATTTCTACTTTAGCTCTACTCCTATTTTCATAAAATTCGACTATTTGTCTAGTTAGCCTACTCGGATTCTTCCGTTTTATAATAAAATTTATTTTATTAATTTTATATATTTGTAATTTTTTTCCGTTTATTAATATAATTTTGTTATTTAATGAAAGCAAAATAAATATCTAATAAAAAAAAACGGAAGTTATTTATGACTCGACCTAATATATGTACCATTTTCCAAACAAAATATGTGTGAAGAAATAGCCTTCACTTGCCAGATACTTGGATACAGCAAGAAATAAAACTCACGGGATTAACATCTCATTCAAGTCCCACTGTGTTTGAAGTTTTCATATACCATAATGACCCTAAACAGGAGACCTCCAAATAATTAATTGCAGTCATATGGTTACACAACCAGAGGTACTAGAGCAATTAACTTATTTTTAAAAGGCTCTCTGGTCTAAATACGCGTTATCTTATAAAAATACAGATGCACCCCCTTTAGCAGTAGGATGTAGTTCAACTCCGTTTATGAGATATGTTTGTGAAACTAAGATCATCCACATTTCTTTTGCCTCTATATTTTGGAATCTATTGGAAGCCCTTTAACTATGTACTTTATAACCTGATATTAGACACGAAAGCTCCTGCTTAATTTTCTTTCAATCATGTACGAGGCCATACGGCCTAATTTATCAATCTGATGGTATACTCTTCAGCCACTCTCATAATTGATGCCAACTGCTAATCCTAGGATTTACTTATTCGCTGATCTTAGAATCGCTTATTCGAAATCTAACGTAGGGCCCACCCATTTACGTTCTCACTTAGGATCTATTCATCCACGTTTCGTGGTATCTACAAATTATTTACATACATCAGCATGAAGGTGCAAAAGAGTATCTACCAGATGTAGCGATTAATAATTCTCAATTTTTTTAAGCGATGGAGGTGAAAATAAGGGTCAGTTCACCGTCTAATCTCTTGTCATTTTGTTGTTGTAACTGTATCTTTAGAAACACCATTGATGTATAAACGATTTCGAGTTAGCGTCATACTTTTTTCGTATAGTGAAGTTTCGTGCCAAATAAAGAGCATTTGCGGCACGAACTGTTTTTCCTGTTCAGTCAAAAGAAAAACGCGTTTGATAGCCGTCATATACTTGTGGAAACTTACGGTGACAATATCCCAACGCAAGACGCTTGTGGACGTTGGTTTAGACGATTCTAAAGTAGTGATTTTAAACGCCCAAATCAATCGAAAAAATTTGAAGATGCCGAATTGAAAGCATTGTTGGAAGAAGTCGACATACAAACTCAACAATAAATGGTGGAGAGGTTAAATGTTGTTCGCCGAACTATTTATGATAATATGCATGCCATGGAAAGATCCAGAAGGCAAATGGCTATCACATCAGATCAACCGCAGACAGATAGCAAAGCGAAAAACGGTGTGCGAAGTTTTGCTTTCTCGACATGAAAGATAGACTTTTTTTGCATCGGATCGTGACTGGAGATGAAAAATGGATATATTTCGAGAACTGAAAATGAAGGAAATCATAGGTTGACCCAGAACAACCATCAACATTGACCGCAAGAACGAATGGTTTTGGAAAGACAAAGCATTTGGTGGGATCAGAAGGGTATCGTGTATCACGAACTACTGAAATTAGGTCCAACCGTCAACTAATGATCAATTTGAACCATGCATTGATCGAAAAGCGATCAGAATGATCTACAAGACACAGAAAAATGATTTTGCAGCACAACAACACCCCATCGCACCCAGCGAAAGCGGTCGGAGTCATTTCTGCCCTTGGCTGGGAACTCTTGCCCCACCCGCCGTACTCACCAAATTGGACCACTGCCGACTACCCCTTCTGTTCATCGACGTCTCACACGCTTTCCATCAAACACTTGTATCAAAATCACTTGTATCACTCCATCAAAAAGATGTACGATTTTTCTGGGAGTTTATTACTCTCTATATTTTGTATCCTTCATTTACTGGTAAAGCCCCATATCTCGTTCAGTACATCATTTTCAAATCAGTATATATCAGATGTATGTAATACGTAATGCATTAACATAAGTAATGCCGTTTTTCTGACAATCTAACAATAATTTTACTTAAATAACATAACCCATATTCTAGTTACATATATTGATACTCAGGGTGATCATTGTTAAATTTAGAAAAAATTAGATGAACCTTAGAATGGAGAGCAAACGGCTTCATGAGTTTCGAAAGCATAACAATGTCATTAATGCTGTTTATACCAGTTTATATAGTTGAACGTGTCAGCGTTGCTTTAAAAAATGTAAGAACTGTTATTCTTTTCGAAGGTATAAAATCTGAAAGACTAAGTTTGATAGTGATCTACTGGCTGAAACTAAAACTGACTCCAAACAAACCATCCAGGAATTAGCCATCCGTAATGCAAGGGTGTTTAAAGCTTGACAAATGCCAAAGAGGAATATAGGTACTAAATCTGGAAGACCAGTTAAGTTTAATAATGATCTGCTGTCTGAAACTAAAACTGACTCCAAACAAATCATCCAGGAATTAGCCATCCATAATGCAACGGTGTTTAAAACTCGACAAAGAGGAGGACTGTATGTGCCATATCTGGAAGACCGGTTAAGTTTGATAATAATCTGTTGGCTGAGACTAAAACTAACTCCAAACAAACCATCTAGGAATTAGCCACCCATAATGCAACGGTGTTTAAAGCTCAACAAAGGCCAAAGAGGAGGAACGTAGGTGCCATATCAACTTTAAGATGAAAATAAAATTCAATGAGTAAACCATCTGCAGTGCATTTTTGTCCAGTATGTTAAGCAGAGATCCTTTTCTTTAACAAATTGTTATGAGAGTTGCTATTTATGTATCCAGAATAATAAATAAGAATAAATATTTATCGTTGAAAATGATTTTGTTATTCACAATATTCTTCGCGATGATCGATACACTTTTGCATACATTTGAACCAATTTTCATAGCACTTTTTCCATTCCGATTGAGGTATCTCCAAAACTCTTCTTCTGGGGCCGAAAAGCGTTGACCACGTAGTTTATGACCACTTCTTTACGACCTTCTTTAAATGCGTCCGTGAGCGAACGACGGTCACGTTTGAATTCACTGAACCAGTGATATACAGTGCTTTTAGATGGTGCTTCATCGCATCGAAGTGAGTTGATCGATGCACTGTTGTTAAGACAATCCACGTCGAAAGTCGTAGTAAATAATCGCACAAAAATCCTCACGAGTTAATTCCATTATTTTTGATCGACATGGAATTGTCAAGTCACTAAAGAACATAAATACTGTCCGTATGACAAAACGGTCTGAGTACGTATACAGTCAACAATGTCAAATGACGCTTAGCCACACCATTGTTGTCAATTACAGATACATAAATAGCAATCTTCGTACTAGAGATAAAATATGGATTATATACAACAATCCACATAAGAAAAAACAATGCTTAAGACCAGGACAACCACCTTTGCGCCCTCCAAAACCAGGAATTATGGTAAGATTTTACAGGAATCACTATGAGGTTCCGAATCGTAATGAAACCATAACTGGTTAATATTATTGTTCTCAGTGTGGTAGATTAAACATGGGTTTGATTTAAGTTGTTATTCTGCAGCATGACAATGCAAGACCTCTAGAGCAGGGGTCTCCAAATTTTCCAGCCTTAGGGCCATACTGATTACTCCAGTAAGTTCCAAGGACCAAAACCGTTTTAATTTCCCTGCCATTATCTATAATTTCTAAACTAGTCGCCCTAAACGAGCATACGCTTGCTAAATTCACGTATTCACGGGCCGTATTGAAGACACTGGCGGGTCGGATTAGATCCGCGAGCCGTAGTTTGAAGACCACTGTTCTAGAGTCAGAATCACCCAATGCCGTCAAATTACTATGTAAGAAATGTCCTATTACGAAAGTTATCAAAACGGCATTAAAACAATATTTTCCTTCAAAATCACACACATTTTACAGAAAGGGAATAGAACATTTATGGCCATCAGCTACCGATTAACCCCGGTCAGCACCCTTCTCGGGTTTTCTACCCTTAGCTTTAAGTATTTCGAGAAACCTACCAATTGGCGTGACGGAGGGGCAATTCCTTGTCGGGTTTTACACTATTACCTGCTCAAATATAGTACACAAGTCTGGTCTCTATGTGGAGAGTCACCCCTCCAAATACTAACCGCAACAAGAGACGCTGCATTTCGACTGGATTACAAGAGATGCCAACCTCCCGGTTAAATGTGCATATACTCCAATACTCGTGAACTATAATAGTATATGAAGAAAAATTACTGATTGCTCTTATTTCTTTTATTAAGAATTTCATTGTCCTAACTAAAAATTGCATAACCTATACAATCAACGAGTTTGAGAAACAAATGTAAAAGGCTAAATATACGCTTAATTTTATGTAAAAATACACCATTAGATCCATTACCAAAATTCGCAAAATTTAGTCTTTTAAAGACCATCACGTTCAACAACCGTCTCCATTAAATCAATGTGATGCGTATATTTTCATAAATCTAAAAGTGGATTTATTATAAAATATGTACAAAATATCGGAGTACCGTGAAAATTTCATTATATCAGGTACAAATTAGAAAGAGTAAAATATTACAGTAAAGGTCTTATTCAGATATAATAAAAGAAGTTGCCTCCGATGAAATTTAATTAATCCCCCAAAAATGAACGTTCTATCGTACAAATATACAGCTAGTTATATTATCATAAGATTTGTCCAAGATCAAATAAATAAAATAGTAATATGTTTTTTTTTAGAATAAAACATTTAAAATGCATGCTATTATTGGGAACAAAAATGTATTGTATGTACAATTACATAAAACAAATATAAATAAAATATATAAACAAAAACAAATATGTCATAATGCCACGTGTTGAAGGAGCTTAACATTTGCAAAATTTGTCGATTATAAGTGGAGTTTCCTATTAATGTTACATTGCATGTTTAAAATTAATTTATATAAAAAATCTTATCTCTATTTAGAACAGTTTAAATACAAGGCAGAATATCATATAATTTATATCTCTTAATGTAAACAGGCACGCATAGAGTAATAAATATCCAAAATGATAATGCAAATAAACCATACATAAAATAATCTTTTGTTGTAATATAATATTTTGCCTCTAAAACTTTAAAATAACAAAAAATGGCTTGCATTTCTTCACTTATATATTAGCAGCAACAAAGTTTCCAAATGTTATTTTTAACAACAAAATATATTCCAACTATGCTGAATTACTGTTTGCTTTGCCCATTTCTTATCCGCAAAAGTTAAATATATTTATTATAAATAAATAAAACTTATATATACAACGAAATAAGCGCGGGGGGAATTGAATGTTAATTCACTGAAGAAAAAAATGACTGTAACTGCATTACAGTCGATCTGTCTAGTAGACAGAGATCAAAATCGAATGTATGAGCGGAGACTTCATACCGTCCGGTCTCCGCAATTAATTGCACCACTTTCTGAAGATCGGAATTGTCCTTCAATCCCATTATTTTATGTTGCAACTCTCTAAGCATAGTCATGTAAGCTTCACCCTGAAAATAAAATGTATCATGAGTATCAGAAGGAAAATACCTAGCTACAATTTACCATAAATCACGTAAAAATTGAAATAGCAATTTTGGTTCTAAACTAATTTTTTGTAATTAAATTAAACAGGAATTCATAATTCTGAACATATTTTTGTTTTTTTAATTGTTCATGTATTTTATACACATACACACAACTTAAATCAAATAATAGGTTAAATTTGAGTACTAATTTCCATAACAAAAAATATATCTTAATAATCAAAGTATTGGCCATCTATTACTTTTTCCCATCTTTCTGCCAAAGAATGAATTACGCGCCAAAAGACCTTTTGATTTTTTAAGGCCAACCATTCATCAAGCCAAATTTTCACTTCTTTGTAAAAATGTATGTATTGTCCTGAAAGTTCGTGCTGCATCGATCGAAATAAATGGTAGTCTGAAGGGACTAAGTCCAGTGAATAAGACGGGTGGGGTAGGACGTCCCATTTAACGTTTTCCAAATGGTTTTACACATTTTGCAACATGGGGCCGAGCATTTTCATGTTGAAAAATTGCTTTATCGTGTCTTTAGGCGTATTTTGGTCGTTTTTCCTTCAATGTTCGGTTCAATTTTATCAGTTGTCGGTATCGATCGCCAATAATAGTTTCAGCAATTCGTAATACACAGCTTCCTCTACTATCCCACCAAATACACATCAAACCCTTCTTTCCATGTATATTGCGCACTCTTTCCATCCAAAACATCATAGACATCATTAGTCTATACCAGGGGTCTCCAAACTTTCCAGCCTTAGGGCCATACTGGTTACTCCAGTAAGTTCCAAGGGCCAAAACCGTTTTAATTTCCCCTGCTATTATCTATAATTTCTAAACTAGTCGCCGAGTACGCGCCCTAAACGAGTATACACTTGCTAAATTCGCTAGTCGGTGCCGGATTTGGCCCGCGGGTCTTAGTTTGGAGACCTTTGGTATATACCAACAAATGTATTAGTAACGCCATCTCTTAGCAAAATCGACATTATTTACCGAAACACCTATTAGTTGTTTAAAAAGTTCTGAACGTAACAAAAAAAACACAATATTATTGAGATTTTTTAAACTTTAAGCTTGCAATTCAATACATTTGTATCAAAGATGTCAACTTTTAAATTTCGATATAGTTCGATTTATCCAACTCTGCAAAATAAATGATTGTCGCAGCTATAACCTGATCAGTGGAAGTGAATTGTCGCGTAACGAACTGTTTCTTCAAGATTGGGAAGAGAAAGTAATCGCTGGAAGTTAATTCCGGCAAATACGGCCCTTGTGGAAACGCTTAGAAGCGCAGGCCATGGAGTTTTGCTGCAACAACTCGAAACATGGCGCGTGAGGGTGTGAAAGGGGGAAAAGAACTTTATTTTTAACCCAATTGGGACATTCAAACTTAATAACTCTCTTCAATTGGTTCAGTAGAGAAAAGAAATACTCCTTGATGATGGTCTTGCCTTTTGCTAGGTCAAGTCTATGATTCGGTCTAAAGCGGTTCGTTCTTGCAGTCGATGTTGATAATTGGCCTAGGTCAACCCATGACTTTCCGCGGTTTGGGTTCTCGAAACATATCCATTTTTCATCTCCAGTTACAAACGTTCCACCACGTTTTTCGCTTTTCCACCTGTCTGTCGTTCAGCTGATGTGGTATCCATTTTCCGACCTTCTGGATCTTTCCCATGGCATGCAGATGATCACAAATGGTTAGGTGATCAACATTTAACCTCTGCCATTTATTGTTGAGTTTGCATATCGTCACCTTCCAATAATGCTTGCAATTCCGAATCTTCAATATTTTTCGGTTGACGGCTTTCAATCGCGTTTTTCTTTTAACTGAGCAAGAAAAGCAGTACGTTATTTGGCTCGAAACTCAACATGTTTACCACACGAAAAAAATATAACGAGAGCTAGAAATCGTTTAAACATCAACGGCGTTTTGAAAGGTACTGCAGTATCAACAAAATGACAGAAGATTGTTTCCATCGCCATCTCTTAAAAAAATGAACAATTATTAACCGCCACACCTATATTATATATTGATATCTTAAATACTACTATTTTGATGAACATTAACAATAAATATATACTCCTACTAATCGACGATTTTAACACAAATGTCAGAAAATCCACAGAAAATTTTGATATGGGGCATATGAATGTGGCGCAGAGGAAACGAAAGTTTGTCAACTAAGCAAAACATTTTTTTTTCAAGATTTTTTTGTAATTACGCTTGATGATGATTGCTAAATGAAGTAATAATAGTGCACTTTTTAATGGTGAAAAATAATGTCAGTCAAGTGTCGCCCTTCTTCGCGGTCGAACATCTGCAATCTCTCTTGAAAGTTGTACATCATTCTCAAAATCGTTTATTCTGGAACTCTTGCGATTTCTTGACGAATAGCAACTTTCAGTTCTCGTATCATGCGTGCTTTGTTAGCGTACACTATAGACTCTTCGCATCGTGTGAAACAAGGCGAGAGTCACTCGCCGTTTTAAATCCACGTGCATCTTCAAATAACTTAATATTATTATTTTGTTTGGACGGATTTCATCTCGAGAGAAAGTAGTAAAGAGAGTCAGTGAAGTAGTATTTCGGTAGCCCGGCTTTAGTTTTCCGGTTTATTTCGAAGAAATGTATGGGTGACATTGGTAAATAGTCATGTGCGTTGAGGGGCCATCATGATTGTTTGTCAGTCGGGGGAACTTTAAAGCGTTCCAGTTTATTTGGGAGATATTTATTTACAGATACAGAAAACTTTATAATATGTCAGCATAACGTGCTGGACTAACTGTTACTGTTCTTTCCTCCTCTTCAAAAAGTAAGAACCAACGATCCCTAATTTGGAAATTCCGCACCATACTTTTTCACTATGGGGAGATCTTTGGTGAAGCTATTGTGGTTTCGCTGCCGCCCAGCACCTACAGTTCTGCTTGTTTACATATCCATTTAAATGACAATGTGCTTCGTCACTCATCATTATCACGGCATCAGGGTTATCAGCAAAAATAGCGTACATTCTCGCACAAAACTCTCTAAATTGTGCTACAGCTGCCTGCAAAAGTCCTTTCGATCAGCTGTAGCACAATAATTATTTTTAAGGATAAAATTTCAAGTCGTCATGCAGAATGCCTTGCATCGATCGACGCGACATACCCAAAGCTGGAGCTTGGCGCCTAGAGGAACGCTGAGATCTAGCAAGAACCGCCCTTCTCACTGTTTCAACATTGTCTGGTGTCCGAATGGCACGTAGAAGGCCAAGTGGTTTCCTCTTCATGACAGATCCGGTAGTTCGAAATGATTCACCCCATCAGAGTATAGTGTTTCGATCTGGAATTGCGTTCAATGTTGAACTGTCGGCGGAAAAGAGGTTGCACGGTCCACGGTGCCATGCGTAAAACTGCATTACCTGAGCTGTCCGTAGGCGGTACGGCCAACGGAGGTCGTCATCCCTCTCTTTGCAAAATACTAGCCGTTCAAAATACATGCCACCCTATATAATATATAATGAAACTTAGAGTTGGTAGACGATGGATGAGCAACAATAAAATATGTAATAAGTTACAGAGGAGACAATTGGGGCTCGAGATAACATACCTTCAAAATTACTGAAGCTTGAAGGCAAAGAATTATCTCAAACCATTCGTCAATTAACAGTTATTATCCGGAATAATGAGCAGATGCCTGCAGAGTGACAGCCGGATGTAATATTCGCGATTCATAAGAAAGGAGATTAACTGAATTGCGAGAACTATAGTAGCATATCATTGCTCTGCACAACTTATAAAGTTCTAACAAACATAGTAAGGCAGAGGATACCATATATCAAAGAAGGTATGGACCAACATCGGGCAGAGTTTAGCAGATATGCAGATGACCTAAATGTAATAACACGATCGGAAAAATGATTATACAAGACATATGATGAAATAAAGGTGAAAGCCAAAAGAGATCGATCCAGTTGGAGGCGAAGGTTCCAACCGGCGGTCCGAACGGGCCTATAGCACCACGGGAAGAAAAATGTGGGAACCCGGCATAGGTGAAAGAATTAGAACGTAACGTAAAGTGGGTCTCGCCAGGCGGCAAAATCGAAAATAAACTTGCCCACATGCGTATAAATAGAAAATGAAATGAAATACTATTGGATGTTAGGAATAACAGAGAAGTATATAGAGTCGGATCACTTATTGAAATAATCAGAATACACACCCCTAGAATCCAGAAGAAAAGAATAGTCAATGAATCAGCGTTCAAAGACAGAGATTAGTCAATCCAAATAAACTGTATAAGACTACAAAGAAAGAAATAGCGCAGAAATTGGAAAAAGTTTCAGAGAGAATAGACGATAGTTTTCCAATAGAACTGCAAACATCAAAAGACAGAACTGCAAACATCAAATGGCTTACAAAATGACAAGATTGGATGGATCAGTAATGAAATGTGGGCACAAATACAAAAATAGAAGACTAAATACTTGAGACGACGATAAAATAAATGACGCACCAAAAGTCAACAATAGTGTAAAAACGATAAAGCGATACAGATAGAACAACTTGGTAGCAGTCTCAGGTCATCGTAAACAGAAAAGATAGCCAAGAGTTATATAAAAAGATTCGACAACTAAGAAAAAAAGATAACTAAATCAAGAAACAAGAACATAATTGAAAACTTACTCTTAAAAGACAGAAACGGACGAAATACACATCGCGAACTAGAATAGTTAAAAGCATACCACAAATACTCTACTGCAGGAGATTATTTTACTGAAGTTGCCAATTAATATTGATAATCCTTAAACAGAAAGCAATCGAAAGCGATACAGAACGATGGTGAATTATCGTGGTGCAAGATCCAGTAATTGTCCATCCACAAATTTGGCTGTTTTCGGCGGATATTCTAGCACTAACGCCTCATAATGCCTAAATACTATTCCTATTGAGGTTGGCTTGCTTGCACGTCGTACTTATAAAGCCATGTCTCGTCGCCCATTACAATGCGTTTCATGAAGGTGGGGTCCGTAGAAGCTCGGGAAATCACGTCTTCAGGGACCTCCTTCAATGCTCTTTTTGGACAAAATTGAGGTCTTTAGGAACCAAAATGTCAGTCATAATGTTACGAATGGACTTAAAAAATATGTTCACCTCTTGAGCCAACTCTCTAAGATTCATACAACGATTTTCGAGCACAAGTTTCTTGATTTTTTAGGCGTTGAAGATCGACCAGAACGAGGCAAATCAACTACCATTTATCAACCCTCTTTGAACGCTTTGTACCATTCATATGCCTGTGTTTTTGATATGCACGATTCACCGTAGGTCTTCTGTAACATTTTCAGCAATTCGAGGTATGAAATTTCATTTGACACACAATATTTAAGCCAAACTGTTTAATATTTGTATTCATAAATCGCGACACACACTTGACGTCGACTAAGAAAACCAGCTGATGAAAAAAACTAGCTGACTATCACGCCCAAATTGGACATTGTAACTAGGCACATGCTGCTATCTTACAGCAAAAAAAAGAGAAATTAAAGAATATTTTGCGCGGGCTTTGTAAATGAGAAATTCCGAGCAAATGTATAACTATATTTATTTTTATTTTGGACTAAATTATACTTTATAAAATATTTGTCAATAAACATATTTAAAAAATAAATAATTCATATAAAAAAATAATTAAAATTCATATAATAAGAAAAGATAACTTACATCATCACTATAAGGAATAGGATTAGCGTCTTCCGAACTGGATACCTTTCTCTCATCATCTGAATTATTGTTAGTATCTTCCTCCTTTCTCTCCACCTTAAGTGGAGGTTCTTGAATTTCCACCTGGGTCTCAGCTTCCACTTTCCTCTTCCGTTTCTTCTCGTGATCTTTATCAGTTTTTCTATCCTTCTTCTTTTCCTTCTTTTCTTTCTTTTTAGTTGGTGTTGTCAGGCTGTCATCAGTAGATACTTTTTTAATAGGTGATTCTTCTAAGGGTGTTTTCCTAGGAGGCTCTTGTATTCTTGGTGGAGTAGGTGTACTCTGGGGTTGGGGAGGAGGTGGTAAATGAACTGGACTAGGTTCTCCACTGCTTTTTGAGAGATTTGATGAGTCATCTTCAATTTGAGGGAGTACAGGTTTTTCTGGTGGCGGCGGACTAGGAGAAGTTTCACATTTTGGGCTATGACCAAAAAGATTATTGGTCTTGTCCCTAAAAAGTAACATATTAATATTTTCATTTTAAAAAGTATACAATTAACATGCCTATCTTTAGATAAGTCTTTAGAACTCCCTAAAGAAAATCTTTCTTTGTCAGGTTTCTTTTCGTCTTTTTCCTTTTTATGGGATTTTTCTTCTCTCTTTTCTTTCCTGTCCTTGTCCTTCTTCTTATGCTTATGCTTTGGTTTCTCTTCAACTTTTTCCTTCTCCTTCTCTTTCTCTTGTTTCTCAGGCTCTCTAGTGTCCTTCTCTTTAACTTTTTCCTTCTTTTCTATTTTAGGTGGTTGAGTGTTGACCATAGGACTGACATCTCTATCCCTTTCTTTAGCCAAACCACTGACACTATTATTGATACTTATATCCTTTTCTCTTTCTTTGGAACTTTTGCTTTCCTTATTTTTATGATCTTTTGCATGATCACTGGATCTATCCCTTTCTTTGTCCTTTTCTTTATCTCTCTCTCTATATTTGCCATCTTTCTCTTTATGTTTCTTAGCTTTCTTTTCCTTTTCCCTGTCTCTATCCCTTGGTTCTTTTTCCTTCTCCTTTGTTTGTTCCTTTTCTTTCACATTATTTTTAATGGGTGAAGGACTTCTAACTCTTTTAGGAGATTTCTTTGGACTTGGCGATCTTATCCTAGAAGAAGGGCTTTTTTCTCTTTCCTTCTCCTTCTCTTTATCTCTATCTTTTCTGTCTTTCTTATCCTTCTTGCTATTCTCCCTATCCTTTTTTTCTTTTCTATCCTTTTTGTCATCTTTTGTTTTTTTATCACTAATATCAGTCTGTTTTTCTTTACTTTTTTCTTTCTCCTTATCCTTATCCCTTTCCTTATCTTTATATGAATTTCTACTCTTATTTTTGTCTTTATCTAAAAATTATGTAAATATTAATCAAAATATGTAAAATTAATATCAAAAAATTCGTTACCCGAAATTGAGATCTTTTCTTTTTCACTAGATTTGACTACAGATTTTACGGGTTCTTTTATTTTAGGCGCCTCTATAGATCGGCTAGTTTTTGTAATTGGTGTACCTACAAAGAGTTTACATTTGTTACTCCATAAATAGCAGTCCTACACCTAATGGTATAACGGACCTTTAGATTAACTAAAATTAATAAATACTCCAAAAAATAAAAAACCCTACCAAAGAGATCAGTAAATTGATTACTTCTGGGTTCATCTGGTTTAATTTTGTACTTTTTTGACTGGTCAGAACTAAATATCTTGGATTTGTTAGACATTTGGGCCTTTTCTTCAAACTTTGATGAGTTAGTCTCTGAGACAGAGCCTGTTCCTATCTAAAATTCAAAATAAACTAACCTATTTTCAACTATACATTTATTTTTAACTTACCACTGCACCACCTTTCAAAAGTTTATTTCGAAAATCTTCACTAACTGTATGGAATGTGTACTTTTCCTTCTGAACTTTATGTAAGGGGGGCCCGCTTGGTTGCAACTGCAGGTCATAATTAAATTGGATCTTCTTAGGTTCCTGATTGTTTTTCAGGTATATTTGAATGGGTAAATTAAATCCTGCATAACCAGATGTACGAACAGAAAAGGGAGGATCTTTTACAACTAAAAAAGTTAAATTACTTCAAAATATTTCTCATAGTATTTAAGATAAAAATCAATTAAATACCTCTCTTGGGTTTAGCAAAAGTTTCATGTAAAATAAAAACAACTTTTTCAACGTAGTGACTGATATCGGCTCCGTTGCAACCTTTAACAAAAACCTCCCAATCGTGAGTGAAACCCTCCGGTGTTGTTTTAGTTCTTACAGATGAGTCGTGCCCAATCTCCAAATTTATTGTAAGAGACGACATCGTTCGCCTAAACTGTACCCCGCGTATTCGCCATGAATGTGCTGTTTTCTCACTTTACTCATTTAGCTTCTGTACTGGGAGACTAGTAACCTAAATATAGAACTTCTCTACATGAGGCTCAGGACTCCACAGTACATGGAAGGTAATTTGTCTTCAAGAAAAACCACTTTTCCATGCAAGATCTTAATAAGTTCCTCTTAAATATAAAGAAAATTTGAGCGCCAATTAAAGCAAAAAATTGTATGTTTTCACTTGTTTGATTGATTGTTTGTAGGGTTGTTGAAAAATATTTTGTTATCACTTGTCGTTTGTCAATAATCGAATAATGTTCGGCAAACAACGCCGGAATTCGGAAACTTTTAAAATGGCGGATTATTTGCTTGTTAAGCGACCAAACATTCTATTGACTGTTTAACTGGTTGCCTGTAATTAGAAAATCTATATTTTTAAAGAAAATATAATTTCAAATTATATATATATATATATATATATATATATATATATATATATATATATATATATATATATACCCTCTTAAATTTCATATAGAAAATACTTAATAACTGGACATATATCTTTATAGTTTTTGATTACAACTGTTTACATTAATACAGGACAATTACTGTAATAACAGAATGAGCTAATTTATTAATTAAAGACAATGTTGACCCCTGACTTTACACTCACCACCTACGAATAATATAACAAGATGCACCAAAAAATTATAATTATTACGCATTTAAGTAGTTTTTTTCGTTGTGTTAGTTAACATTTCTTAGTCATCTTATATAAGTTCTTAGCATGGACAACGGGTAAATATTACTTTATACACACCCTAGACATGTTTGAATAACATATTTAAGTATTATTTTTTAGGGAGGCAATGATAAAGAGTGCAAATCAATCAAACAGTTTTAAAGAATTTTGGAATGGACGCACTAAGCATCACAAAAAATTAATATGTTTGATAATGGGTCTTGTTGCGGCAGTAGCAATTACTCTTCTGCTTTGCTTCTTGTTTATCTTTGGTAAGAATTTTGAATGTAGCTATTATTTCAAATCAGATATTTTTCTCCAGGAAATCCCGTATTATGTCAGACGGGGTATTGCCAGGTCGCCTCAAGAGAAATTCGTAGTTTTACTGATGAGTCTCAGCAACCTTGCGATGATTTTTACAGATTTGCCTGTGGTATGTTTACTCGAAATTTCAGCAACGACCATTCTGAGATACAGTCAGTTAAACATTTGATGCAGGAAGATATCCAATTAGATATTAAGTAAGTTACAAACGTTTTTTTTCTGTTTCGAAATATTTTGAGTCGTGTTTTGAACAACAGATTCAATATATCCATTTTTTATTGGAATCTTTGGTGTGAAAAACTTAAAACCATTTAGACTAAACCACTTGTTTTAAATTTCTCAGTGCGCGTCTCGCTAACAATGTTACAGTGACGGATAGTGAGGGAGGGCGTTGGGGCGCCGCCCCCCAGCATTTATCACAGTAAACAATTTTTCAAAGCAAAACAGCATATTTTATTTTGCGTTCAGTTTCTTTCGTTTAACTCATTTTCCTGGTTCACCTCCTGTATAGGGTTTTAATTGCACGAAAAGTAAAAAGGAGGAAGGGGAAAGCAAAAAAAAATCTTCAGCAGCACTATTTTTTTCTACGGCCTTTCACTTCGACCTTTCACCACGAGCCACCACTGCAATGTTAGCACCATCATCAGAGGATTCAATGTAATTAGCAAAGACGGCTGAGAAATTGCATACAAGTGATTTGGTGTTTAGTGGTAAATATCTTTGAGTTTTCGATTTAATATAGTAATTCTAGAAATGATGTTACAAATGCAATTAACTCATAACTGAAACGAATTGCCGAGAAACATTACATTTGAAGAATCCAATGAAAAATAGCTTATAAAAATCAGCGAACTTATATATTTCTAACAAAAATAAATTGCATTGCCACAATATTCAATTGACAGTATATTCATTGAACAAGTATTCATTTTGACAAGAACATGTACTAAATTTTAAATGGCATTTTAGAATTTTAATTGAGAAACGTGTGTGGAGACTGGAACTTATGTACTTGGATTGAAACATAAGAAAATCATTATTTTCATGTTATTCAACTATTTTTTAACTTGGAAGAAAAAAAATTCAGAACGGAAAGAGTCCTGTAAGACCGATTTATGTATCAACGCAATGAATCATAGATATTGATCGTCTCTATTAACAAACTTCAAAACAAAATTGTAGTAACGATACAAAAAAAAAACCAGATAGTCTTGTTTCTATAAGAGAATGCACCCACCTACAAGGTTCATTGTCCGACAAAAAAATCAGTTATATATATTTAAAATGTCAACCATCCGTCTTATTCTAATTTTGCTCTATCTAGTTTTTTTCTAACCAAACATCAAAGAACTCTTGAACGATAAAACATTTACAACAAACAAGATAGAAAATGATGCTGTGAAGTCGTACTTTTCATAAGAATAATTTTTGCATACATTTTTTGCAATTATACTTTACCACCCAGTCTCGAACAGGTGTGACTGATGAGTAATTCCTTATCAAATTTTATACTCTTGCCGATAAATAGTCACAAACATTTATAAAAAGTCCACAACCAAATGCGGTGATCGAACCCGCTACTACGCTAACTAGCTTGTCGTCAGGCTGCCGCCTTAGACAACGCGGCTAACATGGGTCCTAACCCCTGGCAACTCTATTAGCTTTCCCCTTGAATGAAAGGCAGGATATGATACCATCTGATGCGTCTTCACTGTGAATTTGAATTACCTAGAGTCACTTGGTGGATCGTAGCAATTCTTTTCGTGAACCGGATTTTCCTACTGCGATACGAGATGTAAATAAAGTAATAAGGGTGATATTTCATTTTTTTTTTATTCAATTGAAATTACAATTTTATATTGTCTCCTTTAAAGCATTAGCACTAGGAAGCTACACAGAGCTGGAGACGATTTGTCCACTCTTTATAGCAGTGTTGGAACTCAGTACTGGAATCGCCTATATCTGGGTGGTTACGATATTTTTAGTGGTCTCCAGTGTCCCAAAATGTTGTGCTTTGAGCTGAATTTTCAATCTTGGGGAAAACAAATAGTCACAAGGACTTAAGTCTGGTGAATATGGGGGCTACAGAGCCACAGTGATGTTTTAACTTCCCAAAAATTCGTTCATTGAAATCGCAGTGTAGCAAGGAGCATTAGCATAATGCCGCCTTTCTCTTCAAATCTTTCAAGTGCTTCTCCGTAAAAATTACCAAGATATATCGATGTAAACCCGATAAACCTTCCGTAGAAAAATAATATTATAAAATATACTGAGTGTTCAAATGTCTATGTCCTCTCTTGTCCTTTTTATATTCCCTCTTTCTATATTTTCTCATTATCTAAATTGCACTTGTTCACAGAAAAAAACTATTACAGGTTATACGGAGAATTTGAACAACACTCACGAATTTTGATATTAAGTTTATCCTATTAATGGAAACATGTTTGTTAAATAATAGTGATGATCATTTCATATTTACGAATAACTCCTTTTTGCTTTTCAATTCAAAATTTATTTTATCATGGACATGTTTTACAGTACATTTTTCTTAACTTGATATAGCATCTGATTGAAAGCTTTGTATGCACCGTGAAACACTGAGGTTACAAATGTTTTGAATATTTTCGTAAAACAAAAAATTCCTCCGAAATCTTTGAAGTTGAACTTCCACAATTGTTCCCACAATTCCACAGTTGTTCTGTACTTTACGTACTCTTGTCATAGGTTGTGTTCCTTGTACATAAATGTGTAGTTTATAGAAAAACACACAAAGAGATTTTAAATAATTTTATTTGTAACTTAAGAGAGAATTCATATTGCAATGAAATGTAGAGCAGACCTTCTCCTCTAAAACGTCCCATAACCGATAAACCTGCTGAGTCTTAGGACCATGTCCGAGAATTGACTATGCTTATATACGTGCGTCAGTTTGCATATTTTTATGTTTTTGTGTCACGGTTATTTATCGCGACATTTGCGCACAACGGGCCGAGTAGAAGGAAAAAACATAGAAGCTGACGTTTGCTGTCTCACTTACTCGGTGACACCTCCACTTACAGATATTAGATATATATATATATATATATATATATATATATATATATATATATATATATATATATATATATATATATATATATATAACATATATATATATATATATATATATATATATATATATATATATATATATATATATATATATATATATATATATATATATATATATATATATATATATATATATGTTAGTTCGTAGTGTGTCGCGGATGCAAGATTACGCTACACTATTAGTCCGGGAGTACATCCGATCGTTTGTGTCCCATCCCAGTCTTCAGACAAGCATTGAGAATGCCAAGTGCGACCTTGGCGAAACGTCTGCACGTTCCCAATACTATATAATACTCCCGGACTAATAGTCTAGCATTATTATTATTATTATTATTCACGTATGGGCCCTAGTGGACCACGCGAAGTACAATTAGATGCGTTTGTTGTTGTTAGCCTTCCTTTGCGCCCATACTAATTTCATTCTTTCGCTATGAGCTTTTTTCCTTTCGTCAGACCAAGTTTTAAACGTTAACCTTGTATCTGAAACAAGCTCTATCCTGAATTTCACTTTGTGTAATATTTGCTGATCTTAGGTCCTCTTTAATTGCTGCAATCCATTTAATTATTTCTACTTTAGCTCTACTCCTATTTTCATAAAATTCGACTATTTGTCTAATTAGTGTACTCGGATTCGTCCGTTTTATGTGTTCGTAACACTTAAGTCTTCTTTTCTCGTATCGCTATGTATATCTGCGTATTGTTTGATTCCTTGGTTTTCTCGAAGTCGGTACGTTGTGCTATTTATTTGTTGCGGGCCTAAGATTTTTCTTATGATTTTTCTTTCCTTCTTTTCAATGGCCTCGATGTCTCTCTTTCTATTCAATATGAGCGTTTCTGCTCCATATAGACATTCTGGCTTAATAACTGTGTTGTCTCAGTTGTGTGTTTTTAGATATGCATTTTTTTTTGTAAATATTTACATCTCAATGCCGTTTCCATTTTTTGACATCTACCCTTGTTGGCCGCTTTTTCCAACCCATTTTGCATGATTATTTCACCCAAATATTTAAATTGAGAGATTCGTCTGATGTTGCCATATTTTGATTTTAGAAATGGTGTTCTTAGTCTGTTGCAGGTCATGTACTGTGTCTTTTCAAAGGGAATTTGGAGTCCTACCTTTTCTGCTGTTTCTTTTAGGATTTCAATCTGTTTTTGTACCGTTAATATATCTTGAGCCAAAATTGCTAGATCATCAGCAAACGCTTCACAATCAATTTTGATATTGGTTCTCCCCAGGTTAATGGGCTGGTCAATATTCAGGGCCGAATTTTTGTCACGCCACCCCTATATTACTTTTTCTAGAACATAATTAAATAAGAGTGGCGAGAGTCCATCCCCTTGATGAGACGTCACCCATGAATTTAACTTTTGACCTTGTGTTAGTTAATGTTGCTTTAATAATTACCAGCGTTTTCAGATCTAGTCCTTGTTCTTTCAAGATTTGGAATAAAGATTCGCGGCCAATAGAATCATATACTTTTTTGAAATCCACAAATGTACAAACGATATTTTTATTGTATAGTTTTTGATGTTTTAGGATCAACTTTAGATTCAGAATCTGTTCAGGGCAGGATTTGCCCGGTCGAAAACCTGCTTAATATTCACCAATTTTAGGTTCTAACTGTCCCTGTGCTCTGTCTAGTAGACATTAAGATAGAATCTTGTAACAAACTGGGAGAAGAGATATCCATCTGTAGTTGTTTACATCCGCTCTATTTCCTTACTTATGTAATGGATGGATTAGAACATATTTCCAATCATCCGGAATCCGTTCGGTTCGCCAAACTTCTTGTAGAATTTTCGGGTTTCGGGTGTTATTTTTTTGGAAATCTTTTTCTATTTCATTAAGTTGATGGTTTTCATATTTTCTTTTAGTTTGTCTAATTGTCTTCGATGTTTCTTTTCTTACTTCCAAAAAGATGTTATAATGTATTGCTGTTTTTTGACTGTTCCAATCTTTGAATGCTTTACTTCGGCTTAATACTGCTTGCTCGCAAACTTCATCACACCACGGATATTTTCTACGTTTTTGTAACGGGACCACCTTTAAGGCTGTTTTAATAATTTTTTGTTTCAATGCTTGCCAGTTCTGTGCTGGTTGTTTATCAAGCACTTCTATTAGAGTTGGTTTTATTTTCGTAGAGTCGAACTTTGGCATTAGCAGTCTCTTTTGAATATGTTTTCGAGGTTTTAAGCTAAGTTTGATTCTAGTCAAGTAGTGATCTGTGTCTATGTTAGCTCCTCTTCTGACTTAAACATTCAAAATCTCTTTATAATTTGGGGGTAACATGGTCTATTTGAAATTCACCCATGTACGAGTTTGGGCACCTCCAGTTTGGTCTTTTTTTTTGTTATTTTCTTCTTAAAATGGGTTGACATTATTTTTAGATTAAACTGCGAACATAGTTCAACCAATTTTCTACCATTATGGTTAGTCCATTTATGTGCGGGAAAAATGCCGACTGTCTTCCTGTACTTTTTTTCTTTCCCTAGTTGGGCATTGAAATCACCCAATAGGATTTTACATGGTTAGAGGAAATTTTAGGAATAGTATTTTCCAGAATTTCCCAGGACTTATTTACTTTCTCAGGATTAGATTTATTTTCTTCGTTAACTCGGAGGTGTGCATTGATTAATAGATAGTTTTTGTTAGCATACTTGAGGGATACTCCCATAAGTCGATTATTTACTGGCTGGACATTAGTTATAGAACCAAGAATGTTTCTTGAGATAGCGAAAGCAACACCAAGATGTGATATATTTTTGAATATTCTTTTGTCCGTTTTACTTTTAAAAAGTCTGTAGTTGCTGAATTCCAAGGTGCTATCATCTGTCAATCTAGTTTCTTGCAAAGCTAAAATTTGGATTTTTTTGCTGATTCAATGTTCGCCCCAATTCGTGTAGTTTTCCTTGGAGCAGGAGAGAACTGATATTTACCGTTCCAAAGAAAGTTTTTGTTTTCGGTTTCATACGTTGGCCAGAGGTCTCCGACTCCCTCTGAAAGATTTTGCGTTTAAGCCCGGACGCCCCAGAATCCGAAAGTCCGGTTTTACCAGCAAAGCTGGCAGAGGATTGTCTACCTCCTGTAGTAATTTTGTAATTACTAGAATGCTTCATTTTTTACTTTGAATTAAAGGTTTGAACCATGACGGTTCAGAGGTTAAAACTGGAGGGGTTAGTTCCAGAATTTAAATATCAGCCGCACCACTGATGAACAAACGCTGACCACTTAACCGCTTGATACAAGTCAGACGCTAAGTGGATTTCGTTTTTTTTTTTGCCTTGGTTCGGGGCTGCTTATTTTGAGATATTCGCAGCTGTCCATTAATAACTAATGGGACTTTCACCATACACCACCCGTGACCCGTCCAGTACCTTAGATGAGGTATACTGGACTTGTTTAACTTTATGAAATTATTTATCTTACGTATATATATATATATATATATATATATATATATATATATATATATATATATATATATATATATATATATATATATATATATATATATATATGGTTTGTTGTATGCATTTTAACCTCTTATTCGCAGAAATGCAGTTCAGTGATATCAACTTATGGTGTATCCCAATTTTTCAGACGCTTTCCAAGAGCTGCGAACGTAAAAGCGTTTTGTTGATGGAATTTCTCTTCAACAGTGAAAGTACTTCCATCTGTGAAAAGGGTTTTCCAGTGTCCTCCGTTTGCGTACCTCTGAAGTAGCGTTTTTGCTCTCGTGGCTGTTGTGATATGTAGAGTCCCCTAGATATTAAGTAAGCTCTAAGCCCTAGGTCATGTTTAATGATGGTGCGGCATGTTCCTTGGCGGTACTTTCATATCTTACGTCATTTTCTGTTTTCAGAGCGGATTTGGCCGAATTCTTTCTGCAACCGCTTAGGCAACTGCTATGATCCTAATAACGCGAGGGTAGCTGCTTCTTGCTCTGTAGCTAATTTCATTGTATCCTTTTATAGCGTAATACACGATTTTTTCCAATATTTTTGCTGGTTTGAGCAAATTGAAAATCTCCGTTACAGATTTATTGCACATATATTGCGTTATAACAGCCATACGATTCTCTTTATTACTCCAGTCCATGTTTACTACTTAGACTTGAACTGAACTTGGACTTTACTCTTGAGACGAACTGATTTATTTGACTGATAAATGCACAAGTGGCGCTTGAAAACATTCTAATCCTTCACAGAATTTATGGCATGACTAATATCTATATTTGCAATACATTTATACGTATATTATCTTTTTTAAAAAAATATAGAAAAGAAAAATAAAGTATATAAATCTTTTTTAGAAAAATGCTTCAGGAAGCAACAATGGATTCTGAAAATCCCACCTTTAACATGGCAAAGAAATTTTATAAGACTTGCATAAATGAGAAATCTGTGGAAGAGCAAGGATTGGGAAGATTAGAAAGAATATTTAAGGAAATAGGTGGATGGCCCTTATTGGAAGGTCCAGACTGGGACAGTGAAAAATTTGATTTTATAAGGGCTATTAGGATTCTTCGCAATAATGGTATCAACACAGATTTTTTCTTCAATATTAGCGTGGAAGTTGATAAGGAGAACCTGGATAGATATATAATAGTGGTATGTTACAAATATTACCGTAAACTGGGGTAACATTGGCAAATTTTTAATGTTTTTCAAACTTTTTCCAACAATTATTACACGTGCCACTTGCGACTCTTTTGATTTAGTCATTCTAACAAAATAAAGTGCTATTGATATTAAAATTATAAAATCACAAAAATAATCATGCCAAAGTTACGCCGGGTTTGGGGTGTCATTGACAGGTGAACACAAATGTACATTTATAATTAACTGTAACTAGATAACTTAAAATAATGGGTGTAAAAGTAAACAATATTAAGTAGTAAACATATCTTTTAAATTAATCATCATCTTCACAAAATACACATACAAAATATGGATCTTTACTCTCTTTATGACAGATACCACAAACCCATTTCTTGCATGTGATACACTGTAATCAGTCTATTCCCTTATATGTGCTCCATTTTGTTTTACAAATAGAGTATACATCGTCATATTCTTCTTTGATTGAGAAGGTTTAGGCTGAGACTCAACTGACTGCGTCGATTCTTCATCAGACAGTTGCATCAGTTGATCTGGCCTATTCTTTTTTACCACGCTTACGACTTCGTTCATTCGTCACATCCCGATTTTCTCGTAAGATATCGATGAGAGATGAATCTAAAACACGCACGTGAGACTAGGAAATGCTTACTGTATTAGTTAGTTCATTTTCTTCAAAGACTTCTCAAGAATATCTGGTTCTTTTGATGTTAGATGCTGTACTGATAGAGAGATTATTCCGACGCTTCAGATTCACGATATAATGGGGCCCTGGTATTCTGGTATTAGTCCTGGTATTATAAACAGTCCTGCCTTGTTTATTCAGATATTTTTATATTATTATACCTAGATCTCGAGGTTCAATAAGGAAGCCCCATATTGCCACTTGAAGTAAAGTGTCCGCAATCGAAGTTTCTTCTTCGGGATTTAATGCAAGATGACCACCAATTTTTTTATTGTGTGTGTCACTTAATCTATTTTGAATAGTGCCACGAAGTGTTTTCCACTTTTTACTTGCTTTCGCTTGCCCTTTTTAATATCTTCTAGTGCTTTTTTCAGGTCATCGTCACTATAACTGCGATAATTACGCGCGCCTAATGCACTAACGTATTTACGAGGCATCGTAACGCAAGACACAACCACCCGTAACAAGACTCAATCACGCACAGACCAGCTGGGTCCGCGCTTTCCTTTCCCGTATTCGCGATCCGCTCCCAAGGCTCGATGCCAATGTTACCCCGCGTGCCAATATCACCCCAGTTTTCGGTATGTATGTAGATGATCCAGTTCATTTTTAAGTAGTGAAAGAACTTTGTGATCATGTTAGAATGGAATTTGGAATAGAGAAGTTTTAGGCTGTACGACATACCTGATATTTGTTCGGATAATAAAATTCCTAAACCTACCTCATATATATATATATATATATATATATATATATATATATATATATATATATATATATATATATATATATATATATATATATATATATATAGCCATTCCAAAAAATGTTTAACAAAAGCAAATATGAAAGGCTTTGGGACAAAAAGAACTACAAAAATCAATAATGGTAACCTATGCAGAAAACCGCATTAGGTTGAAATTGGATCTTCTGGCCTCTGCTTCACTTCCTCCTATTTTATTCTTCTTCTGCTTTAGTGGTTTATATATTACTAAAATAACCCTAAGTCAATTTGCATATTATAGAGGGTGTCCGCTAATTAATGGTATACAGCAAAACTGTAGATTTTTTGAGTAAAAATATTGCAATTTAACCCAAATTACCTTAATTCAAAAGTAACCAAGATACAGGGTGTTAAAGTAATAATTTTATTTTCAATTTTCGTCAACTTTCTTACATAGTATCTTTCTTAAACGAAATTTGGTAGTGGGGGGTTTGTTAATATAAGAAATGTCTTGAAAATTTGTATGTACATTGTAGAGGGGCGCATTGTAGAGCGGCGCATTGTAGTCTGCGACACTTTTCTACGTTTGAAAGGTCACAACTTTTTTGCACCTTAGTGTATTCGCATTTTTAATAAAAATATTATTTTTTTGTTTACCTTTTTTTTACGTCTACGTAAAAAAAGGTATACCTTGCAAATGTCGCTCCGAATTACCGGTTTTCTTGATAGTTGCGTTTAATATTGCACCGTTTTAAATTGAGTTTTTAAAAAATAACATTTGTATATTTGTGCATTTGTGTTTGCTTTCTCTCAAACTTTATTCAAGCTTGGAACTGGTTCAATTTTTACTATTAAAAGCAAAAACTTAGAGCGGGTTTAAAAGCCAACGGGCTGCAATAACAACGTCAACACAAGAACACAATTGGAACCAGAACATTACACACTAATTTTTGGGTTATGTCAATGATATTTATATTGACAATGACAATGAATTTCAATATATCATTGACATATCCCAAAAAGAAATTTATAAATTATTATTTTAAATTGATGTATTAATATAAAACTATTACACACTAATAACAATTATAAACGTTTTAAAAGAAAGTACAAACGAAATGTCTTTAGAAATGTTGAACATTTTAAAATAATTCCAGAAGAATAAATTAAGAAAGATGTCTCTGTTCGACAATAAATGTTCGAAGTGATTTCCATTCACTTCAATACATTTTAGTACCCTTTTACTGAACGACCGTCTGATTTTAAATAATAACTGTTCATTTCGAAATGATACCACAGCATTCTCAATTTTATGCCATAATTATTCTCAAGTATTCGCTACTTCCTCATACACAATCATTTCACATATCCCCACACACAAAAATCAAGTGGATTGAAATCGGGACTCCGAGGAGGCCAAGACGATTAGAGGAGGCCAAGACGAAGAAGATTAGAAAAACGGATATTCAGGTAGTTTCTGACAGGTCTGGAAAAGTGTACCGGGGCTCCATCCTACATGAACAACATGTTTTGTCTTAGTTCTAGAGGAATATCATGTAAATTTTCGGGTAACTGAGTTTGAAGAAAATTAATATACAGTTCGACGTCCAAATTAGGTAGTAATTCGAATAGACCCAATACATAATCACCAATAAGACCACACCAAACGTTAATTTTAAATTGGTGTTAGAAATGACGTTCGGATACTAAGCGTGGATTTTCTAAATCCCTTGCATGTTTATTTCTAAAATTGAATACACCTCTACGTGTAAACGTTGCTTCGTCTGTCATATATATGCAGTGTTAGATTTTCTTGGACTGCGTCCAATGAGACAGCAGTGACTGAGTGTCATCACACACCCAACCGTTGGGTTCCACATTCTCATGTGGAACACACAACAACCTGCGTCTCCGCATAAATGAACACTTTTGTTGGTTGCTTGACCGAGAAGGAGCCCCACCTATCCCTTCAACTGAATGACATATATTTCGTCTCTCGAGGTTCAGACTCTTCTCTTCATCTTCATATGCTCAGCTACTGCTGTCTCATTGGTACTGCTGCCTCAAACGTAGAAAAGTATCGTAGACAATTCTCTCTACATGCCCACTACAATCTACATAAAAAATCGAGATATATAGATTTCTTATCTTAAAAAACCTCCCACTACCAAATTTCGTTCAAGAAAAATACTTTTTAAGAAATTTATTCACGAAAATTGAAAATAAAATTATAACTTTAACTTGGTTTTGCACTAAGGTTTTGGTTTTGCACTTTTGCACTAAGGTAAGTTGGGTTAAATCGAGAAATTCAAAGTCCAATTCGTTAATCGTTTAGGTTGTCAGATGTGAAGTATGTGGTCTTGCGTTATCTTACTGAAGGTTCATATTAGGCATTATCTTACGTTTTTACGGTTGACCAAAACTGGATTTTTTTCGGCTAGATCCGCATGTTCTCGCTCATATTAAGTTGAGTAGAGTTCTGAATTTATCTCTTATCCGGAACCAAGTCAAAGTAAATTATTACGATCTAATCATCTCCTATATTTAAGACCCATGTGTTCAACCCGAAAATTTTTGAACAAGAGCTGAGCAGTGCGGATTGATACGGCACCTTCCCTGTCAAATCTCACAAGCGACATTACACGCTTTAAAGCCTTTTTTATCTTAAAATTGCCCTATTTATAAACAAAGAAATAAACGCAACTACTTTTTGTTACAACTACTAGGTTGTTCCATTTCCCGGCTTTTTAGAATATTCCATGTTTTCATTTTAAGGTTACCAAAAGCTTTTTCCCTTTCAATTGCTTCAAACTGCCATTCAAACTGCTTTTTGGCATATCGCTTGAAATTTCGTCATTTGTTTCACTCTTTGTCCTTAAAGCATTTTGATTTTCTTCTAAGGTCTGTTAAAATGTTTCCTTTAGTCTAATTTCAGTATGTACACGTAGATATTTTTGGTGATATTCTGTAGTGTAATCCCTCTATAATTAGACATTTTTAAAATCTCCTTTTTACTTTATTTTCCTTTATAACTTAATATTGCGATATTACGATAATTACGATAATATGCTCATTCATAATAACTTTTCCATTCTTGATTTTTAAATATTATAGATATATATCGCATTTACCAATCTTTAGGTACTTTCTTTTCTTTAATTACTTAATATTCGCAGAAATTTATAAAACCAAAAACTCGTTTTTATATCATGTTTGTGTATTTAATCATTTTTATTGTTAACTCGTCATATTCTAGAGTTTATGTACTCATCTGGTTACGATGGTATCCTCATTCATAATAACTTTTCCTTCTTATTTTTTATGTTTTGAGCATATGGCTTATAGGTTTACTTTGTTGGTTTTATTGAGATTTTCACTTTTTTTCTTTCCATTTTATACTTGTCATGGAACGTTTGGGTTTTTTGGATAGAGAAATCTCACAGTTAGCCAATATCTCAATATATATTAACCCTCGTATTTTCAAGAAGTCATCTAACGTCGTTTGCCTTTTCTTATTTCGTTTAGCTACCACTTGCCGATATCAAGACGTCACATCAATGATATTTCATCTTGCCTTTGAACTTCTATCAATATTTAAATCACTTTGTATAAACTGATCCATAATATCCGTTATAGTAGCTAAACTTTATTTTAGAAAATCCGTTGAACGTTTCTTTTGCTCCTCATCTTCAGAAACGCAAATTTCAGCATCTTCCTACATTTCTACTAATTTTTAAGATCGTTGTTAGAAAGACTTTCACCACTTGTAACTTGCAATAATTCTGTAATATCCTGCGTATTTATATTATCCAATCCTGTTTCATTAGCTAGCTAACAATTTCGTCAACATCAACAATGGATTATCTTGTGTCAACATCCTTGCTTAGCTCTCAAACATTTCTCGGTCACCTTATTTCAGGAAATATTGATGTTATCTACAGCATCCATGATATTGTAGTTTTTTGAAAAATATTTAATGGATTGTTGATCTTCTTCATCGGTTTTATCAATCAGTTGTCGGAATGTAGATAGATAATAAACTGTAACCGCAGATAATAAACTGTAAATTTTGATGTTACACCTTGATCCATTGATTGGATTAACGAAGTTTTGTTAGACGGCTAGAAAACCACTTCTACTAGAATGCATGTTGTTAAGCCGGACAAATGCTTTGGATGGCTTGGAGCATTATCAACCAAAAGTAAAGCTTTCCGTTCTAGTTTTTTAAATTTGCAGTGGCGTTGAACAGGCTAGCAAAAATGTTCGGTGAGTTAATTCTGAAAAATATTCATAGTGATTCAAGATTTTTTATTGGACTGTAACCAAATTACTAGTAAAGATGATTTTGAAATGCCTCTCACTGCTCTTAGGCTTTTGGAATTATAAACAAGCAGTGGTTTTAATTTAAAATCTCCATTAGCCTTACCACTCAGTAGGAAAGTTATTTCCCTCATTCAATGATTGTTTTTAATATCGCTGGAAATTTAGCAGCTGCTTTTATATATCCATTTGCCGCTTCTAACTTCAACTTCATTGTCAATCCAGATGTAAATTCGTTTGTCCATTTCCTCAAACACATTGCTTCTGGAACAGGTAATTCTTGTTACAGAAGTCGTTGTGGTAATTGCTGATGATACAACATTTTCTTTATTTTTACAAATTGTAACTATTGTTGAAGTTGATAAATTTAATGCAGTGCCCATATCTGATTGCCATTCACCTGCATCTAGTCGTCTGAGCACCTGCATTTTAGTATCCAGCGAAATGATTTTTCTTGTTGCTTTGCTTTCTTTTTTCCAATCACCCATTGTAAAAACCCAAAATTGTCGTATTTATCACAATACAAGGAAATATTATGTTTATATATTTATACACACAATAACGTTGATGACCGATAATAAATCAATTATGATATAACAAACATGAGTTCATACTGCTATGATTCGTGCCGCGATACTGCATACGACTATTAAAGCAACAAAATCGTATCTGGGAATACTACTGCGAAACAGTGTTAAGCGGAGCATCGTTACGCGGGGTCTTACTGCCATTAATTTCCTAGTTATTAACAAAGTTATTAAAGTACAGTAATTTTTAGATTCATGACAAATTTTATAGTCCATCGGCAATAAGTCCAAACTCTAAAAAAGATTTCTTAGATTATATGGTTGATGTGGCTTCTCAATTTGACGTGAAAAACGCTAATTTATGGAAAGACCAGAATGACGTCCTGGATTTTATTTTAACATTGGCAAAGGTGAGCTGTTTACAAAATTTTGAAAAGGGCATAGTTTGAAAAACTTATTTTTAAATGTATTTAGATATCTGAAGAATCCAGGAAGAGCAATCAAACAAATCTCTATAATCTACATACCATTCCAGAACTTCAACATGAGTATCCTACTATACCTTGGTTTGAATATATACAGAGTATTTTTGGCACATCGGTAATTTTACATTTTGATGATATAGTCAGTGTTTCTGAGCCAATTTACCTAAAAAAATTAGAAAAAGTGCTGCGAAATTCAGAAAAACGGTAAGTTTAATTTCTAATTAACTTTTTGAAAAATTATATTGATAGAAATATGATATACTAGAGATTTAAATTTAAGTTAAAACCGTTTTATATTTAAATCAAATTAATTTTCATGATTAAATGAAAAGTCAGATATTTTTCCGATATATGGAGGTGCGATCCCAAAGATTATTACATTTCTGAAAAGTAGCTTAGAATATTGCTCCATGAATTTAGATCCAGTCTACGTCAAGTACGTGGGTCAGCACCCCACCAGGGAGTACCTAAATGATCAACAATCCCTTGCAACTGCGGGGAATCGCATAATGGGAATTTTCTGGGTTCTGTAATATTCAACCGGAGTGTTTCCATGAAGGCTTCTTCGTCTTCACACTAAAAACCCCAGGGTGTCTCTTCAGTCACTCTCAAAAATATCTCTTGCGCCTCCAGCGAATCCTCTAACCAAACTTGTGTGGTAAATGTCAGCTCAAATATTAGGCTTGATTCAGACCCAATTGATTACAGCTCTCCAAACTTACTGTGTGTATCTAAATTAAACATGCCACCTACATTTCTTACAATACAATATCTACATTTTTCTTAGTTTTTCCGTAAAAAAAAAATTATAAACAACTTGTCTAAAAAAAAGGTCCCAGATTGGGCGTATATCTTTTTTCGATATAGATTTAGGCGTTAAAGTGTTAAACACGTGTAAGAGCAATCCGAAGGAATTTCTGCTCCGATTCGTGATTCGTGAGTGGTGATTCTGACTGAAATTTAGTGATTTAAATTTCAGTCGGGATCACCAGTTACCAAACACACACACACACCAAAAATTATGGAACTGTCAAAACAGTAGGTTTTACCCGGGGAACATGCTCCAAAAAAGACGAAGACGCTTCCATCGACCGGAAAGGTCATGGTCACTGTTTCTGAGGCTCGCATAGCATTATCTTCATCGATTATTTTGAAAAGGGAAAGATGGTCACAGGAGAGTAATATGCATTTGATGTAGAACGGCTGTTTCATCATAACAATGCACCCGACAATTCGTCCGCCATTGCAACAGCATAATTGGTGAATTTGCGCTACAAATTGATGTCGCATACGCCCTATTCTCAGAGGAAAAGGGGGTATGAGCTAAGACATTGGCCCCCTTCCGAATTCTTTCTCTTTCCAAACATAAAAAATTACTGGCTGAAAAGAAATTTACATCAGATAAAGAAATCATGGCCGAAACATAGTACTATCTAGCTAAAAAGTTATTACATTGAAAATAAATCGATTTTAGATTTCATTTAAAAATTATTTGATTTTTCACTCTACCTGGTATGTATACCAAATCTTATAATTGAAATAGTTTACTAGTTTTAAAACATTCAAATCACATTAAATACAAGATTCATTACATTTTTTCTCATTTTTACAGAGTTTTGGCAAATTTCATTGGGTGGCAAACTTTACAGTATTTAATAAATTATTTGCCAGCAAAAATACTAGATAAAGCATATCATTTCTTAACAAAAGTAAATGGAAAATTCGACAAAACCCCTAGATGGAGAATGTGTGTTGAGGCTACAAGAAACAGGTCTCGAAATCTTGTATACGAGGATGAATCAAATATAAACCAGAATTGTTTTATACCTAGTTATTATTTATAAACTAATACAAAAAAAATATTAATCACTTCGATCGATATAGCCTCCTCCACGCTCTACACATTTTTCTGAGCAGTTTGGAAGCTTGTGAATTCCTTGCTCATAGAAACTTTGAGTTTGGGTCATCAGGCGATCAGACACTCCAAGTGCATCTTTCGGTGGCGCAAAAAAAATAATCACAAGGTGACAAATCTAGGCTATATGGAGGATGTTTAAGAGTTTCACAATGCATATTCTCCAGTTTTCCCTTCGTCAAAACCAAACCCGGGCATAGATTTTATTAAAGCCAAGATGATTTCTGACGATTGTTTGAGCACTTCCAAAGCTAATACCCACTTTTAAAGCGATTTCATGAATAGTGAGCCGCCGGTCACCGTCAATAAGGTCGCGAACTGCACCAATATTGTCAGCAGTGACACGTGACCTGGGACGTCGATTATGACTTACGTTTACCACACTTTAAAAACACTTTTTCTACACACTTATAAAAACGTTTTCCAACAGCATTTAAAAGGGGACTTAATGTACTTTTAGATACTTATTACATAATTTAGCTTTATTTTAAAAAATATATTTTTTTAGTTAGGTAAAGTTCACTGATATGATGCTCTTCAAAAACCGATTCAGACCCGCTTTCACTCTCTTTGTCGTCGAAAATATCAGCTGCTTCATATAACGCTTCTACTTCCGACGCACAGCGAGTACGAGAACGCGTGTTCATTTTGAGCTAATTAGAAAATGAAAGAAACCGATAAATAAATGTTAAAAAAAATAAAAATCAAAGTTTTCAATAAAAATACTATGGAAAATATAATATTTATGATTTACTTTCCACAAACTGTGTCACGATCGAAAAAAAACACACTATTTCTGCAAAACGGCTATTTAAATAAATTGACAAAACACTGACACAACAGCATTGGGTGGCGTATACCCATAGACTGACTACGGTCGCTTATATTTTTGTTTGTATTCACTTCTTAAGATGGCTATGGTGGGGGATCTGTAGTAGGGATAGTAAAAAATGTTTTCCCACTCAGTCATCCCCTCAACAAATCCCCTTTAAATTCAGCCCTGGGTATCCCTTATCCAGTACGTCTCTTGATGGTTAACATTTCGGATGGTTTAATGCCTTCCTTGATTAAAAACTTTATTATAACCTGTTGCGCAATGGGCGGTGCAATCTATTGCTCACTCATGGCTTTAAGCACAGCACACAAAAAAACTGAGTGAAACAGCTCACCGAGTGTTTCCCCCACTTCTAATACATTGCATTGAAACGACCTACACTGACAGCCCGCTCGTGATTGGCTGAGAAAATTAATTGTAAAATTCCGGTTCATATTTGATTCACCCTCCTAACTTGAAAATTAGTGATATCTCACAAAAAAAGTGTTTTAGATTAAGTCCCGCTATAAATTTAGCTTACATCGACAGATACTTTAATGAAAGTATCAGAGCTAACGTTACTCAGTTTATAAGAAAAGTAAAAACTGAATTTAAAAAAACATTGTTAATGTCCGACTGGTTAGATGAAGAAACGAAAAGACGAGTAGTTAAAACTTTAATGTCTAGTGTAGAAAAAATATTTTCTTTCAACGATCTAACGGAAATTCTTGAAGAAAATACAGCTTATGATGATGTAAGTACAACAAAATTTTTATTATAATTTAATATGTTTTTTTATATATTTAAGGTGGAAATTAATGAAAATAAATTATTAGAAGCCGTGCTACATTTAGATTTTGTCTCACTTAAACTTCGTTATAGCCTCTTAAGAAAACCTGTAAGTGATCAATGGGTTAAAAGTCCTGAGTTCATCAGTGGTCTTAATATTCAGTATTCTCCAATTGAAAATAAACTCAGTAAGTATCTTAGGTAACCTTATAATATCTTTCAGTATAAGGTATTCCTACTAAAAACCCATTAATAATTATGATATTAAATAAATAACAATATAAAAGTAGTTTGAAGAGTGCTATAATAATGAAATAAAAATAAATCTGAATAATACTATCTAATTGTACAATTTTATCTAATTTGTCGGTTTCCAAGAATTTGGCCAAAATTCATGGTTCCAAACTCAATGTTTTTAATCTCTTTCCAAAAAAATTATGTTCGACAATATTTGGCAGCACAAGAATTGCAAATGTAGAAGAAACAGAGAAAATTGAAAGACTTCAAATTTTGTTGAATGAGTTGATTAATTCATTCATGTCACAATTTTGTATCCAAGGTTTTCTCATTCAGGAACAGGTCTACATATTAGAACTATTGGCTAACCACCGAGCAAATATTCCTAAGATCAAAAGGGTTCCTACTAGAGATTTATGATCAAGTACTGCATAATAGACATCCAAATGAGCTCAACCATTCATATCAGCAAAGAAGCGTCGAACAAATGATTCACTCAGGCATATTTGTTCGAAATGAGGTTTTCTATTATCGATTTAGGATCAGGTCGAGTCCACCAGAAACTACTGTAAATTAATTCTAAATGAAACTAACGTCATCAATTAATGCAGAGGATTTAAGGAGCTAAGTGAAAGAATTCAGCATATAACTACAGGCTGCAAAGTGATGGTCCCTACTGGTTACCTTAAAAGACATAATAAAGACGCGAAAATTATACACAAAAGTTAGCCTTATTACATTCATACAGAGACACATTTCCGTACTAGAAAAATCGGTGAAAAAACTTATGGAAAGTCAACATTGCAGCTTTTACTGGAATCACAATATCCTTAAAGTACAAGATCCGACAGCTGATTCCTGTAGGTATCTGTTTTTTTTTATGAAACTTAATTGTTTGTTTAAACATTAATCAAATGATTGACTAATGACAATGTAATACATTGTTGCCGGGTAGCCTATCAAAAATTAGCCGCAATTACCTTTAGTTAATGTTGATGCTGATGCTGATGCTGATGTGCCTCTAACCCTAAATCCTTTACCTTTTTTACTTTTAATTAAATACATTTTAATTAATTTTATTTTAATGATTTCCAACTATATTTTTTTAAGTGAATTAAACGTTATTTGAAAAAAAATGATGTGAAGAATGTAAAAAAAATAGTTGCTAGTTCTCAGTCAGCCGCAACCTCTAGGTTGCCAGGTGTAAACAGGTACATTATTGTTAATTATTTACGCTCATCGTGTTTTTCAAGAAAATTTTATACTGAATTGAAGTTTAATTTTTGCTGTACATGATATTATATGGTTGCCTGTAAAAAAATGACCGCAAGTAGTGGTTGCCATGATTTGAATTAATTACTCTCGCTTTAGATGAGTGTGAGCGAGAGAGAAGCAATGCGCGCGCTGCTTCGTGTTGTAAACAAAGACGCAGCATGGCAGAGGTGATTGTTATCCTAATCCTTCACAAATTGGCATGGAACTAATAGATGGTTTTTTAAAAGCTCTTATCAACTTACTTACATTATCAACAAATTACTCGATAAAATACTGTTCATAACAGTTGAACAGTGCTTCTCATATCGTTCAGATAGAAACTGTTATAAAAACCGAAGAAATTGATTCAAATTATCAACATGAACAAGCTGACACGCGAATAATGTTTTACATAAGCAAAGCTCCTCCAAAAAAAACATCTGGTACTGATGTTCTGATCATTTACTTGGACAACATACACAAAGTTCCTGACTTGGAAATTGGGTGGCTGGTACGTCAAAAAAAAATTAAAAAGACCAAAATTGCATAAATTATTACCAATTAGCGCCGAAGTTGGGTGACCAACAGCGACTATAGGAAAGGAAAAGCCATTCCTTTCGAAATATTTTCATAGAACGAGACTTTTCAAAAAATTTCGCTTCATTGACCGATGTGATTGACGTTTTTGATGATAAAAAAAATAATGTTATCCAGGATTTTACCCGCTCTTATGTATTGCGTCAAAAAATGTACGAGTGTAAATAACACCAAATATCAGATATTAAAATAAAAATATATTCAGCAACAAGAAGTAATGATTTTTTTTAAAGAAGGTAATTAATTTTGACTCTAAACTGATTCCACCTTGTTGGAAATTGTTAAAACAGAAAATGTTGCGAACTATTTTTATCAATTCGATGTGGCTAAATGCAACAGATCCATGGTGTGTGAAATTAAAAGCAGTAAATTGCGATTGGTCGCTAATTGATGGTACTTTAAAACCAACATGATTCATTGGTGACCGGACGCCGATAAGAGTCGAAGACATTTTATCCTTGTCAAAAGAGATAACTTCTGAAGACAAAAAAGCATGGATGAAACTTCTAATATAAATGAAAGCTCTGATGATTCAGATGAAGTTAATAAAAGTTAGAAAGAAGAAGAAGATGAATAAAAAATAATTTAGCTTTATTAAATTCATGTTTGAAAAAAATTGATTGGCAAAAACTGATTGGCCAACATTTTTACATCGTTTTTTTCAATCATTGCAGCTGAGATACTATAAGTTTTGATTTTATAACAACATTTTATATAGAAAAAATTGAGTAGTTTCTAAAACATTAAAAAAAAGAGAAGACATTGAAAGAACAGATAAAAGCACTTTGATATTATCTGAACATTCAATAGTCGATTTTTTCAACAAAACAAGATTCCTTCCTTATGCGGGAAACATTTCCATTATCCTCAAAAATCATTGCTTCATAGGTAAAAAGGAAAGGACAGGATTTACGGTTAGAGACGCATCAGTAACTACAAGGCTCAACAGGTAAAAAATTATACAAAAAATGAATACTCCTAATTATATTAAAAACAATATTACTTTAACTACACCACATTATATCCTTGTTTACAACATGAAGCAGCATGCGCATTCTCTCTATCTCTCTCGCTCAAACTTATCTAGAGCGAGAGTAATTAATTCAAATCATGGCAACCATTTCTTGAGGTCATTTTTTTTACAGGCAACCATGTATTTTCGTGTACAGCAAAAATTAAACTTCAATTTAGTTTTAAAATTTTCTTGAAAAACACGATGAGTGTAAATAATTAAATAAAACAATGACTGAGAACTGGAAACTATTTTTTTTACGTTCTTCAAATCATTTTCTTTCAAATAACGTTTAAATCTCTTAAAAAATATATAGTTGGAATTCATTAAAATAAATAAATTACAATATATTTAATTAAAGGTAATCGCGGCTAATTTTTGATAGGCTACCCGGCAGCAATGTATTACATTGTCATTAATCATTCATCTGAATTAAGTTTCATTAAAAAAACAGATACCAGCAGGAATCAGCTGCCGGGTCTTAGACTATTAGCCATTAAAATATTCTTTGCAATCAGACTGATGTAGGTATCCCACATTTGCAGTCTACATGGAATAAAAAACATTAAAATACACTTCCTTTGCAAAAGAAAAAAAAAGCCAAATGAAGACGAAGATAGGTGTTTATTGTCGTGATTATTATAAAAGGTTGTCCAATAAGAGTACCAGCAATTTAAAATAAGGCCCAATGACTACAATTGATAATCCGATAATTCATACTTTACCTTGAAGAATAAATAATGATATTATGTTTGGAAATAATGCCGCTCAAATGTCCTCCTCGGCTTCATCTGGTGGAATGCATTCTGAAGACCTTTCACACATATCACGTGGTATATTTTCAATGGCGGCCTGAATGTTTCGTTTAATCAAGAATTTCTTTCTGTAAAGCAAAAACTTAACATAACCCCACAAAAAAGAATCCAAGAACGTGAGATCGCATGATCTTGGTAGTCAGCTGATATTACCATCTCGTGAAATAATGTCTGAGAAAATGTGTGATAAGTCGTACCATCTTGTCCACATTTCTTAGTTCAAACCAAAGATATTCTATTAGTATATTCCTATAACTTTCACCATTAACAATAGCATGATTTCCATCATCGTCTTCAAAAGTCCTTCAAAGGTCTTATCATTCCTTCAGTCCAAAAAGCGCAACAAGCAGTGACTTTCTGAGGATGAAGATGTCACTCCTAAATCACTTGAGGGTTTTCGTCAGACCAAATCCTGTAGTTATATTCACAATCCCATCAAGCTGCAAGTACACTTTCAGAAAAGATTATTTTTTCTGAATATGGATTTTTATTATAGATACCAAGAATTTCTACGCCTTGTTGTATCGTATATCTTTCAATGGTGAATTGAGATAAGGTACTGAACACAGCAGTCTATAAGTGGTATCTAAACAATGGCGGTTCGTGAGGAAGGGCGTTGGGGCGCCGCCCCTCCAACATTTATCACTGTAAACAGTTTTTCAAACCAAAGATATTCTGTTAGTATATTCCTATAACGTTCACCATTAACAATAGCATGATTTCCATCATCGTCTTCAAAAGGCCTTCAAAGGTCTTATCATTCCTTCAGTCCAAAAAGCGCAACAAGCAGTGACTTTCTGAGGATGAAGATGTCACTCCTAAATCACTTGAGGGTTTTCGTCAGACCAAATCCTGTAGTTATATTCACAATCCCATCAAGCTGCAAGTACACTTTAAGAAAAGATTATTTTTTCTGAATATGGATTTTTATTATAGATACCAAGAATTTCTACGCGTTGTTGTATCGTATATCTTTCAATGATAAGGTACTGAACACAGCAGTCTATAAGTGGTATCTAAACAATGGCGGTTCGTGAGGAAGGGCGTTGGGGCGCCGCCCCTCCAACATTTATCACTGTAAACAGTTTTTCAGGGCACAACGCCATATTTTATTTCCGTTCAGTTTCTTTCATTTAACTCATTTTAAGATATTATTAAAAATTAAAAGCTCGAAATGTAGAAGAACGTCTATCGAGCCATCACACCAAATAATGCGGATAAAAATTCCATCCTCTCGCCACAATTTTTACATCGTTGGTCGGACGTTTATCTCCACCGACATCTTATCTCGTCATTGGCGTTACATGTTTTGTTGGTTGCCAGAATTCGGGGGTTTAACTGCTTTCTAAAACATGCGACTTTGGACGTAGATTCCCTGCGACCGAGCGTATCGGTAATATCTCGCGTCACATATTTCGTTCGCCTCGCGAATACTTGTTTGATTTGGGATTTGCTATGTATGTACACACTGAGTAGTACTTTTTAAATAAATAGAAATAATCAACTTTCAATTGCAAACATAAACGTGTCTGATTCAAAATTCTTCAGCAGCACTATTTTCTTCAACGTCCTCCAACTTTAAAAGCCCATGAGCCGCCACTATATTTAGACTTCAAACAGTGTTGCCGCTATTACGTTTTAAAGTACTCACTTTATTGAAAAATTATTTATTTACGAAAGCATTGTTTAAAAAAACCTCCACACAAGCCTGAAAAGAATCAGTCTCTTAACGCTGACGTACTTTCAGCTTCAGGGTGTTATCTTGCTAAGTTAGCTAAGGCAGAAACTTATCCTAGTACCATTCCTATCTGAATAATAAGTGAAAACATAATGATAGTATTAGGGCTGTATGATAAGTAACTAACCTAGGTCAGAGATGGCGGTACTACTATTTAAAACGTGATATTTTTCGTAAATATAACCTTTCACAACAATACTGTTAAACTGTCAAGTCGCTGCATGATTTAGTTTGTGAATGGCAGCCATTTAAATAGGGCAACTTTTGTGATTTTACAACAACAACAAAATACTTGTTTTTGAAAAAGAAAACAAATGAGATTAAAACGGAGCTCAGCGAAGTTTATGGAGACTCTGCACCTTCTTTATCGATCATAAAATGTTGGAGCGCTAAATTCAAACGTGGCCGTACAAGCATTTTTGATGAAAATCATCCAGGTCGTCCAAATGAGGTTACCACTTCAGAAATGATTGCAAAAATTCACCATATCGTCATAAACGATCGGAGAGTGAAAGTGCATGAGATTGCCTAGACTGTGGGCATTTCAATTGAACAGATGCACAATATTTTAACAACTCATTTGGATATGAAAAAGCTTTCCGCAAGATGGATGCCGCGATTGCTCACAATTGGCAATAATCACACAGGTGTTTCAACTTCAAAAGAATGTTTAGCGATGTTAAAACGCAATCCGAATGATTTTTGATGTCGGTTCATAACTGTTGACGAAACATAGATTACATCACAGCACACCAGAGATCGAAGAACAGTCAAACAGTCAACGAACACTTTTTTGAAGGCTTGGAGTAATTGAATTTTTTAGAGAGGATACAAAAGATAGAACAACGTTGGACTAAGTGTATCGAACTGAAAGGTTATTACGTTGAAAAATAAATTACATTTTACATATAAAAATATTTTTTCTTGTCAAGGCCAGATATTAACAATCCGAAAAAGCTAATTGGATTAAAACCGATATAACCATCAGAATGACTTCCAATATTATAGACCGAAAACTTTTTTAATCTCCAGCACATGAAAATACAACAATCTAATTGTATATTTAAAGATTAAGAAAATTATGAATTTCCCTAGAATTTCCACTTGGACTTTTTCGTGGCATTTATTACAATGAAAACAGACCAGATTACATGAATTATGGTTTATTTGGTACTATGTTGGCACATCAAATTTCTCACATATTCATAGAAGCGAAAGCATATCATGCTGAAGCGCCAACATCCAATAGGCAGAGATTATATAGTTGGTGGACACCATTAAGTTTATCCAACTACATCGATAAACTGGAATGTATATCTACCCAATATTCCAGATATGAATTAAGAGAACTAAATAACGTCCGAGTAAGAGGATATTAATATAACTAACTCTAGAAAGTTTTAATATTATTTTATTTTAGACTAATGTTCTCATTACTAGAGATGAAGATGTTGCAGATTTGGCTGGGTTGAAAATAGCTTATGCAGCATATTTGGAGCAAGAGTGGAGATACGGTAAACAACCAACACTTCCAGGTAGGTCACAGGTACTGATAAGGATCGTGTAACTACTGTTCATATTTATCTTTGATGTCTTTCCATAGTTTCCCTTCATTAATCCTATCAAAAATAGTGGTACACGTTAAGTCAAAACTTCTTTCAAAAAATAACTTTTGTCCTAGCATGTATTGTTTCAACTTTTGTTTTTGAAAGAAGTTTTCACTTAACGTGTACCGCCATTACTGATAAGGATATCAGGATTGACGTGTATGTTAACAGTTTGTTGATTAATGAGATGGCATCAATATCAACATAATAGCATTAATATTATGTTAAAATCCCATTAAAATACATTTTAAAATATGGGCTGATAATTATTTATTTCGTGATTATTATAGTTCCTTCCAACAAAACGGTATTTACGAAAAATAGTTAATATCACCTGTAGTCAGCGCCGGATCTCCAATTTTTTCGAACTCGGGCAAAATCTTGACATTGGTGCCCCTTCCCTCCAGCATTTGAGAATAATGATTTCAATTTAGCTCCCATTTACATTGCCGCTCAAGGCAGATACCACGGTTAATCTCCCCGGGTCCCCCCCGGGTGAATCGGGAGATCTCCGAATTCAAATACACTCAATGCAATCGACCATGTACTTGAAGACACCAAGCATTTCTGAAATCTAACGAATGTTAGAAATAGGACAGGTGCAAATATCGATTCCGATCATTACTTGTTGAAAAAAGAATAGAGTCAAACTATCGAGTAAAAAACGAGGGACAGGCTCTAATAATAACCTACTTTGGACCTATTAAACATGTTGGTTTTGTTTGGACCTATTAAACAGAGTAAACCAGACAGGAAGAACAACAAATATTTTGTACTTTTGTGAAAAGTGTCTCACTTCATGAGATTGTTATCGAAGGTGCCAAAAAAATGCACTCAGGTAATTTATACACCTAGTAGTTCAAATAAACATTGTGATGTACCAGTGTATCTCTTGGTCTACGTAAACTAAATAACTAAATAACCTTCAGAAAGATTAGACGGGTTCTGTAGGACCTGAACCTGGAAGGCAATATGAAGCACAATAGTGTTTGATAAGATATGAAGAACATAGTTTATTAAAATTAGTGTATTTATAGAAAAATGCAATCAAATATTTGAAAGTCTCTAACCATTTATTACATACTTAAAGTCTATACATTTTAATACTCTTTGTCTTAAGAAATCTTAGTCTTAACAACTTACGTCAACTAAATAACCTTCAGAAAGATTAGACGGGTTCTGTAGAACCTGAACCTGGAAGGTAAGATGTAAAAATTCCTCATAGCAATATATCGGCTTATCCGATTTGAAACAAAGAAAAATTGTTAAGATATAAGAATATTTAAAGCACAATAGTGTTTGATAAGATATGAAGAACACATAGTATTACAAAAATCAGATATTTATAGAAAAATGCAATCAAATATTTGAAAGTCTCTAACCATTTATTACATACTTAAAGTCTATACATTTTAATACTCTTTGTCTTAAAAAATCTTAGTCTTAACAACTTAGTCTTAATAACATTAAAGTCTTAACAAACAATGAAATTACTTTGTAACTATACTTTTAGTTAATCATAAACTTAAAACAAAGAAAAATCAGTCTAAATTCACTGAGCTTCTAAAGAACAAAATTGTTTGAAACAAACCAGGTCTTCATATTTGGCTTGATTGATAGATAAAAAGTCTTGGTAAGAGAAATCAGGAAGTAAGAACTCATTGAAAGATTCTATTTTTTTTTCTCCACTTAAATATAGCACAAAATGAGGAATGTCCATTAATCATTTAAATCATTATTCTTCTAAACACACCTGATTGATAGGTAAAAAGTGGTAAGAAAAATCAGGAAGTAGGAACTCATCGATAAATTCTATTTTTTGTTTTTTTATTTTACAGGTGTTTTTTTCCCAGTGCCCATTATAGCTTTGTCTGTGTAATTCTATACGGGGTTGTCCCTTATTCACCATTATTTCACGTTGTTTTTGAAGAGATATTTTACATTGTTTCATATACCGTTCTGAGAAAAAGCTATTTCACTGACGAATAATTTCGTTTGGTGCAACTTCAATAACTTCAAATGGACATGGTCGAGTTCGGAAAGCTTTTATTAACTCATACCATTGATAAGGTAATTCCACAGAAGTTTTGAGGTTAATCTAATCCATATTTTTGTCACATTCAAGATATGAATTCCACAGAAGTTTTGAGGTTAATCAAGTCCATATTTTTCTCACATTCAAGATATGAATGTCCTCTTATTGGAAAACTGATTTTGATAGAATCAAGAAGTTTCAATGTGTGTAATGGATCATTCTTAAATTTGTGAAAATTTTGTTTTGTCCCACACAAGAGTCACAAAAAATAGTTAAATGTTTGATCGACCTGTCCACATGTTTGAGAATAAAGTCATGTAAAAACGATGCAACTTCATCAGCTCCCTTCTTTCCGCATGTTTCTGGATATGAATAAAAATATGATAGTCCATTTGCTGAATTATGCACATTGAATGAAACTATAATCAATTGTGTAATTACACTCAATCTTGTAATTACACATCATTAGTTGTAATATTAGGTAAATAATTTGTTTTTGATAAATTAACTCTTTTTTCTTGCTAGTTTCTTTCTATCATAAAACACTTGTGCTTTTTTCTTATGAACAGTATTTAATATAGTCAGCTCGTTTAATTCTTCTACTTTGTTTTCCTGTTCTAGAGCATTTGCTTTAACTAAATACATGTCACAGGTACTACACGTGTCCGTTCTTGGATAACCAAATTAAATATTAAACTTTGTATTAAATATAGTTCTGTATGACTCGTACAAAATTTTATGATTAGGATTCTGTTCAATAAACAAGTGAAATATTTTTTTAATGGATGGATTTTCAGCCAGGTAATCTTTTATTAAATCTTTTTAACTGTAATGCCTATTTCTGCCTTTGAAAGATCTGATCTGGGTACACACCTTTCCCAAAATATCTTCATTCATTCATTTATGGTGTGATGAATGCCGTCCTCTTTAATCTTTAAGAGCTGCTCCAGAAGTTTTCAATGGACGTTGAAGATATTCAAGTTTAGACTTTGTTATACCGTGGACGGAGATAAATGTTTTAGAGCACACAGGAATGTCCTTATTTAGGTTGCCCATGTTTATTCTGACTTTGTATGTATATGAAGCATCATGAAAATTTGCATCTGCTTCATCTTTTCGGCTTCTGCGACGTTTTATTCTATGCACAGTTATGAGGCCACTTAAATATAGATTCTGTTCATCAACACTTTGTAATGAATTAAAATATTTTAATATACAATTCTGTTTCAACAAAATTTCACAACACTTATATCTTGCATAATGACATAGATTGTTGCGTTCATATGAAGAAAATCATATCAGTTTTATTCATAATGCATTGAGTTCTACCATATTTCTTTCTCTTTTTTTAACATTTTTTAATAGGGGACTTCACAAGTTATTATTACAGTCTGTATCAGAATGTGAAACCATTTTTAACAAAAATATTTCACAAATTCCACAACCTCCACAAAAACTCACCTCTTATAAATTGTTACTGTCAACAAAGACTAAAGATGGCGGGTCGAAATGCACATTCCTTATTTTATTATGTTTTCCGCTGGTCATAGCTTGTTAAATGCCTGTATTGTATTATAAAAAAAGTACGTTTATCTGAGACATTTCTGGTTTTCAACGAAAACGAGTAATCGTTAATGAAACTACCATATACAAGCATAGTGTTGTCATTATTAGATTAATTTTTTTTTTAATGTGACTTTCCCGTTTTTTTGCCCTGTATCCTTCATATAGAGGGGATTGTTTTATATTTGATTTTTACCAATTTACTTTATTCATATAATGAACGTTAACTATTAAAATTGTAGTTATCGTCAACTGAATAAAGTCATCAAATTTTTTGTCTGATGAAGACGATCGCTACACTCTCACCCATATTGCAGATGGTGCTGAAGTATGACAGGATGACTCAAACGACGAGGCACTCTTAAGAACATTTGGGTGAAAGTTTCTTATATGTAAAGCATACAAGAGAACTCCAAATAGCGGGGCAGAATAATTTTAGATTAAATCAAAAACTTAATGAACCGGTAATTACTATGTTCCTCACGAAATATTGCATCTAGAATAAGTTTATATTTATTTATTATTTTTTCAAACCGAAATCTATCTAAATAATGTGTTCTAATATCACTGTTTGGAACTTGCTTATAAGCAAAATTCACTTTCACTAACACATCACAAATCTATTTTGTTCTTCGCGCGAGCGAATTTTAAAAAATCCAAAACTGTGAAAGTTATATGTTGTAAAGCAATGCAAAATACATAGTATACACAGCAGAATACATAGTACAGAGAAACTGAAACTTAATCGGAAAGGGGATTTAAAATTGGAACGAAAGATAAACTGAGACAAAAACATAAAGAAATAAAGAAACATCACCAAGTTACAGGCTTAAAAGAGTACACGCTGTAAGGCCATGTTCATCTCTAGGGTGTAGCCCTTTTAAGACCTGCTACACCGTGTTCGTCACTAGGGTGTAGCAAAAGTATTTGTGTTTTTGAGATTCTTAGTTACTGACTGTTTAAAATTATACTTGTTAAGTAAGACTGTTTAAGTCAGTTAAGTGATGTACATTTGTAGACAAAGAAAAAAAACGCAAATGCTTTTATCGTTCAATAAAATAACACAGGTCAACAAATTTAAATTTTTTGATGTAACATTGATGAAACTAGATGTATATAAAGTATTTTATAGTCCTAAATCCGAAAATGATAAGCTAATTACTGTAACATACAGTTTTAGGAGACGACATATTTTTACAATCTAATATTTATTTAATATAAACATGTAAAACGTGTTAAATCCATGCAAAGATATTACCGAAGATTATGTGAATAAAAAATATATTACATGAGATGTCATACAGCGACAAAAACTTTCACTTTTTCTTCCTGTGTTCTGTAGCGTCATCTCTTTTTAAAAACCATCGGTAGTCTGTTGTAAATTATTCGAAAATAAATTTTAGGTAGCTTACGGCTTGCTATGAATATTGTATAGTGTTAAGATGACGTAATTTCTCCGTGTTGTGTTTTCTTGTATCAGAAATACATAAATAGCTTTTCACTAAATTTTTTATTGCAACGAATCATTTTGCTTACCAGAGGTGATGGTCCCAGACAACGTTTGAAGATCCCAATGACAATGAATGATTGAAAAGGACGAGAAGTGAAAATTTCGATACATGGAAATTCGCGGTGCAAATATATTTTGAACGTGAAGAACTGTTGGGCGCAGTAGAAAACACAGAGACTGATACAAAAAAGATCACCAAAGCGAGGTCAAAATAATACTCCTGGTTGACCCGATGCACTATGTACATATGCAATTAACAACAACAGCTAGAGAAGTTTGGAACAATCTCAGAACTTCTTTTGAAGATTCCGGGTTGACGCTGCGCATTGGCTTGTACGTAAACAAGATCATCACGACAGCTAACAAATTATCTGCAGTTGGAATAAAGGTAAATTATGAGTGGATAGGCACTATTTTATTAACTGGTTTACCAGATACATATCAGCCTATGAAAATAGGCTTAGAAATTTCTGGTGTAAAAGTCACAAATGTCAAATGTCACAAATGATTCGATGATAGTCAAAGGGTCAGACCAAAAATCAGTTGCCATGTATGGGGTAAACTAAAATAAAAATAATTCTAAAGAAAAGTTTTCTTCCGGAAATAATCAGAAAAAAGGTCAAGGTCATCAGTCAAAAGGGCCTAGATGTTTTCCATGCAAAAAATATGGCCATTTTGCATCATAATGCGACCAAAAGAAAGACAAAGATAAGAAAGATAAAGATGCAGCATTATATTCAGCATTCCCTGCTACAATAAATGAAAATTCATGGTATCTCGATTCTGGTTGCTCTCAGCATATGGCATACAACAGAAGCATTTTTCATACTGAAAAATAGTCAGCTAAGTTGTCTATAAACACAGCAAATAATGAAGAGATGATAACAGAGGCAATCGGTGATGCAAAATTGAAACTTGAGGTGAAAGAAAACTTATTAAATGTTGACATAAATGACATTTACTATGTTCCTGATTTAAGTGAATTTACTGTCGGTTAGCTAGATTGTAAAGAAAGGCAAGAGCAGTCTCTTTTATCTCAGACAAAAGATAAACAGTGCAATTTATGGCACTATTAATGGATTAAATAAACTAAAAAAGAGACTTGCTAATGGAATAAACTTTACTGATAAATTTGAGACAGATTTTGTTTGATCATGATGGGAAAAATACACCGATTACTATTTAAGGACAGGGAGACAGAGACATCGAGATCGTTGGAGATTGTATATTCTGACTTATGTGAATCAATCCAGGCAGACTCGCTTTCTGGTTCAAAGTATGTACTAACCATTCTTGATGATTATACTCATTACGCCTTTATATACTTTCTGAAAAATAAAAGCCAATTCACTGAATATTTGAAAATGTTTAAGAATTTTGCTGAATATCAATCAGGGCAAAAAATAAAAATTCTGCGAACTGCAATGGTGACGAAGATGTAAATGCTCAGCCTGCAGAAGTATTACAGACAGCAGGTATACGACATCAGCTCACAGCTCCGCATACTCCTGAGCAAAACGGCAAAGCCGAAAAACTAATTCGATTCATTATGGAAAACGCTCGTTGCCTACTAATTGAAGAGGAATTGCCAAATTATTTTTGGGCAGAATCAGTTAACACTTCTGTTTATCTGCTTAACCGTCTGCCAAGCCACACCATAGGAACAGCAAACGGCATAGTATTTTTCTTGCGATGCATCCACTACACTAAATTTACGTGACAACTCACACAGCAAACATGAGGAGCCCAACTTTTATCTTGATCTCCAATTTGGCACTTAAAATATAAAAGATAGGCGTTTTGACTTCCTCGGATGCAGATCTACTTATTACGATTAGAACTTGCCATTTTATATAAAATCGACTTAAACACTTGACTGTAACAAACGAGACAGAAACAAACTAAACTATAGAAAACAATAAAACTGCCCTTAAAGGTTCATAGAATACTGTGGTAATTCCTACATTATTCAGTCCACAGAATTTACAAATAATTTCAATATACCCATGATATAAAAGAGAAGCAGGTACTTGAAAATTGGACGTGCTACGCCATTTCTGTTAAAATATGTTTTAATAATTACCTAAATGAAACGCAAAAAGAGCTTCCTCATCAATGTTACAAAAATCATGTCGACCTGTGTAATATTTCCACTGGGACGCAGTTGGTATAATCAGACGTAAGATGTCTTCCCTAAGATATCTTTATTTGATTTTTGAGACAATAGGTTTTTCATTAACGGACTTTAACTTGCAAACTACAAAATATTAATTAATTATATATTTAATGTATATTACTCTTACCTTACCTTTTTACCAAAACTTACCTTTTTACCAAAAATTCAATCATCATTTTCAGAATTAAAATATTCACCAAAGCAGTTATTTTGGATATCTAGTGCCCTACAATTTTGTTCAAAATACTCTTCTAGGTACATGAAAGATAAATATTCCGGCAACGGATATCAACATTCTCCAAATGAAATTCGGGTAAGTAGCAGAAACACATTTTCAGATTTCTCTTTATGGTTATTTTCTCTAGGTAAATGGTCCCTTAAGAAATTTAGAAGAATTCGCATATGATTTTAGCTGTCCCAGTGGTTCGTATATGAACCCGGAAAAGAAGTGTTCAGTTTGGTAATAATATTGATAGTTTTATTAATAAATCAAATTGGCGACTGATGATTGAATAACAACTACGTTATATATCCATGTACAGTTAACAGATTTTTTAATATATTTAAGCTCTATTATTATGTCCTACCTCGTACCGCTCTTAGCACTAAATTAAGTAATTATATTAGCATGAAGTATTATCTTTATCCTTAAATAAAAGTATTATTTACATTTTCTGGATGTTTATTTAAATATCATTTGAGAAGTTCAGAAATTTCTAATGAAAATTTGACTCGATAAACCCAAAACTCATGATAATTTTCCCAACCTCTTTTACGTGTAACTAACTACAACATGCAACTTTTCTCTAACTTCAATCGCACGTTTTTTTACGAAACTTTCAACTCTTTCTGCAATCCAATTACTTCTTCCGATCTAAAAGGTATACAACTTAGCTCACGCTGTTTTTCTATAGATGGCGTTAGCGGTAAGTAGTCGTCGAAATAAATATATCATAGATGGCATGCAATACCTTTGGGTATCTTGTAAACATAACCTCAAGCCATAAGTATTCGATTTGTGTTTACATCATAGATCAAGTTATTCGTGATTAAAAATGTCAATTTATGATCCAAATTCTCGTCATTTGCGGGAGGTGTTAATTTTTTTTTTTTTAATATGAATAAATCTGTGGCTGAGGCTCACCGAATGCCGCTATGAGTGAAAGAACGTGTCATCAGCGTGAACGCTTCAAGTGCGGTGATTTTCAAGTCGAAGACCGACATAGAGGTGGAAGAGCGAAGTTTTTGAAGATGAAGAATTAGAGGTATTGTTTAATGAAGACTCGTGTCAAAGTCAAGAAGAGTTGGCAAGATCATTGGGAGTGACTCAACAAGCAATTTTAAAACGCCCCAAAGGCCTGGGAATAACCCAGAAGCAAGAATATTGGGTGCCATACGAGTTAAAACCGAGAGATGTTGAACAAAAAAAAACGAAAAGGATTGCTGCATCGTATTGTGACTGGAGACGAAAAATGGGTTTATTACGATAACCCAAGCGTCGAAAATCATGGGGATATTCCAGCCACGCTTCCACGTCTACGGCTAAACCCAATATTCACAGCTCCAAGGTCACGATCTCTATTTGGTGGAACCAGCTCGGTGTAGTGTATTATGAGCTGTTAAAAGCACCTGAAACAATCACAGGGGATCGTTATCGAACGCAATTATTATGCGTTTAAGCCGAGCACTGAAAGACAAACGGTCGCAATACAGCGAAAGACCCGATAAAGTGATTTTGCAGAATAACAATACTCGGCCCCATATTGCGAAACTGGTTAAAACATACTTAGAAACGTTGAAATGGGAAGTCCTGCCCCACCCATCGTATTGTTCATATGTTGCTCCCTCTAACTATCACCTGTTTCGATCGATGGTACACGGCCTGGCTGACCAGCACTTCTAGTCTTATGATGATGTCAAAGATTGGATCGATTCGTGGGTCGCTTAAAAAAATGACCAGTTTTTTCAATGCAGAATTCGAATGCTGCCTGAAGGAAATGGTGGCAGAAGAAAGTAGTGCCCAACGATGGACAATATTTTGAATCATAGATGTATAACCAGTTTTTTACAATAAAACTCGAATTTTGAAAAAAAAAAGGAGGGAGCAAAGTTGTATACCTTTTATAATCTCATCACATTGTTAAATACGTTACCCTTACGCATTGTTTAGTGTCACTCTCAACTACTTCTGCCTAAGTGTTATCTCATGACATTTGGAGCTCCTATTTCTACATATTGTCTTGTGGCACTCAAAACAATTTCACATACATGTTGTCTTTGTACAATTTCGACCACTTCTCCTTCATGGTATCTTAATACAATCTCAACCAAGTCTCTTTCCACGTGTTGTTTCTCCACAATCTTGACCACATCTACTATTTATACTTTCGACATAATGTCAACTACCTCTCTGTTTTTAATTTTACTATTTTTTCTTTTCAACCTCACCTTCCCCTTTCCACGTTACCTGGCGAACCACTTGTGAACTTATCCCAACTACTGATGGTTATGTTATATATTATATTAAAAATAGTGATTTATTATTTATGATCAACAGATCCCAAACATCACAACAGACCCTTTTCAGGCTATTAAAGCCCGCGAAATGTGCTAATGAATAAAAAGGGCGAAAGTCGGCTGGTAAGTAGTCAAGGTTAATAAGGCAGATAGTCAAAAGTATTCTTGAAGCTTTTAGTTCTTTTTAATCTGGCATAATGCGGCAACAATTTGTTGTTGGGTCACCGTTTCAACCACTTATCTGTGTCGTAACCATTAAGGTTGATTATCAAGACAATTGAAATAAGGTTTTTGATCAGTTTCTAACAAATGCTAACATCGTGCCAAGTTATTAAAATATATGACACTTCATATTAGCGTCCGTTAAAAAAAACATGAATATATCGTACCACTAATGAATAAGATGTCCCACTAATTAAGAACACCGAGGTCAGCATATAATATAAAAGTATTTCAGCCACTTCGTCAAGGTTTTTAGAATCCACCATAACAAGTCGAACAGTTGCTTTAAGTCAATATGAAAGTGTGGTATTAAAGCAACAACTCAATGGTGTTGGGGTTTAAGAACTGTGTCAAGAACTAGTTGAACTATCTTGACATATTCGATTCATCTCTGTCCGAAAACTACATAATCAAATAGATACAGGCCATTTACTTGTTTAAATGAACTTTTTGTGTCCCTTTACAAAACATCAAGTTTGTGACAATTCAGTTTTATGAATGGAGTAGCACTGGTTACATTTGATATGTTTTGAATAGAAATATATTTTTTTTTTAAATTAATTCAGATATGTGTCATACTTCACAGAATGGTGAAGGTATTTTTAATACAAATCAAAAATGGAGTAACAGTGTTTTGCTAAAATAGGCAGTTAAATTATTTTAATGTTTTTAAATATAGCTATAAAATCTAAAATTAGTATAAATATATAATAGAAATCGTAAACCTATCACACCTTTTAAATTTCACATTTTTTAAATTTTAAATGAACCTAATAATATAGATGCCAATAGACACATCAAGAAGACATTCTCACCGTAACCTCCTTTTTAGTGTCGGCCATGCAACGTGTCTGCAAGCGAAATCAGTCTCACAGTTAAAAATCGTGGTTTTTCCTGAAAAAAATCTGCAGGGACCCTCAAAAATTAGTTCAACATGAAGTTAAACGTCTCCTTTCCCGCAACGGGATGCCAAAAACTGTTCGAAGTGGTAGATGAGCACAAAATTCGTATATTTTACGAAAAGCGCATGGGTCAAGAAGTAGAAGCCGATCCTCTGGGTGATGAATGGAAAGGTTACGTATTGAGAATTGCTGGAGGTAACGATAAACAAGGTTTTCCCATGAAACAAGGTGTCCTTACCAACAGTAGAGTACGTTTGCTGCTTTCCAAGGGACATTCTTGTTATAGACCAAGACGTACTGGTGAAAGGAAACGTAAATCAGTTCGTGGCTGTATTGTAGATGGAAATCTCTCTGTCTTAGCTCTTATTGTTGTTCGCAAGGGTGAACAAGAAATTCCCGGACTTACAGATACCACAGTGCCTCGTCGTCTTGGACCTAAACGTGCTTCGAATATCCGCAAGCTGTTCAATTTGAACAAAGAAGATGATGTGAGACAATATGTCGTCAAGCGTCCATTGCCCCAAAAAGAAGGAAAGAAGCTAAGATATAAGGCACCTAAAATTCAACGTTTGATTACACCAGTTGTTCTCCAAAGGAAACGCCATCGTCTCGCTTTGAAGAAGAAGAGATGTTTAAAACGCAAAGAAGAAGCTGATACCTATGCCAAGCTATTGGCACAAAGAAAGAAGGAATCCAAGGCTCGTAAAGAAGAAGCTAAGAGGCGCCGTTCTGCTAGTACCCGTGAAAGCAGATCCAGCACCCACAGTAAATAAGTGATTGTATTTTCATGGTTTTGACTTGTGATGTATTTTGTTGCTAATCGTTATAATGTTACTTTGAAGGTATCAAGGTTTTTAAAGCGATTACTACAAGATATATCGTAGGATTTTACATCTTTACAAAACATGGAATAAATTTTTTGTCAAATATACCGAGTCTTATTATAAATTCCCTTTGAACACATCTACCTTCCTTAAAAATTGTAATTAAAGTTCTTGAAAACATTAATTAATATACTTGTTTTGTTGGTTGCATAGATATGTCTTAACCTTAGTTTTTTGTTTACATGTCAAGTTTTTCGAAATGGTTAATTATAACCGCAACCCAAGTATTTTCTTTTAAGTTCGTATTACAAACGTTTACCCCTCTAATTTTATATCGTTAATAACATGTCGCAAGAAAAATCCAATAATCTAAATCATTCCGAAGATGAAAAAGATCTGGAAAAAATAAAATCTAGGGCTATAGTTAAGTATTCTGCTCCAAAACCTGCGACTTTTGCGAAACTTCAGTGTAATACTGATCTGAACTCACCTCCATCAAATTGGCTCAGTAGTTCTGCTGATTCTTATGGTTTACAAAGAGTTATATACCACCAGAAAGGTTTTTCTAGGTATGAAACCTTTAAATAATCAATTTGATTAGTTAGCTAATTAGCTTATTCTTCGAATAGTTTTAGGATGGCACATATGTACCCTGATTGTGTTGGTGAAGTCGATGTGGTATCTGATGCTGAAAATATTAAGACCTTACTTAAAATTCCTTATTACAAGGGTCACATTAGCATGGTGGTTCATAGAGTGGAAAATACTCTTCTCCTTGATGATTTTGATATTTACAAATACCTTCTAAAAACATCAAAAACAGAGTGGGAGTGGTTAAAGAAATTCTTTTTTGAAAATGTAGACAGAGAAACATGTGAAGAGGAACGACATTTATATTTTAAAAGTCGTACTCAAAAAGCACTTAAACAGAAAAGTTTAGTATCCAAGTTCTTATATCACAGCCTTGTAGAAGGTGAAAATAGATGTGAGGATAAAAGTTCAGAAATTAAACAAAGTACTCCACTTAGGCCATATCATACACAACATAGTAGGGATTCTTCAATTCAAACTCCACCTTTGCCTGATCCTAAACCAAATACAGAATGCCCAGATTCTAACCATTTTGAATTTAATAGGAATGTTGTGTGGACTTTTGAGGATATCGAAATGCTTTTAGGAACTGATATGCCTATTTTCGGAGGTGGTACACATCCTTGTATTTCCCTTAGGTATAAGATATAGGGACGGATAGATTTAATTTCAATTTGTATAAATGAATATTTTTTTAGACTAAGAGATATGAGTAAACCTATATCGGTTTTAACAGGAATAGATTATTGGTTGGATAACTTAATGTCTAATGTACCTGAAGTAGTTATGTGTTATCATATTAATGGAATTGTACAAAAGTATGAGCTAATTAAAACAGAAGACTTGCCAAGGTAAATTTCTTTCTTTTACAGTTACTTTTTTGGAACATTATTTATCATTTCAGGTTAGACAATTCCAAATTTTCCCCAAAATTAATTCGAGATGTTGCTCAGAGCATTTTATCTTTCTTAAAATCAAATGCCACCAAAGCAGGACATACATATTGGTTGTTTAAGGGCAAAGATGAAGAGGTATGTATAAAAAAAGTAAATTTCTTGTAAGTTTATTAACTAAATATCAATATTCAGGTTGTAAAACTATATGATTTAACATCATTATGTTCGGAAGAAGATGTACAGAAAGGGCAAAATCCCTTTACTATCCCTGTGGCCATGCTCTTATATAGGGTAGGAAGAAATATGAAAAATTCACCTGATAGGTAAATATTCACAATTTCTTTTGGAATTGATAACTGTTTAAATATTTTTGAAGGAGGCCTCAGCCAGGGACCATTAGAATGCTTCTTAAAAATACCATAAAACTTCTACCAGAAGAGAAGTACCCTGAGATAGTTGCATCATCTCATTACATGTTATCAGACCTATATGTGCCAGCAGAAGTCAATCCAGAAAATCCCAATTTTCATCAGAATGAAAAAGAAGATGACGAAGCCAGCATTTATGATGATGATGATGAAGAAGATGTACCCAGTGATGATCAGTGTGTATCAGTTCTGGACTTGGAGAAACCAAATGATTCACAAAAATTTAGGAATTATTACAGAGCGCCTCCACCTTTGAATGGAAGCTTAGAGGAAAGATGTTATCAAGCATTGGGGCATGTAGTTGCTGGTTTGAATTGTCTTCAATATTTTGCAGAAAATGATAACAAGAAGAAAGAAGAGGAAGTAAGTTTAATTACTTTAGTTAATGAGCACATGAAACTTAAAGAGATTTACTAAAAAAACATCAAATCACTTGATTTTTTTTCTGGTGAAGTGCCATTTGTTTTCAATTCTTCTGTTGGAAGCTTTGGTGTGAAACTCAAAGATATTTACCCCTAATCTATATGATTCAATCAAAAAATTGATCTCCTGTTCATGATGACAGGGTTAGTGTAATGCCTGTCAAGAACTTAAAAACAATTGGTTTCAATTGAACTGATTTAGCACATGATCTTTTTTGTTGCATTATTTTTAGGCAACAATGGCAAAACCTTTTGAACCAATTCCTATGCCTTATTCTAAACTAAATGAAGATAAATCTCAACAAAAGTCCAAGGGTAAGAAAAAAGACAAGAAAAAGAAAGAGCAAGAGGAAACATTGGAAGCATTGTATTTAGTTAAGGAACACTTCTCTTTATACTTTTTCTAAGAAAAAAAATATTTTAGAGCATTAATACCAAAGGATCCTGGTGATGCTTCCTACCATCCAAAATGGCCTACTTTTGATCCAAGTACTATTTCCTGGAAAGGTCATTTGAAGACTTTACTTTTCGAAAAAGCATTATTAGTGTATGCTATTCTTGCAGAATTCTATATTACTCAGGTAAGTTTCTTGTTATTAATAATGAACTAAGGATGGAGAAGGATGAAAGGTGATGGAGGTACCTAGTCATATCATATCATATAGTCATATCATCTTTAATAAGCTCTTGCAAAAAGCTATGGTTCTTTAAACAGTTTTATTAATTAATGTTGTGATGTTTTATATTTTATTTTAATTGTGATGTTTTCAGTTGTGGAAAGGAAAACAATATTTTATATTTTTGTTGAACATTAACCGATTTATTGTTACATGCATACTATGATAATTTTCTTTAAATAGAACTTAAAAATTTTAGGGGAAATATGGTGAATGTCTAAGAGTCTTGAGTCTACTAGCACGTTGCCAACTGGCATTAGATAGAATACAGTTATCTAAAGGTGACCTGAGATTAAGCTGTTTATTGGGCCGAGCTGGTGACGCATGTCTTCTGATAACTCAAAACTGGACTAACGTTGAAATATATCGGGAGCAACTACAATCACATTACGACGAAGATGTTAGACTTTTGGAGAAAATAGAACAAGATGAAAGGTAAAATTCTGACAAATGTTTTGTATCTACAGCTACTTTAATAATAATGTTCAGGTCGAACTGGTCCATGACTTGATTTATTGGGTTGCCTATGTGACTGTGACACTATCCTGTTTCAACTCCGCCCTACATATCTTAACATTAGTTATCGAGAATTGATACTCGATGCGTTACGACTTTTATGGAAACTGCAGCTGCTTTAATAGAACTTATAAATATTAGTTACTTGACGTCAAAACTGGAAAACACCGTTTGTGTGGTAAAAGATTCCGTTTGTAACAAACCAACTTTGTAGTTCTTGATACTAAGAATGTATACATACAAATACATGTATTAATTTCCAATAACCCATTTTTTAACTTTAATATTTTACCAATTTCATATAGATGTATCTACAGTTAGTTCTGTAGATCTATGAAATGATGTTGATTATGAAAGTTAAATTGATTCAGTGTTGGTATTGAAAGAGCAGCATTACCAAAGTTTGCACATCTAGGTTCTTCTCCGTTTAGATCAAGGAATTTTTACACAAAATAAATCTCATGTATTTTGCTCCAAATAATGTACCATGATTAACAAAACGGGCTTAGAAAAATCTCTAACAAGCGCCTTGATGTTTTGTGAAAAACCTCCTTCAATTAAGTCTACACACAAATGGCCCCAATATTAGCAAGTGGTTGTGCTCAAAATTAAAATCTGAAATGTCTAATACTACTTTTGTATAACTCGAAACTAATAACTTTGTTTATAAATGTGGAAATATTTTACTAAACCTTCTTTTCACTTAAGAACAGATTACAGTATATATTTGTAATCATTTGCACACTTCATTATAACAGGGTATGATTAAAAAAGAGATAGGATAAACTCAGCCACGTAAATAGAAAGTAGTTTAAATTTAATTAGCTAAAAATTGAGAAATAAGGCCGAGGCCGCACTACGCTAAGCCGCCGTGGTTTTTAACCGCGTGATTTTGTGAGTCAAGAAAACTAATACAAGCGGCCGCACTTGCGGTTTTTACCCGCGACTGATTTTAAAATCGTGAAATATAGCTCGCGGGTAAAAACCGCACCACAATTTGTAGCCAATAGAACTTAGTCGGAAATTTGTGTTGACGTTTTCTTTTTCTATTTCTTAGTATAAGGCCTAAGCGTGAATTTATTTACTGACAATGAAGACTGAAAAAATGTTTTATGAATTAAATTTTTACCAAACATTCTTAATAATGATGCGGTGGAACTTACGTTATGTGGTTGCGTAGGAGGTTAGATAGGCGAAAGGGTGTAAAATATGTTTTAGCCTTAGCGTAGCGTAGCCTTTCAACTACCAGTTTTTAAAAATGATTACTAATTGTCTGGTAATTTACAAGAACATAAACTGATAAGCTGAATAACATACATTGGGATATTATTGGACTATATGAAACACGAAAAAACGGTGAAGAGTTAATCAAACTGGAATCAACTAGTCACATACTCTACTATCGAGGTATGGAGAATGGATGATGTAGGGGAATTGGATTCCTCATCAATTGAAAGCTGAAAGACTATAGTACAATTTGAAAGTATATCTGACCGATTAGCTCAATGCGTCATTCAGCTGAATAAAAAGTTTAAGCTTCAAATCGTCCAATGTTATGCACCAATTATAAGCTGTAGTGAAGAGGAAATTGAGGAATTTTGTGAAGAAGTAGCCCAACTTCTAGACAAAGAGAAGTGTAGGTACAAAATCCTGATGGATGACTTCAATGCCAGAATGGGAAAAGCAAAAACTGCTGAAAATGCAGCTGGCCCATATGGAAATAGTGAGTGGGACAGTAGAGGTGACAGACTTTGCCAAAGGACAAGAACTCTATTTTATGAATTAATTTTATAAGAAAATGGACATGGAAAAGTCCATCTGGACTCACAAGTGAAATTAATTACATCATGTTAAATGATAAAACAATATTTTACAATTGTACTATCCTTAACCATTTAATGTTGGAAGTTACTACCAAATGGTATGAGCAAAGATTAGGACAAACTGTCAAAAAGAGCGCGAAAGAATTATAAGATCTAAAAGGGGCAAAGTAGATTCTGAGAAGCTGTTGGAGAGGGGCAGCGATTTTGACATTGCTTTATCAAACTGCTTTGCTGTGTTGTAAGAACCGGAGGAGATGGAAATTACAGATCAATATGAAGAAATCGCCAACAATGTCCTTGGAACGGGTGCTTCAATAGCAGCAGAAGATAAATGTTTCAGTCAAAAATATCCATTGAGACCATTAATTTAATGAAAAAATGATGGACAATGAAGAATGTAGGCAGTCCTTTTTGAAGGGTCAAATACGTTGAGTTTTGCAAAACGAAAAGAATATGTATTCGAGAGGAAACGCGCCGATTCAACATGGAGCGTGCAAAAACCTCTGGAAGAAAACAGGAAAATTAGTAAAGCTAAACAGAAGCTGAGAAAGAACAGGACGCGAATTTTTGCCTTAATGGGTGAGGTGGTGTGCAGGGAGCGGACGGAAATGTTACAGGTTGTCCGAAGAATTTATTGAAAGTTATATGAGAATAAAAAATTATACTCAAAATGCCTCAAGGAACAAAAAGTGCCCAACCTGCAGCAATAGTTCTTTTACATAAAAAAAGGAGCACAGGAAGATGTAAAGAACTACTGTCCTATAAGCCTCCTTCCTATCAGTCGTGTACAAAGTTTTCACCAAGATAATATTTAAAAAAATGTTAAGAAAACCCAATGCTGCGCGACCAAGAGAGCAACAGGATTCAGAAGTCGATTCAGTACAATGGATCACATCCAGGTTCTACAGCAGGCCATAGAAAGGCACGAACGAATACACTACGCCACCGTGCTTGTCGTTTATCGTCGTCGTAAAAAGCATTTGATTCAATCTCAAAGCAGGCCATTATGGGTGTATTGCTTAAGCAATGTGTAGACAAAGCCTATGTAAATCTACTAGGATCGCTATATGATTTGGCTACGGCGACAGTCCACCTTGATGAATGAATGATGAATTGAAGTTGGAATTAATGTAGAACGAGATGTACGGAGGGGTGACGCAATATCGCCTCTTCGTTTCTCAGCCTGTCTTGAAGAGATGTTCTGTAACCTGGATTAGGAGCAGGATGGAATAAAGATCAATGGTGCATCCTTAAACCATCTTACATTCGCAGATGATATCGTTCTTCTTTCACAAGACCCAGAGGAACTGCAAAGACACATACAAGAGATGCAAAGGGCTGGAGTACCATTTGGCTTGAAAATAAATCAGTAGAAGAGACAGGTCGTGTTTAATAAATTGCTGAGGACAAAATAATTTCTATTTTAGGGAGGCATTTGGAAGTTGTGGACCTCTCTCTTGGATAGAGGATTTCAATGACAGGGGATACCGTCCGGGATGTAGAACGACGTGTTAAATGTGTCAGCCATTGTTTAAGAACAAACTACCACTTTGTCTGAAAAGAAATGCTCCTTATGACATACGGAAGTGAAACCTGAACACTCACATCGTAGTCAGTTCAAAAACTTCGGATAGCACAGAGGGGAATGGGAAGTTGTATACTTGGCATTACTACACAGGAGAGAAAGCTCTGCACATGGATCAGAGAAGAAATGAAAGTGAGTCACATCATTGGAAGAATAACGGAATTGAAATGGAAGTGGGCAGACCATGTAGCGAGGCGATGAGATGAAAGATGGATCAAGGCGATCCTGGACTGGATACCGCTTGATCGCTAACGTCCACGGAGAAGACCGAAAACACGATGGACTGAATATCATTAAGAATTATCATTAATCATTAATGAATAATCATTAAGTATATTGGACCAGAATGGCAGAGGAAAGCTCAGGACCGCGAGAGTTGGAAGCATGCTGAAGAGGCCTTCATCCTGCAGTGAATTGACATGGGCTGATGATAATGATGATTATATTTTTATTTTTCACCTTTTTTAAATATTTAAACCAAGTGTTACATGTAGTTTTTGTTTAAAAAGTACTTTTGCAAAGTAAATGTTTGATATGAAATATCCTTTGATGCTAAAAGACATATATTGAGACATGCTAAAAGGTATTATCCAATATAAAGTTTTCATAGAAACTAAATAATTACGATTATAATAAGAGGATAGATAAATCTGTCTCCAACTCGCCTATATGTCCGTTGGTTTCAGGCTTCATTGAAAAACAATAGTCAAATGTGATGTCATTTTTTTTCTAACTAAAAGCATTCTTAAAATTTCATTGTGGTGCTATTTTTGCAAAAAACAAACTAAATATATAACAATAATTTTCAGAATTCACAAAGTTAATTTAGGAGATAGTGAAACGAAAGTAGTTTTCATACCAGATATCCGTACTATGGAACAAATGCTGGTGAAAACTGTAGAATGTTACGAGAGAGCTTTAAATATGTCTCCATCTGAAAGAATCCTATTTCGATTGGCCAACAGTTTCAACGAACTTGCTAGCTTTTACCTTAACGTAGCGAAACAAGCTAAATCATCTCAAGATATTATAGACGCTTGCAACAAAAGCGAACCATATTTGATTAAAGGTCTTCAAATATTTGAAAAATTGAACAACCACGCTAATATTGCTCTATTAAATTCCAATATGGGACATTTGCATCGACTGTTAGCTTATGCTCATACTCCAGAAGAAAGGTAGATATTCACAAAAAAAATATGGAGAAGAAGTTAGTGATGGTTTATTTTTATTTTGTTTGATTTAGGAGTGAATTAATAATACCAGAACGAAAACACTATAATAAAGCCTTTCACAATTACAAAAGAGCACTGAGAGTTTTAGGAGAAAGAAAACATTGCCCTGCAATATGGGATGCAGTTACATGGGAACTGAGCACAGCTTTATTTACAGTCAGTTGTATTTTATATGAAAATCCCCCGTCAGATGTGGTAAGTTGTACTGATATTTTCTAAAATAAATAAAACAAAATTGTTAGAATAAACTAGAAGTAACGTTAATTTTATGCAAATCGTTACCAACCTTTGCTTTTAGAGGATCAACCTCATAGCACCCATTTAGTTCACCCAGTAAGAAATATTCTAAGTGAAGCAGGGAAACTGTTTTTGTGCATGGGCGTATGTAAATAAAATAATGAGATTCGGGGTATAGCGTTCAATCTGGCGACACTATTTGCTCCTTTTTGGAGGAGAGGCATACGACGATATGATGCATATTTAGTATGAGGTTGAACTTGGGTCTGTTGGTGGTTCTTAGCAATTCTTGTGAACCGGATTTTGCAAGTGCGTTCTGCAGCAAATTAGCATATTTTTGATCTTTGGTTTGCTCATTCTGAGTTTTCTTTTACCGTGGTGTGGGCGGAGTATGCCATTCCTGGCTAGTGTTCGTTTGCGGATCGTATTAAAAAATCCAAGACTTATCACCAGTAATGACACGTTTCAGAAAATGATGGTCATCTTCAATACGCCCTAAACACTTTTTCGGAACCATTTACGCGCATATTTTCTTCATTTCTAATTCATTGATTAAAATCTGATAAATGGTGATTCTCAAACGACGATCAGAAAGCACTATCCTGAACGCTGTGGACATTTTCATCGCTCCTTGCAGTTGAAGGCCTTCCGCTGCGATGTTCATCTTCAGTGAGTCTCGGTCTTCTGAAAATGCCTTATACTTCTAAAAACCTGTGCCCTTGACAAAAGGTTGTTTCCATAGGTCAGATGAAATTTTATAAAAGTTTCCGTTACACTGTCCCCAAGTCTGAAACAAAGCTTGATAGCGCACCCTTGCTGGAAATTGTTGTCACTAGCTTTCAGAAAATATTAGAAAAATCCAGATCAGGAAAAGAATTGTTAAGCAACACATAATGACTCTAGGGAATTTAAACTAATACTGAAGATGCATCAGGTAATGGCCTGCTTGCCACCAAACAAAAAGCCAATAGTTTTGCCAAATCGAACACTACACCAGTCTCATTGCTTTATTAACATATTAATTAATTAATGTGTAATTCAGCTATTCATCTGCGAATTCTTCTAATGAGAATGATCTCCTTAGGCAGTTCGTCACAACAACTTGTAAAACATCACACAGCTATGGTAAATTCATTAGAGGGTTAAAAAGTATACCAACTCACTGACCTATTTTATCCTAGATACATCGGTAATTTTCCAACCCAATAGAGGATATTCATATTCAGTTAACATGAGCATTGTCTTAAAACTTAACCTTAACTTCCTCTCCAAACAATCAATCTGGATGAGTTGTCTCCTATCTTGCCATAAACTTCGATCAGTACATGTCTTCCCTTTAACGCTTAACTTGTTTATGACTACTGTAGACCTACAAACAGATTAGTTTAAAATAACACCTCTTCCACCGTTTACCTCAATCTGCTTGGAGGCACTTTTATTCTAGTCTAAGTATGCGATGGTGTTGGTATGTTGCATAATCTAGATTAGAAATTAGGGAATAATATCAATTAATTAGGATAGGAAATTAACCTACATTATTTAAGATACAATGAAGGGGGCAAAAGTATTGACACACTATGTATTTCATATGGAAATGATAAATTATTATCTATAAAATATATATACAAATAACTTTATATTACATTTTTTATGTATTGCATACCCATCCATTTTTTTTTAATAAACAAATTAAAACTTTTTAAATAAAACAAAAAAATATATAGAAATTAGATTCAACCTTTCAGAATAGGTCGACAAAAGTATTGTCACAATATATAAAAAACATTTATTTAGAAAAACTTTTACTTTGTAGGACCTCCTTTTCTTTTTATAATTTCAGTAAGTTTTCTCTTCATTGAATAAACCAGATTTTGGGTATAATTATGCTCGATATTATTCAATTCTTGCAGTTTTCTTTAAGTTGTTTGCTTGAAATGTGACGTTTTTTAATCTGTTTGCCTAATTTAAAGATTCTCATTAAGGATTGATGTTAGGAGACTGCGGAAGTGTATTTAGAGAATGTGGTACATTGTAGACTATCCACTGTTTCACTATATAGGCTCTATGTTTTGGATCATTACCTTGTTGGAAATAATAATCCTCCGTTAGCTGTAATTTCAGCGCTATTTTTTAGGTTTTTTTTTTTTACTTTTAAATACTTTTTTATCCACGACACCATCTACAAATACTAAATTGCCAACTCTCCGTAATGCCAAACACCCCCTAAGACACTGCCGTAACCGTGTTTAACAGTTTGAAGCAGATGTTTTTACACCAATTCCGTGTTCGGCTTTCTCCATACATTTAATGTGCCAGATGAGTAAAAAATAATGAATTTGCTTTCATCAACGCATTATTGCAATTAAAATGTGCATTTGCAAAGTCCAGATGTTTTTCGGTTTACTTTGTTAATATACGTCTTTTTTTTTCTGACGGCATTAACATTATTCCCTGTTCTATGAAGAATTCTGCGAACTGTCGTTTTGTGAACATGCATATTATTTTCTTCTGCTAGTATGGAAGCAATTTCATAAGCTGAAGATGAGGTTTTTTTTATTTCGTAAACTATTTTTCTTAGTTCTCTGACAGTTATGACGGGCGTCCGTTCTCGGTTTATTTTTAAAATTGTCAGCATTTTCAAATCTATTTATGACACCACGCACAGTAAATCGACTTTTCTTTACTACTAGGGCAGTTTTAGAAAAGGATTTACCTTCCTTTCTTAAATTTACAATAATTTTTCGCTCGGGCTCTGTAGTTTCCGGACCTTTCTGACCCATTTCAACAAATCTAAATAAAAAATGTTAAGTGTGGCAATACTTTTGTCCACCTATTCTGAAAGATTAGATCCAATTTCTATATATTTTCTTGCTCTGTTTAAAAATTTTATTTTGTTTATTAAAAAAGGACGAGTATGTAATACATAAAAAATATAATATGAAGTTACTTGTAAGTTATATTTTATAGAGAATAATACAATTTTTCATATGAAATACATAGTGTGCCAATACTTTTATCCCCGACTGTATATTTACGAAAAAATAAATGTATTCAAAAAATTACATTGGGATATTATGCCCATCTTTAAAGATAAGAGTCCTAAGTGTCCAATTGTTCCTATCTGTGCCATTCCTTGGTCATCTAAAGTCTCTTCTGCCAGTACTATCCCTTTCAAAATCGCTTAGTTGCCGGTCATACGGTTGTCTTTGCCTTAACTTTAATATTTTTTCAAATATTGCCTTTAAGTGCCATTCTAAAAACGCACACACTTATGAGTCTCCCTAGCATTATACATACTAGGTTTGTATATTCTATTTCATGAAATATTAATTTTCAGAGTAAATCTGAAGCACAAAAGCAAGTACTTGAAGCCTTACAGACTGCTTTAGATCACTGTGATTTGGATGAATCAAATCCCAAATTCCCATTGTATCAATATAGAGCCGCCACCTTACATTTTCGTATGGGTATGTATAAGAATTGAGCTCGTAATATACTTATAATTTATATATTTAAACAAAATACTTAAAATATTTTGATTAATTTGATGTCATTGAGAAAGTAACTAATTTTGTTTTTTTCAAGATATGTAGTTTAAAACTGAATGGAATCAAATTGAGTTGCAAACTGAACAATCTTAATAAATAAAAGATTGTGGATTTTATATTATATATATATATATATATATATATATATATATATATATATATATATATATATATATATATATATATATATATATATATATATATATATATATATATATATATATATATATACATATATATATATATATATATATATATATATATATATATATATATATATATATATATATATATATATATATATATATATATATACATATATATATATATATACATATATATATACATATATATATATATATATATATATATATATATATATATATATATATATATATATATATATATATATATATATATAAATTTTTGTTTTATATTATAACCTAATTGTTTTGAATTTGTTATGTGGAATATTAGATGCAAAAATAAAAAATTATGAAAATTTATTATTTAATAATGTTATTATATATACAACTTAAATTATCTGTATCATTTCTGAAATTAATGGTATATGTTTTTTTTATATAAATCATTTCTTTTATGTTTCTTTTTTTATATTGTTTTTCAAAATCTAGGATTTTTATGTTTTTTTTTATGTTTATATAATATATATATATATATATATATATATATATATATATATATATATATATATATATATATATATATATATATATATAAATATATATATATATATATATATATATATATATATATATATATATATATATATATATATATATATATATATATATATATATATATATATATATATATATATATATAGGCCATATGACGAATATATCATCGACGTACCTTAATCAGAGCTTGAGATGAGAACTGGTTTGAGACGGGTTTTCTCAATGGCTTGCCTTTCAAAATAGACCATGAATAGATTTGCCGCAGCAGGGGAGAGCGATGACCCCATTGCTGCGCCTTCTGTCTGTCGGTAGAATTTGTTGTCGAATAGAAAATACGAGTTCTTTAGACAATGTCTTGCGCGATCCAGGACATGGTCTTCAAAGTTCTCGTTCTCTGTGATTAATTCTAAGACCTCGTCTATCCGGACGCTGGGATACAGGGATTTTACGTCTAAACTCGCGATGATATCGTCTTTGCCAACTGATGTACTGTTGACGATATGCGTGAACTCTTCCGAGTTTTTGACGTAGGAACCAACTCTTTCTATAGTAGGTTGCAGGAAGTCTAAACAAGAGGGACGACGCTCTACACTTGCCGCCAACGTGGAAAAGCGTTCTTAGACCAGCAGACCCGAACAGCACGACTGAAAACAAAGACGTCGCAAGCGGCTCAGGGGGCGGAGTTAGCGCCAGTGCCATCAATCGCTACCGACTAAGACCGAGGCCGGAAGACGAGACCTTTCTCTCAGAAAGTCACAAAGCTCGCGACAGTAAGCACCGAAGATGCCAGATGGGATTTTGGCAAAACGTCTGCAAGATCCCAACAGGGACCAACTCGACAACCGGATATACTGGCGGAATAGTACACCATAAACATATAGTACAATACATCATAAATATATATATATATATATATATATATATATATATATATATATATATATATATATATATATATATAATTAAATAAATAAATAAATAAATAAATAAATATATATACTGACGTGCACGGGTCGTTGTTCTGGCTTTTATAGCCGGCCGGCGACTGCGCAAATTATATCGAGGTAGTTCGGGACTATTTGCGGCGCTCGGCAACGCTGTCGAGCGTCCGTTTATTGATTTTCCCACGTTGCCGCGTTTCTTCTTTTTTTTCAGAAGGGATTTTCATACTTTTGGAATGTTGCGAGCGTCGTTTCGCGTATTTAGCTCACCTCTTTCTTCTATTTCAAGGGCTTCTCTGATTATTCGAACCTTGTAGTGTGACCTTTCAATATTCGCTATTATCGGAACAGAGCGAAAGTGGTTTGTTTGTTTTTAAGTCGTTTTTATGTTCTTGTATTCTGGCCGATATTCATCTGTTTGTTTGTCCTATGTGTGCTCTGTTGCAGTCGGAACAAGATATCTTATATACCCCATGATTTTCCAGTCTAACTTTGTCCTTGGGGTTTTTTAGGATGCAACAGTTTTGTGGGGCTTAGTAGGGGTAGTAGTGGGGCTTAGTAGTCTGCCTATCCTATCTGTGATTCCTTTTACGTCTGGTAGCAGGACCTTTTGTATATTTGGTTCATGATGCTCTATTGTTCTTAGTGTTTGGGTTTCCTGACGGCGAATGGCCTTCCTGATACAATTTTCTGAATATCCATTTTGTCTAAAGGCTGTGGAAATTTTTGGTAGTTCCTCGCTTCGTGTATCTGGTAGTGTCCGTCGGAAGGATCTGGAAATTAAGGTGTTCGCTACTCCTTGGATTTGAAAAGGATGATGATGGGAGTTAGCGTTGAGGTATCGATCGGTGTGAGTTGGTTTCCTATACACTGTGTATTCGAGTGTTCCAGAATGTTTCCTTGTGATAAGGAGATCTAAAAATGGCAGTTTTCTATCCTCTTCGACTTCCAGAGTGAACTGTATTCTGGGGTGGATTTTGTTTAACTTGGTTAGGAAGTTGTTCAGAACTTCGTTTCCGTGAGGCCATATTACAAAGATGTCATCCACGTAGCGTTTCCAAAATTTAGGCTTTAAAGGAACGACTTTGGCGAAACGTCGTGACTCCCCACAGAATCAACGGATCGACACCCGGAATGATTTAGAAACATTATCTACCAATTTTGACACAACGTTGCATTTCAATACTCGCGTGTTTTCCATTCTAGCGACTAAAAATATCGAGGTACACGGTATGAACAACATCATTCTAAACAGATTCTCAGGTGAAACAATGAAATACAAATCCATTGGCTCCCTAATGGACCAAACTGAAGTAGTGAATTTTCCAACGGAATCTCTCAATTCACCCGATGTTCCCGGATTACCGTCACACATTCTGAATTTAAAAATTGGATTGCCAATTATATTACTCCGAAACTTCAGTCAGACAAAATTATGCAGTGGTACCCCATTAGTAGTTAAAAACTGATCAACAATCTAATTGAAAAAACAATTCTGATTGGAACTCATAAAGGTGAAGACGTACTAATTCCACGAATACCGCTCATTCCGACCGACATGGGGTTCGAGTTCAAACGATTTTCCAATACGCCTTGCGTTCGGTATGACTATCAATAAAGCGCAAGGGCAATCTTTGCAAGTGTGCGGTTTGAATTTAGAAAACGAATGCTTCTCTCACGGGAAATTATACGTCGCATGCTCAAAAAAAAGTCAGTGCAAAAAATGCCGTGCTGTCGGACCGTGGCTCTAGAGTCGCTAAACCGTCTTATCTTTATGTTTATGCAAAAAAACAGACAAACAAAAAATGTAATCTATCCACTAGCTTTACAATAAAAAACGATTTTCAGTGAAAAACGCCTTTTTTCTTCCTTTCCTTTCATTCCACAGTAACGAAAAGCAGGGTATTAAATTGATTGATGTGTTTCCTCGAAGAATCTATTTTCGCTAGAATACTTTTATTTACTTCCCTGTTCATTTCATATCAGATTGAGCCACAGCGAAGCGTGGGCGGGTTTTGCTAGTATCATATATTTTCTAAAGTAACATGTTTGCAGTGAAGTTAAAAAAAAGCACTTACCTATAAACAGACTTGAATAATTTAACTGAAGATCCTGAATAATTGTATTACTTCTTTAATTCTAGGTTCACTTTGGCATGGACAAGCCTGGGATGCTTCTCCAGATTCCAGAAGGCAGGCAGTTCAACTAGCCCAAATACACTATGACAGGGCTGTCAGACTGTTCCTTCTTTCTGGAGACGCTCTTCATTTCCTCACTGGTCAAATGCAAAGAGTTGCATTAATAGAATTCTTGATTGAAGGTTGTAATAAATAAAATGTGATCTCCAAAGTTCCCACTAACATTTTATTTATTTCAGGAACTGGATCGACAACAGCGAAATTAAAACATTTGCAAACTTGTTTAGATTATTTCATGGATATAGATGAAATATTACAATTACTTCTAGATAAAAAGATCGAAGTATCAGATGAAAATAAAGAAAACCTTGTAACTAATGAATGTAAATCATTCAAATCCCTTTATTCTTTATTGAAGTTGATAAAGAATAGACTCCAACACGTACTAAAGTCATTAGTGAAACTGTGTCTGTCTAAACCAAGTCCAAACAAGGAATGTTCCAAATTGGCCGAGAATTACAAGAATGGCTACAAAGCTACATTTGAACTAACTGACGAATTGGACTGCGATAGCCTTCTAAATAATTTACATATATCCTTAATTGCTATAAAGAATATAATAAAGTCGAAGGAAAAATCTTAAAATATTCTTTTGTTATCATCAACTATTAATGCACCATTGAAATTTTGTTGAATCTTATAAAAATACCAATTTTTTTGACAATCTCTGCTCTTTCAAACTGAAAAATGTTTTGTGAATTATTACCTTATTTGTGTATTATAGTTATTGACTTCTGTATTGTTTATTTTTTACAGTTTTTAGCTGATGTATTACATACTTAGTTCTAAGTTTTTTCACTATGATGCTGTGATATTTAATTGTTAAATATATCATTCAGATTTAAAATAAAAAAAATCGTTTTCTTAATTTTTCATCTGTTTGAATTAGACTAGGCGTAAATTAAATATAAATTCTTAGTCATATCAGTTTGGTTTTTTTCAAGAATACTCAATCATACCTGAGGTTTTCCTTTAAGTACAATTTAGCAATTTTTTACATTTAAAAAAAATTGACTGTTTAATGATCATTTAATGAAAATATGGAGTTAAATCGTGGTGATAAGGTCTTGAAAATAATATAGGTTGCCGAGATCTAGACTGTAACAAATGCACGAGCAAAGGCCACAGTCTAAAAAGACGCAGCAACAAATCCTACCTCCTACCTAAATTTGTCATTTCCTTCATCAGCAAACAGATCATTAAACAAAAACGTACTATTAATGTTGCTTATGCAGCTTCTCAAATATAATTGGGAATACCATCTACGTTTGCTTCTTACGTTTTTTATTTTTTAAAAACTTAGAAATAAGTATAAAACTGACACAAACCACGGATAATTGTTCATGCGCCCTCACGTAAAAGACATTTTTTCCTATCCAGAGCATTCTATTCGGCACAGGCTTGTCTCATTCATGTTCATTCTCAAGTGAGAAGGCGACTTTAGAAAAACCTGAATGATGATACTTAACTCTAGGGCGATAGTAAAAATTCAGGTATTGAAAATTTGAGATCGGAGAAGGCTTGCGACAATGGCAGATGACTTAAACATATTACGACTTTGCAGATGACTTAAACATATTAAGACTATCGGATCATATTACACATTATGATCATCGAAAAGAGTATTAAGAGAGACCTGTGATTAAATAAAGACGTATTATGAAAGGTAACAAAACTACTTACTCCCTGCAGTCTGTCCTAAGTGTGCAGACAATTTTATGTTAGAAACTTTACCCACACAGTTAGAGATTTCATTATTTCCACGGGGTTCGCAGAATGTATCTTGATTGTTGCTTTAATAGACATCAGATTCATTTATTCACACGAAAATTTACAAATACTGTTGACCCAGTAAAAAACTATTGTATTTCATTTCACTACAGTTTTACAGATTATTTTTCACAGCTTATCTTAGGTTTCTCTTTCATTTTACTTTTTGTACTAATATTTCACAAAATACTTCCAAATTTACTATTGCGGCAAAGTGACTCTTCGCGTACAACTTTTCTCATTTCTTCCTCAAAAACTCCTATGTTCGTTCTGTTCTACGTGTTGTTACCATGTAATCTTTCATTTAACTCTCTCTAAAAACCTCTTAATTCGAACTCTCAATGCGAAACTCTCTCTTAACTTATTACGTGCTATAGAACATGCAAGCTTCTACCTGCTGCAGAACATGCAAGCTTCTATGTACTGCGATTACACGGGATCTCATCTCGAACATCCCCGTCAACCGTTCAACTCTTTACTTTTACTTCTAGCTCGAACTCTTAACTGATTATCTATTCGAATTTCTACCTCCCAACTCGTCATATAAAAACTGTAAAAAACATCTGTCCTGTTATTTTGTCTTTTTTTAGGTTTTTTTCCCCACTGCCCATTTTTCCCACTTTCCTCATTTGCCCTCTTCAAGGCCAACCACCCATCTATTCCTCCAAAATACTGTTATTGTCTCTAGTGCCAAGTGCCATTAGTACCAGTCCTTTAGGGTACTTGTAAATTTTTATTGATGAGTCCCTTTTTTATGCTTGTCCAAAATGCGGGTGTTTGTATTCTCTGCTGGTAACTTTTTTCAATCTACAGTTGGAATCTAAACTTGTATTTATCATATATACGGGGAAAGTTATTCTGTTGTGAATGTTTTCACAACCCATATTTAAACAAAGGAACAGGAAAGTTAAAATATATAAAAAACTAATTTCGGTAATTGTCACTAATGGCTGCGACACATGGACCTTCAGAAAGAAAAGAGAAAAGATGTTTGCAGTATTTGGAAAGAGAGTACTTTGAAGAATGTTTGGGTTGCGATGTGAGTGTACAGGTTTCACTTCCGTATGTTATAACGGGCAGGGCGCACTGTTCGAAGACTTTTCAGGCAAAGTGGGAGTTTGCTCTTAAACATTATGTTGATCCTGCCAGACATATGTAACACACCGTTCCACCTCCCGGATGGTATCCTCCTCCACTGAAATCCTCCGCTCAAGATATTTAAAGTAGTCCACATTCTCCAAATCGTTTCCTAAAACTGAAGTTCTTCTGTCCTTAGAAAATGTCTTGAACATAATCTGACTCTTTTTCAAATTTATTTTTAAGCCAAATGGTTCGCCAGCCCTTTGCAGCTCCTCTGGGTCTCGTAACAGGAGAACAATATAATCTGCAAATCTAAGATGATTTACGTTTGCACCATTGATCTTTATACCATCCTGTTCCCAATCCAGATTACGAAATACTTCTTCAAAGCAGGCCGAGAAAAGAATAGGTGATATTGCGCCACCCTGCCATACACCTCGCTCTACATTAATTCCAACTTCAAGATCATCAAGGTGAATTGTCGCTGTAACTTCATCATATATCGATCCCAATGGGTTTACCCCCTGGCTAAGCAGTGCATCCATTAGAGCCTACTTTGAAATTGAGTCAAATGCTTTTTCGTAGTCGATAAAAACCAAGCACAGTGGCATGGTTCGTTGTGCCTTTCTATGACCTGCTGTACAACCTGGATGTTATCTATTGTGCTGAATCCACTTCTAAATCTTGGTTGTGCGTCATTCAGTTTTCTTATTATTCTTTTAAATATTATCTTGGTGAAAACTTTATAAATTACTGATAGGAGGCTTATTGAATGGTAGTTCTTTAAATCTTCATATGTTGTTTTTTTATATGTGAAAGAATCACTTCTGCATTTTTCCATAAGTCATGCACTCACGCATTGAGGCATAAATTTGCTTTCTATTCTTTCTCAGCCTCTGTTTAGCCTTGTTATTGCCCCTGTTTTCATCCAGCGTTTTTGCACTATCTGCATGTTGAACCGGCGCGTCTTCTCTCTAATACGTTTTCTTGTGGTTTTGCAGAGCTCAACGTACTCGACCCTGTCAAAAGGACTCCATGCTTTTCTCATTATCCATCGTTTTTTCATTAAATCAATGGTCTCACTGAAGATTTTTGTTTGTTTGAAACATTTTTTTCTTCTATTGGTGCTATTGAAACAGCCGTTTCAAGCACATTGTTGTTGATTTCTTTATACTGGACTGTTATTTCCATCTCTTCCGGTTATTTCCATCTTGTAACAGAGCAAAGCGGTTCGACAAAGCAATCTCAAAATCGCTGCCCCTTTTCAGTAGTTTTCCAGAATCCACTTTGCCCTTCCTTGATATTACCATTCTTTCGCACTCTCTTCGACAGTTAATCCTAACTTTTGCTTGTACCATTCGGTGGTCACTTCCAACATTAAAATTTTTAAAGACAATACAATTGCCAAAAAATGTTTTATCGTTGGTCTTGATGTAATCAATTTCACTTTGGTGGACTTTTCCATGTCCATTTTCTACTGATATTTTTCTTTAGAACGAATTCATAATATAAAGTTCTTATACTTCAACAAAATTAACCAATCTGTCACCTCAATTGTCCCGCTCACCAGTTTCATATGGGCCAGTTGGATTTTCGCCAGTTCTTGTTGATGCAATTCTGGCATTAAAATCACCCAGCAGGATTTTGTACCTACACATTCCTTGTATAGAATCTGGGCCACATCATCATAAAATGCCTCTATTTAATATATACATATACAGAAATCTTTCACCCTTTCTCCACGTGGTGCCACCGATAGCCATTACCCAACTGCCACCATGCATCATCACGTATCTCTGGGGCCGGTTTCTAGATTTTCAGCCAAGCTCCAGATGAATGCAAGGAAAGCAGTTGGGAGAGATGATCGGGGCCAGGCCATGTCAATGGCGGGTCATAATAGCGCACAACTCACGCCATCAAGGGTGAAAGATTTGTGTAATATTTCCTTCCACGGCCCCGTTAAGCTATCTTGTGGGCATACCTGGTACTCTGGCAGTCCTGACTGCTACGAGCATTCGCCGTATGATGGCGTGAGTTGTGTGCTATTACGACTCGCCATCAAAATGGTCAGTTGACATGGCCTAGCCCCGATCGTCTCTCCCAACTAGTTTCGTTCGAACATCCTGGCGGTTAACATCGTTTGGCGTGATAGTGCGAAATTACGAAATATCTTCACGTGTGTGAAGTGAATCCAGTTTACGGACGCTATTGTGAGGTGCTATTATAAAAATTCACCATCCGACAAATTGACAAGTGCGGTAAGTACTATAAAATACAAGGGCAGCAGAAATCCGTTGCCCTGCATGGTGCATGCGATTATAAACGTATTTTCACAAATTTTATCTAAATAAATTATATGTATATTCCCCTAATTATAATATAAATAATACGGATAACATGTATCAGGACAGTGTCTTCCAAAGTAATTCCGAAAATGATTCAAATAGTCAATGCTCGAATCCGTCAAGCAATACAGTCAAATTCACTGCTATCAAAATAGTAAATATCCAACTTATAAAAATGATCACCAAACTACAAGAGACTCTAACCAAAAACACCAAAATTCACCGCGAGATGAACCATTAAAAAGTTACGCGAAGAAATTCGGCAACTCAAAATAGATAACAAACATATAAATGATAAATTGCAGAAAAAGATACAAAACAGAGAACATTGTCAAGTCGGCCGAAAAATCGACGCGAAAAACGACGAAAAAACTACTTCTGAAGACAATAACGAACAATCAGAATGGCAAGAAATCCGCAGAAGCGGAAAAAAGCCGACGTTTCATCCGATTCAGAAGATGAAACGGTAAACAATACTACCGTAAAAACCTCTGAGGCAAAATCAACCACTCTAAGACCTCCACCAATCACAATCGGAGACACCAGCCAAAGGCATTAAATCGACAGACTAATTAGAACTGATAATATACAGATCAACTTAGTAAAAATTACCAGAGAATGCACCAAAATATTCGCCAAAACAGCTCAAGTAAAAACATAACAAAAATATTAAACGAAGAAGGGTTATCACATTACACATACACCCTACAAGAGGACAGGAAAAAAAGGTAGTCATCTACAACCTACCTTCAAACGCCAAACCCGATCAGGTACGCGACGAATTGGACGAAATGGGGTACAAAGACGCAGAGGTGCACCACCTCATAAGCCGCAACACAAAAATGGAAACCAGTCTAATGATTGCAAAGACCATAAACCTGACCGACAAAATACAGCCACTGCGAAAAAAAACAGGCTAAAGAACCCAAAGCCTACCCGCGCAGATGTGTGAAATACTCGGATTACCATAAAACCGCTGATTGCAAGATGGAAATCACATTCGAGAAAAGAAATGCCATCTGCGCCCACTGAAGCCAGGTAGGACTTCCATCCAGCAATAAAGGATGTCCTAATTAGCAAAGGCCGAACAGTAAAACAAAGAACCCCGAAAAAGATCAAGCAACTAAACAAACCAGCCAGGTATGCGTAAAACTGACCTACGACTAGGTAGCCAAGGGTGCGAACAAGCCCACAAGCACAACAAAGCGTAATCAGCCAAATGATGGCGGCGATTACATTGATGCAGGCCCAACTACAGGGCCTGCTGACATCTAAGGCCTAACATTCAACAGCCAAAACACTCCGTTAAAAATAATCTCCTGGAATGTCAATGGTAAAAGGGCCAGGAGGCAAGACATAGAATAACTAATTGCAGAGAGGCACCCCGACATAATTGCTCTGCAAGAAATACAAATTAAAAGGCAAAGCAGGCTGGCATTTGCCAACTACAGCCTCTACAGACATGATAGATATACAAACAACGGAGGCGACGTGGCACTCCTAGTTAAAAATTCCATAGAACACCGCCTTTTGGGGATAGAGGACATGGAACTGGAAGCAATAACCATAGAAGTTAAAACTGACAAAGGACCAGTTAAAATCTCATCGGCCTATCCACCAACGCAGCTGCTGTTCAAAGACGAGATCGCTGATTTGCCCAAAGGCGAAGAACCAACAATCGTAATAGGCAATCTAAATAATATATCACTAGAATGGAATAGCAGGACTAGCAATTTCAATGATATAAGAGTGCAGCAATTTACAGAAGAACTAGGAGCTGCAATACTAGGACCGGAAATTCCCACATACATCCCCAGTGGGAATGGTCTCCCTGATGTCTTGGATATAGCACTTATCAGAAACATCTGGCATGAAATACAAATCCAAACCTTGGAAGAGGGAACCTCGGACGACAATCCAATAGAGTTTACACTGGGAACTGGAACTCACATCATAGAAGCTATTAAGAAAAAGAAAACTAACTGGCAAAAATGGTACGAGAAAAGATCACAATAATTCCAGCAATTAACACCGCGGAAGAGGCGGAAGAAGCAACCAAAGATTTACAAAGATATATCAAAGAAGCATACGAACAAAGCACTGTAACGAGAAAAGTTCCAGCAAACAAAAGCCCATACGGCGAGACGCCGTGGGCCTTAAAGGAAATAATAAGAGCCAACAGACGACTCGGAAGGATATATAGAGAAACCAAATCTGAACAAAACAAAACGCAGCTAAATAGACATACGCAGATGATGAAAAACGCTCTAAATAAACATCGAAATAACATATGAAATCAAAAACTTTAGACGCTAAACACAGGGGACCACTCTGCGTCAATGATTATTTCTCCACTACCCGGGGCCAACGGGATGGTCTACTCGATGCAGGATAAAGTTGAAGCATTTGCAGAGACTCTGGAAGGAGAAGGAAGGAGAATTAAACACCCAGATGAGGATCTAAACCGCATATATGAAGTTGAAAGATTAGCAGAAGAACTCGAAGAAGAGCCCCAGACGAAGTCGCTAAAAAGCCAGCCTCTTCCGCAGAGGTACACGGAGTAGTCAAAAGACTGAAAGTCAGAAAAGCACCTGAACAAGACGGCATCACCAACCTGGTGCTCAAGAAACTGCCTAGAAAAGGGATAGCCGCACTGACAAACGTAATCAATGTAGAACAGAACATTACCCGCAAGTGTGGAAACAAACCGAGGTAATCATGTTCAACAAGCCAGGAAAAGAAATCAATCATCAATACTTCCCGCCTTAAGCAAGGTGGCAGAAAGGATAATAGTCAAGAGACTGAACCAGGAAACAAAAAATTTAAACATAATACCTGCAGAGCAGTTTGGCTTCAGAAAGAAACACTTAGCGGAACGGCAAGTATTGAACCTGGTTGAAACTGGCACCGAATGATTCCAAATTAAAGAAGCCACAGGAGTAATCCTTCTAGATATAACCAGAGCCTTCGACAGGGTCTGGCACGCAGGACTCATATATAAGATGACAAAAGCTGGCTACTCGAAGAAAATCTGCAGACTAACGTCGAGTTACCTGACAGACGGAACATTACGAGTCAAAGTAGCAAAAAAAACATTTCAGGAGAAAGAAAATTGGAAGCGGGTATCCCAGAAGCATCGGTACTAGGTCCACAACTATACACGATCTATCGAGAAACTCAAGAACCAAGTTGTCACTGTATGCAGACAGTGACAATCAGGCATAGAAGAGAAGATATCATCTGCAAAAGACTTCAAGAGCATATAGATCAAATAGCTGACTGGTGCATTGACCGGAAGATCCAGATCAACAGGCAGAAGAGCCAAGCCATCCTACTGCAAAAATGGAAATTGGTACCTAAAACCAATATCGAAATAGACGGCGAAATAATACCATGGAGCCAATAAATAAGATACCTTGGAGTTAAATTGGATTCCAAACTCACGTGGGAAAAACACATACGAGAAGATCAATAAAACCAAAAATGCCATGTACAGGCTGTATCCCCTGATATGCAGAAAGAGTCAGATGAATCTCAAGACCAAACTGCGCATGATCAAATGTGTAGCAAGGCCGCAATTAACATTGTTCAGCTGCATGAGGATACGCAGCCAGAACTCATATAAATAGGATGGCAGCAAATGCACCACTATACGAAAGAAATCAAAGGATACAAAGCGATCTAAACTGGGAACCCCTGCATACCTTCATGAAAAGGAAAGCAGAAAAAGTACTATTAATTAGAAATAGGCATGAAAATACAGAACTAAGAATGCTCATGGATTATGATTCGAATGAACTCGTAAGGAGAACGAGATATTATAAGAGACCCAAATTCCAGGTACTCGATTAAAGTAATTAAAATAGTTAAATTCCGTAGAACATAATAACGGGATATAAATCGCAGCAAATAACTTAATTTTTTTTAACGTTATTTATTTTTGCCCAAAATTTCCTATAACGAGTAAAAGATATGGGACACAACTTGCAAATGCAAAGTAAAACAATCAAATAATACAGCTTATTTCAGGTGAGATTTCCTATATCGCAGTAACAGATATAGGAGTAGCAACAAGTAATCATAACACCGGTTGTGGAAATTTCTTACTAAAAACGAGTGACCAAAGGTTTATAGGTCTAAGACCCGAAAACCGGAGGAACTTGGTGGAAGATTGAAGATTTCCCCATCATAACAACAACAAAAAAGTCTCTCCCAACTGCTTTCCTTGCGTTCATTTGGAGCTCGGCTGATAGGCTAGAAACCGGTGAAGTCATGGTGGCAGTTGGGCGAAGGTGATCGGTGGAACTACGTGGAGAATTGTTGTTGCATTAGTCGGAATAAATTGTATGGATCGGTGTTGTATGCGACAGTTCAGTGACAGAGATGAGTGAGACGAACGGCTAGAAAGCCAAAAAATCAAATACCAATGAGTGATGAAAAGGGAGTAACAGAAAGAGGGGTAGACTAAAGACACGGTGGTACGACAATGTAAAAAAGAGATGCTGAAGAATTATAATACATAAAAACCAGAAAAGGGGCTGCTGCATATTGATCCGATTGGAGGTGAAGGTTGAAGAGTCAAGACTCACTGACAGGCTGTAGCACCGCAGGGATAAGAATGATAAAAGTAAAAACTATTTTTGATTTTGAAATCTTCAAAGGTGATTATGTAATAAAAGCAGATCTTAACAAACAAATATATTTATAATTAATGAACAGTAAAAATTACTTTTTATGTAGATTTACAAAATCTTACTGTCTGAAACAATATAATTTGTTTGCATTTGTTGTCATAATACTTAATGTTAAAAAAGTATACATCTTCCCTAAATTTCTTATTAAATTTCATATTATACTCTGGATATACAATATTAGAATAGAGAAAAATATTTGATAGTCAATAACACTCCAACGACACAATAATAGTATAAATAATTACTTATATAGGTTTAATAGAAAGATAAATTTTTCCATTAAGAGTGATGAAAAGGGAGTAATAGAAAGTGGGGTAGACTAAAGATACAAATGTAAAAGAGATGCTGAAGAATTATAGTACATAAAAACCAGGAAAGGGGCTGCTGGATATTGATTCGATTGAAGGTCGAAGAGTCAAGACTCAATGATAGGCTGTAGCACTGCAGGGGTAAGAATGATAAAAGTAAAAACTATTTTTGATTTTGAAATCTTCAAAGGTAATTATGTAATAAAAGCAGATTTTAACAAACAAATATATTTATAATTAATGAACAGTAAAAATTACTTTTTATGAAGATTTACAAAATATTACTGCCTGAAACAATATAATTTGTTTGCATTTGTTGTCATAATACTTAATGTTAAAAAAGTATACATCTTCCCTAAATTTCTTATTAAATTTCATGTTATACTCAGGATATACAATATTAAAAATAGAGAAAAATATTTGATAGTCGATAACACTCAAACGACACAATAAAAGTATAAATAATTACTTATATAGGTTTAATAGAAAGATACATTTTTCCTTTAAGAGTTTGCTTTATTGGATTAATTTTCTTCAATATCTGGGTCATTATATTGACCAGTTGCTCACTAGATAACCCTGTTTTCTTGGATTTGAATTTTTGAAGCAGTTCTGTTGTGGTCATTGGTTTTCTCATCAAGTATTTTCTAACAGCATCTTCAGTAATATTTGATTCAGCTAATCCTATGAATGGAAATTGTTCAGATTCAATGAGTTTTACATTAGTTATAGCAACATTACCTGGTATGAAATTAGGAATATCTAATTTAGGTTTCTTGCTTGGACCAGCTAGGGCATCATTAACAATTTTTCTTTTATTGTCAATAGTTGGTGTTGCTGACCGACTACTGTTTTCACTTTCTGGTTCTGCTTTCTCTTCCTTCTTTCCTTTTTCCTTTTTATCTCCTTTTTTCTTTTTACTATCCTCATCTGTAGAACTATCTGAACTGAAGTCATCATCTGGATCATTTTCTTTCTTCTTTTTACTGTCTTTCTGATAAATTAATATAAAATTGAAGCTGTATATTTTGAATTAAATAATTTCTATTACTTTCTTGTCTTTCTTCTTTTTCTTCTTATCTTTATCCTCCTCAGGCTTCTTTTCACCTTCCTCTCCTTCTTTTTCATCATCTTCATTACTTTTATCTTTATCTTCTTTATCTGAATCTTCAGATTCTTCTTCATCAGAATTAAGTAATTTCCTAATAATAATTATTTCCTTTGTTATTACATTTTATATTACTGTTTACTTTAAACTTACTTCAATCCTTTTTCCTCAGCCACACCATCTAAATTAACATTTTCTGGTTCACTATCTGAACTATCACTTATATAGTCTACTTCTCTTCCCTCTTCATCTCCATCATCTGAATCTTCTATGGCTTCCAAGTCTGTATCCCTCTTTTTTTTTGGCTTTTTAGCTATACCTACAAATTGTATAACAGTAAAACAGTAAAAGTAACATCTACTTAAACAATAAAATTATTAGTATACTTTTCCCCTTCTTTTTTTTCATGTCCTTTCCATCTTCATCATCTTCAGCTTTGTCCTCCATTTCTGAATCAGAGTCACCTTCTGAACTGTCAATCCATTCATCCATGTCAGATATTTTCAATTCCTTATCTTTTTTTGAGGTCTTTTTACTTTTCTCTCCTTCGTCATCTAGGTCTGCATCTTCTTCACCTTTTAACCTTTTCCTAATTAGCCCAAAATTAGCTCTATAAAATAGTATTGTTAGTAATATATACCTTAGCATAAGAGAAAAATAATTCAAATGTTTATTTCTCTTAGTAAATTCTAATTCAGCTTCTTCTGCTGACAAAGCCTTGTAACGTTGAATTGGTTGGAATTTGTACCACTCATGTAAAGGAAAAGCCTCAATACCACCATCTTCTGCATGAGTAAATACATAGTAAGCTGTATTTTCTGATACACCACCTTCTCTAATGCCTGAAATATAAAATGACTTCAAATTAAGTTAAACAAGAACACAAATATTTACTACCTTTGAACTTTTTTACGGTACTTCCATAACTTTTTAAAATCCATGGTTGATCATCTGGCCTATATTTTTTTGCAACGATACCTAGTTTTTTTCGTCTAGCTTCTTCCTTAGCTTCCCTTCCAAATTCTGAACCTGCTCCAAATCTAGAATGGAAACATTTATTAAAAGTCCTAATACAATATATGCAAATGCAACAAACTTTGGTTGTTCTTCTTCAATTCCTTTATATTCCTTAAGATTATTTTCCCTTTCCATTTTGACCTGAGTCCACTCTTCAAAGTCAACACCTAATGTTCCATTAAATCTCATTACATGATATTTTCTTTGAACATTCTTTGGAACCCTTATGGAGAATTCTTGAACAGAGACCTATGAAGAAATAAATATCATTTAAATATAAGGTTTTTTAAATACTTACATTTGAACCTGAAGCCATGTTGGCTAATTTAAAAAAAAATTTGAAATACCATTTACATTCACCAAAACAGATTTAGACAAATGGTTGTCTAAGTTTAGACATTGAGGTTATGTTTATATTTTCTTTGTCAACCGAAGTTATCTATTTTTGAACATTTTAATGTATACTTTATATAGATGACAAAATTATTTTATCGTTCATAACGTTGTCTTAAAATGAAAAATTAATATTAAATAAAAGGTGTATACAAAATTGCAAAGGGATATATTAGGCTTTGTACAATAAAATCCTTGTATGAGAAAAGAAGAAGACGTCGTCCATTTTCTGATTTGTTTGTAAAAAAAGGCCTTTTGTGCGTTACAAAAAAAGAATTCTATTCGGCTTTTTTTTGCCGACCTCATGTTTTTCTGTGATTATTTGAAGTTGTGACTGCCTAATAAAAGACGTACAGTAACCTGCTTTAATACAAACTTTTCTATAATAATTTCGTTCATTTACATTTTAAAGCAGCGTTTCAGAGATTATACCGCTAAAATATACTTTAAAAATATGGATGTTGGTGACCAATTCTCTTTGTGTTGGAACAATTTTCATGCTAACTTGAGCAGTGGCTTTCACAGTTTATTGAAAGATGAAGATCTGGTTGATGTTACATTAGCAGCTGATGGTAAATTTATGAAAGCTCATAAGACAGTCCTTTCAGTATGTAGTCCGTTTTTTAAAGAGATGTTTAGAGTAAATCCATGCAAACATCCGATAGTTATTCTTCCTGATGTAAACTATGATGCCTTAAAAAGTTTATTGCAGTTTATGTATCAAGGAGAAGTCAGTGTTAGTCAAGAAGAAATCCCCACATTTATGAAAGTAGCAGAAACACTTCGAGTTAAAGGTCTGACAGATAATTCCTCTGTAAGTATATTTGCATTTGTAGAGAATTGTTTGACATGCTTCTTTTGGTTGTAGGACAACACAAATGGGTTTTCTGCTGCAAGTGCTTATGGAGAAATTGATCAGAGAAAGCATGATATTAGAAAAAGACCAAAAGCAGTTAAAAAACTTATAAGGCCTCTTCAGCCCCTCAGGCCATTAGATGGTTCAATGCCAGAGCCTTCTCATTCCCCACAATTGAATGTGTTACAAGCTGCCCAGTCACATACCCCATTAGTTCTACCCCCACCTCAAAAACAATCACGTATTGACACACCACCCTCAGAACATCCCCATTCATCCACCAGTCAAGTTATTAATCCTTTAAGCCAACCACCTCTTGGATCCCCTTCAGAAAATCAAGCTTTAGCTTTAATAAAACCAAAAGAAGAGGTAATTGATAATAGTGAAGATACAGGATCTCAAGTAGGCATGGTAAGAAGAGAGTATTTTGATTTTAAATAATTTAATAAATTAATTTTTTATGTACCATGTACATTTTTAGGATGAAAACCTGGAATTAGCTAATATGTTGGATATACAGTTAAGTGGAGGTGAACCATCACCTACACAACTTACACCTCCTTGGCCGGCGCCTGCTGAGGGGTCTGGAATGATACAGAATGATGACACATCTCAGCCAGGTAAGCATGGAAATTTGTTTTTTTATGTAAAGTTTAGGAGTGTATAAGTAATATAGCCGTGTTCTTGAAGTAGTAAATTTTAAGAAGGTATTCAAAATTTCTTCATTAAACTTGAAAATTCGGACCTGGTTAAAATAATACACAATATTTGTTTCGTCATATGGCATTTAAATTAATTAAGGTTAGGTCCTAATCCAATTTTTCAATCGAATATAAATTTAAATTGTATCTATTGTGTACTAATGGTTGCCTGAATTATATATATATATATATATATATATATATATATATATATATATATATATATATATATATATATATATATATATATATATATATATATATATATATATATATATATATATAAATAAATTTAAATGTTCACATTGGTGCCATAATTATTTGGGTCGCTACAAAGCCTTATTTTTAATTGACATTGAAAGTTTCACAGGTTTTATCTTACAAACTGGTGATTTTTATTCATGAAAAGCTTCATTACTGATATGATATAAATGTCAGTTCACTACTGATATGATATAAAACTAAAATTACTAATAAATATGAATTGTCTAAACCACTTAAACTCGTCATGTTGCAAATTTTATGAGGAATAATTTTTTTGGTTTCCGTAAGGCATTTTTATAGTAAGGGAAGGTAAGAAAGTGATTATAGTATTTTTTTAAGCATTTCTATTGCTTCACTTCTAGGAAGATTTCCTAAAATCCACAGTCGAAGCTTCGTGATCGTGCCGAAACTCTTTTCATCGTCAGTTTTGGTTTTGGGGATAGCTAGAAGTCACAAAGCCAAATTAGGCGAATATGGAGGATTATTGAGCACCACGATACATTTTTTACTTCCGTTTTCTCAAAATTACCAATAAATAAATGAGATGCACAGTGGACTTCGGACTGTCAGTGCGCTGCTCCATTAGCCTGACATACTGATAATGATCATTTAAAAAAAAAATCAGCCATTTTTTGGAAGATTTATTCAGTTCAAACAATTTTTTATTGGCCTGGCTGTGGAGCATAAATTTCAGTGTTCTTTCTATCATGATGAAATCTTGCAAACCAACTTAAAAACCATATATATATAATACTACTATATTGCTAATATCTGTAAGTGGAGGTGTCATGGAGTAAGTGAGACAACAAAGGTCTGCTTCTGTCTTTTTCTACTACTCGACCTATTGTGCCCAAATGTCGCGATAAATAAACGTGACTCAAAAAACATAAAAATATGCAAACTGACGCACGTCTATAAGCATATTCAATTCTCGGACATGCGCAATAGACTCAAAGTACTAGTGAGAGAAACAGACGCATATATGTCTACACCGTATTGATTTCGCCGGTCTCCAGACCTTGCTAGCAATATAGTAGTATTATATATATATATATATATATATATATATATATATATATATATATATATATATATATATATATATATATATATATATATATATATATATATATATATATATATATATATATATATATATATATATATATAATATATATATAAATATATATATATATATATATATATATATATATATATATATATATATATATATATATATATATATATATATATATATATATATATATATATATATATAATATATATAATATATATAATATATAATATATATAATATATATAATATATAATATAAAATATATATATAAAAGCATTTTAGCTCTTTACTGAATTTAAAACAAAACTTAATATATTTTTTTTTTCTGTTGAGAGTCGTAAGGCACTGTTACATTTTTTATAATTATTAATAAACAAGAGACTAAACTCAAAAGGATTTTTTTTTTAATTATTGTGTGGTGTTTAGTAGTAAATTTCTTTGAGTTTAGTGTTTCACACTGAAGATTCCAATAGAAGAATTGATTAACAAGATGTCTTGAAATGTAAGGTTATGAAAGCTTAAATGTGTTATAATATGAGTTTTCATTCATAGATGGTACTGCTGCTTATCGTAAAGATTTTTCGACTTATCTTTTACATTTGACTTTAAGATTCTTTGGCAACTCCTTCTACATCAACTCCTTTATAGATGCCCCCCTTTTTATTGGATAGACTGGGTATTTTAATTATCGTCATTCTTTCTGTGTCTTAGTTAAAGATTCCTTATACTTGGTTTTTATTATTTATTATTCTATTTCTCTAATTTTTGTCAATATTACATATGATTATTTTTCATGAGATGAGCACTTCTGAGTTCTACCACGAAATTTAATGTGAGCTGTGGTTTTAATAGAAATAATTAATCAACTGTTATTAAATATTTTTTTCTAATTTTATATGATTGTTATATTTTTTAGTGAACTGTGTTTTTACATCGATTTTCATTTTTTAAATCGAAAGTTGAATATGGATGAACTATAATTTTGCTGAATGGATGGATATACGGAGATTTTCCAATATGATTTATTGTTCATCATCTAAGTTTCTTGTATAATTTTCTTATATCAATCTTAATTACATAAACTCGACAGTACTGTAGATTTCCAGGATATATTTATTTGGAATATTTGAAATTTGTCTTATTAAATGTGCGAGATTTGTACAATTTGCATGTCGGATTTTCAATTGCTAAAACTGTGAGCGTCAAATATATTTCCGAATTACAAATTCTTATTAATACTATTCTTGACGTTCTTGGGTATATCAATTATATAATTATTTTTATTATTATTATTCACGTATGGGCCGTGGTGGACCACGCGAAGTACAATTAGAGGCGTTTGTTGTTGTTAGCCTTCCTTTGCGCCCATACTAATTTGATTCTTTCGCTATGAGCTTTTTTCCTTTCGTCTGACCAAGTTGTTCCAGTCTTCCTACATTTTTCTCTCTGGCCAACCTTCCAAACGTCAACCTTGTGTCTGAAACAGCCTCTATCCTGAATTTCACTTTGCGTAATATTTGCTGATCTTAGGTCCTCTTTAATTGCAGCAATCCATTTAATTATTTCTACTTTAGCTCTACTCGTATTTTCATAAAATTCGACTATTTGTCTAGTTTGCTCAGATTCATCCATTTTATGTGTCCGTAAAACTTAAGTCTTCTTTTTCTCATATCGCTATGTATATATGTGAATTGTTTGATTTCTTGGTTTTCTTAGATTATAGAAGATTTTTCTTATGATTTTTCTTTCTTTCTTTTTAATATCCTCGATGTCTCTCTTTCTATTCAAAATGAGCGTTTCTGCCCCATATAGACATTCTGGCTTAATAACTGTGTTGTAATATCTCAGTTTTGTGTTTTTAGATAGGCATTTTATGTTGTAAATATTTTGTGTAAGTTTCAATGCCGTTTCCAATTTTTGACATCTACCCTTATTGGCCGCTTTTTCCAACCCATTTTCCATGATTATTTCCCCCAAATATTTGAATTGAGAGACTCGCCTGATGTTACCATATTGTTTTATTATTTTTATTATTAATTATATTATACTAATAGTAACAAAGCTCTTCTACATTATAACTGAAATTCTGCTTATATCTTGTATCAATCTTATTTAGTGAAGACAAAAGGACAACTCTATCAAAAAAATCAAATCTATTTTTTCAAAATAAATTTTATACTGCTTGGAATGGTTCATTGGTAATTTCACGCTCCTTGACGACTGTACGAACTAAAATTAACGATGTCCAAAAATTCTAGTAAGATTAGCAAAATGTATGGCGAAACGTTATAGAAAATGATAGATTATAGATTATCCTTGGTGGTAAATCTCCTATCTAATATCTTTCAAATTATTGTTGATATATCAGATTCTGCGACAACAGATCATAATACGAGATGTGTAACTAAACTAATGAGACTGATTTTTTAATAATTTTGACTCGATTTCAATTACAATTCTACATTATCTCCTTCAAAGTAGTTGTTTGGAAAGCCACACTGCGCTGGAGACGATTTGTTCACTCTTCATAGCAGTTCTGTAACTCGGGTATTGGAATCGCCTTCAACTGGTCAATTAGGGCGTTTTCAATGTCAGCCAGTGTCTCAAAGTTGTGGACGGAAAAAGTCAAGTCTGACGGATAAGAGAGCTATGGAGCCACAGTGATGTTTTTTCTTGCCAAAAACTCGTTGATTGAAATCGCTGTGGTAAGGCGCATTGCCGTGATGCAGCACCCATGTGTTCTTGATGTTCGGTCTCACACGAATGACCCTTTCTCGAAGTCTTTCATGAACCATCCAGTCAGCATACTTTTGGTATGTCTTTTTGGTCATGGTTTGGTAATTTCCAGTCGTACTAAAAAATCCAACACTCGTCGCCAGTAATGACACGTTCCAGAAAATGAGGATCATTTTCATTCCGCCACTAAAAGTCGAGACCTGTTTTTCTGAACCATTTTCGCGCAGATTTTTTCATCCTCAAATCATTGGTCAAAATCTGATGAACGCTTGTGTCAGTCAAATTCAACCCAGCCTTCCGCTGCGAGCTGCTGCATCTTCAATAGAGTCTCGGCCTTCTAAGAATGGCTTATACCACCTGAAAACCTGGCCCCTTTACAAATCAGTTTTCATCGATCTGTGGAAGTTTTACAAACGTTTTCGTTGCACGGTGCCCAAGTTTTGAAACAAGACTTGATAGCGCACTGTTGCTCGAAATTGTTGTCACTCATTTTCAGATTGCACTAGAAAAACAGGTTCACAAAAAGAATGGCTAGGAATCACAATTTACTCTAGGAAGTTTAAACTCGTATTGCATCAGATATCGCCCCCCCCCCCCCCCCCTCCAAAAGGAAACAGTGTTGTCAGATCGAACGCTGTCATCAGTTTTGTTACTTTATTTATACACCTCATAGATTACGATCATACAGTGCTTCCAATAACCAAACCTTCTTAAGATAGAAACTAGAGGCATTAAACATTCCTCTAATGTTACGCCCTTTGTTAGACCATGACCTATCACAATAACGTTATAGACATTCCAGTTCACTAACCGTATTATATAAAAGCGTCCTATATATCTGATCATATAATGAACCTAGACCTCAGCCATTTAGATGTTGGGCTCCTTCCTATAGTATATAATATCAAAAATAAGTGATATGCTAAAATGCTTCTTTTGCTTTTCTATTTTTCTTTTCACAGAGTTCTTAAATCAAATAACTTCCGTTCCTCACTCTTACCTTTACCCATATTATTAAATTATGTAACAACCCAGTGTTAAAAATCAAACAGTGGACATTATACATATCAAGTTTTGAAGAAGGCCTACTAAGTCTTAGGGTCAAATTAGATATTTTGTAGTGAGATGTGTGAATAAAAAACATAAAAGATATTTAAGTAGATTATTTGTTAGTAGAATCTTGCATGCGCTTTAACGCACCTCTAATGCCATATATCCCATCACTGTTCAGTAGTGTTTATATTGTGTATTATTTTATCCCAGGTACCATACAATGCATCTTGGGTCGACGCGGTAACCCTAGACTGATTGTGGACGGCCATGCATTCTACAAGAAATCAGTGTATAAAGGTAAAGTGTTCTGGTACTGCAAAAATTCAAGAGTGGCTGACAAGTGCCTGGCTGTTTGTTGTACTATAAATGGAAACATTGTCAAGTGGCCATGTTTACACAACCATCCCATAATACCAGATCCATTTAACCCAGAAGAGGATACAATGGTGCCCATTGAGAATCTACAAGAAGTTCTTTGGCAAACATCATGGAGTTAAGATATTTGGAGTTAATTTTTAGAATGTGTTTGTTGAAGAAATATGTAAATGGGACTTGCGTGTAGACGGATTATAACTACTAACTATAAAAAGGATAACAATATATATCTGAGAATTTTATATTCAGCACACAGTAATGTGATTATATTGTCATCAATGATATTAACATCATTATTGGTGTACACAAATCTTCCACAAACATCAAAATATTTAATGAAAGTCAGACTTTTGTTTGTATTTTGTCAAATTATGCACCGACACATAATTACAAATTATGTACTGACAAAATATAGGATTATCCTAAATTTTATACAGAGATTGAAAGTTTTTCTCTCTGTATTTGAAGTTATACTTCATCTAACTTACTAACTTACCTGATCTTAACCATTCTGGAAAACCTACATTCTTCACATACAACATCTAAAAAACGTTTCCTTTACATAAAGGAAAGCTTTATATGTTTACAAGAAAAAAGTGGAAATTGAAAACTTAACGATAGATATTTTAGTATCATAAATAAACTGTACTTCTACGTCTAACATCAATACAAATTTGAAGGTGCTTCTTTATTTTCTTTCAGGGTAAAAAAATCATTCTTGAGAAATATTTTCCTATTCCTTTCAACTGTCTTTAACTCTTGTATAGTTAGAAATAATTTTTGATGAACTGATTTGAATACCTTATTCTGTTCATGTTTCATTAGATTGATATTTGAGGCTATTACAAATCTCTAATTTATTCAATCTCAAAATAATTCTAATATAAGTCAAAAAATTATCGTTTATTTCATAATCAATAACCATCGCCTCTACAGTATAACTTAGGCGCATAAAATATCCCTAAAATGTATATTGGTGACAATTGTACTCTTTATAAAGCCGCGTCCTCATTTGAGTACAAACGCCAATGAGGCAAGTCGAGCCCACACTGAATGATTCGAATCGGGAAAAATATCTGCTACGATACAATTTTTGATTTTCTCGCCGACAAAATGTTAAATGAACAATTATCAGTGACTTGTGTCAATTTTATATACATTTATAACTTATTAAAAAATAAAAATCCTAAAAAAATAGACGTAGGTGCTCTTTCCAATTATATTAACATACTCGAATGAACGCGAACCAAAGTGCATGAGACAAGCCGGTGTTGCACGAGGCGCGCCAAACACGCTCAAATTAATTGCCGCATAGCCTGGTAGCGACCCAAAACAGTTGGATCGCTACGACACTGATTGTAGCTGTGCGATTTTTTAATAGATTATAAATATATATAAAATTGACACAAACCACTGATAATTGTTTATTCGACATTTTCTCGGCGAGAAAATTAAAAATTGTATCGTTGCAGATATTTTTCCCGATCCGAGGCGGGCTCGGCTTGCCTCATTTGCGTTCGTGCTCAAGTGAGGACGCGCTTAACAAATATACTTGCTACCTATTAGCCTTTGTGTGTCACGTCAGTACATCTGTTGAAAATAATGCCTTCCCATAATATATATATATAATACAATTAAAAAAAGTTAGTAGACAAGCTCTAGATATCTGTTTCTGTTAAAAAATTAGATGATTATCATGTATATTACATAATTGGAAAATTCTTCATGTAATCTTGGGGAGTCTCGGCATATTGATTTCAATTTGTAATTAGTGCTTTCTAAAGTGTTGGGATTATCATTATAGTATTTCGTTTTTCTACTGATTTGTGTTTGATATATCACTATTATGGAATACTTTTTCAAAAATATATTCTATATATAAAATACAGTATTTTCTAAGCCATAAATCTCTAAGTCTCATGGACAGTTTTTTGTTCTTATCACGTTCAGATCTTACAATTAAATTGAACCGTTTCTGTTCACCTGTTATATTAATGCCAATAATGAGATAATTTCTCTATTATTCAATATAGGACTGCTGTATATGACTAGATTGCCAAATTGCCACAACCTTACCTGAAGAAGAGTAGATGGTTTGGTGTATTATTCACATATATTTGAGTATACTATTAATATATCAATACTACCAGATACAGATTGAACCCTGCTGTAGTTTAATCGTAAATCTTCATTTTCTTGAGGATTATTGAAACGATAACATCAGCTATACGAACAAAACATCTCATTATTGTGTAAGGTATAACTTACAATTGAAATATTTCATGGGTTAAATTTTTTTCCTTGTTCTGTATATTCTATACTTTGTATTATCAGTTCACAATACCATTCTTCAGACTTCTATTAAAAAAAAACTCTTACATCCTATAGTCTAGTTAACTTTTTTCTTTGATGTTTTTATGGTGTTTTTTGTTGTGTTTCTTATGTGCTTTAACGATAGGGCATATTTCAATCATCAAATCAGCAAAATAAATTGTCCCAAGCATTAGTGCACTTTGTGCGTCTGATTCCCCATGCATGCATGATTCCCCATGTTGGCATAAAAACTATGTTGGAGTATTGAAAAGGACCAACCATCGTTTGCTGTTTTGGGGAATTAACCAGAGGCTAGTATATCAGAAGTCAGTCTTAAGAATTTAGCGTTTCTCTCACTTCAATGGAAATATGAATTGTCTCACCATATTATTGAGTGCTTTAATGGTTACCTATATGTACACTAGCGCTCCTTTTATGAATTATGTGTATTTTTCAATATTCGGTAAGTTGCTCGTGCAGAGCAATTTGATTTATTGCCGTTTTGACTTCTAGATGTCTTAGTTGGGCTTCTAGGATCTCCATCAATCTGGTAGAACAAAACATACATTGCTTGGTTTACTGTACAATCAGTTCCTATAATAGTATTGATTATTTCAACGAGATTGCGGTATAGACGTCAATTGAACTCATTCGTCTTCATCCATTTTGTCTAAAATACGCCGGCATCAGTATTATTGGAATATGTAAGTAATGTATAGAATATGTAAGGTCTGGTATGAGATCAACAAACATTGTCCAGATATTTTGACAATTTTTAAGTGGTTCCAAACTTCGTTGTAGCTTATCTTGTAGTTATATATGTTTTGGTTCTTAAAGGATTTCTTGCCTAATACCTGATACTAACAGTATTTTATAAATGAATATTTAATTATTATGACCAATGTTATAATCAGAATTTAAGAAAATACTTTTAGATATAATTTTATCTCAAATATTTATTATTATCTTTTTTTTTGTAAATTAAAGATATCTTCCGTCCATTCGTTCATAGTCCCTTTTGTAAATAACGCAAATTTCAAATTTTACTAATTAAACAAAAGTATTAATAACAGTATGTTTAAAATGTATCAACTTTATTTTTGAGTGTGATATAAATGTTCCTAATTATTGAGGATTTACATTTTGCAAATGTTGATTTCTAATTGAAAATTTCAAAAAAATATTGTTTATATATGAAACGGTTGGAAATTAATAACATGGCCATATAATGTGAACTAACTGACATGGAAATTACCAGAAATTCCACTATATACAGTTATGTGCATATGTATTAGACACCCCCAAATTTTAAGAAAAATAGTAACAAGACTAGATTATAAATAATACCTTCATAAGTATATTACTTAATATGATTTATTGACAACAAGTTTTATTGATCCGCCATGAACTTTAATAACCGCTATTAAACGTTTAGACACCGTCACCTACTTGTGACATAAAGCGGGAGAAACAGATTACCATTCCTCGATTTTTTTTTTTAAGTTACGATTTTTTTTTAAGTTAGGTTTTTCTGTGACGGGGATACTTGGCCACGTTTCGCTTTAAAATTATGCTTTCGCCATCATGTTGAACGGTAGGTGTCAAGCATTCCGTAAGAAATGCTTCGCCGCGCCTTGAGACTTCTTCTTTACTACGCCGCTACTGTATTAGCGAAAAGCGAAACTCTTTGTTGAGCGAATAAGGCGATACTTAAATTCCGCGATTATTTGCGCCGATCTTGTAAAGCGAGTCGTTCTGAATATCGATCGGTTCTTTTACTTGCTTTCGCGTTATTTTTGTAAGACCCCGTCTCCTCATAGCTTTTTAAGGTGGTTTGCACAGTACATCTCAAACATTTCATTTTTTTCGCAATTGCGACCTACGAAAATCCTTGTTGGCTTAACAGCATGATCTGGCTACGTTCCAGCACAGTTAATTCACGTGTTTTGGGCATTCTAACTTCATTAAGCACCCACAAATCAACAAAAATATCTCGCACGAGAAAACAACTGACACTATTTTTTACTAAGTTTATTCTCGCAATGTCTTTATGCCCGTCTAGCCGACCGACATAGAAGTAATAACAATACCCGTTTAATAAGCCATAAAACCCTAATTTTAAGCCCTTTCGTAACCGATGAGGATAAATACTTCCCGAATTTCTATAGTTTTTATAACGTCGGGTTTTCCTAAAGGTGTCTAATACTTTTGCACCTACCTGTATGTAAAGGGTTCTCCAATAAAAGTGTCCAAAATTAAAAATGAGCCGTTAAATTATAATTACAAGTGATCATCCGGTAATTTATATTTTATCTTGAAGAACAAATATTGAGATTATGTTCGGAAAATAATCTCGTTCAAACGCCCCCCTCGGCTATGTCTAGTGGAATGCATTTTGGAGACCCAGTTTTAGATTACTCTTTCACGCGTATCGCCTGGTAAATTTTCAATGGTAACCTGTTTCGTTCCAAGTCAAAAATTGTTCAGGGTTTATTTCTGTAAACCAGAGATTTATCATATTTCTATAAACCATAATTTATCATTTATCATAATAATTTAACATAACAAAAAATAATCCAAGGGTATGATATAGCAGTGACGGTTCGTGAGTTTGAAATATGGAGGTTCTGCATATCAGCAGACTGTTTATAAAATACATTTAACAAACCAAAATTGAAAATAAGAGATATAAACTTACTAGATCTAGTAAGCAAGTAAAAAAACCCTACAATTAATTGACACGAAATATATGTAATTTTATATATAATTTTTTTGGGGTGTCTGCAGCTCTTATATACCAGCCGCCACTGTGAGACGTCATGATCTTGGTGGCCAGTTGACATTACCATTTCGCGCATTAATGCATCCTGAAAACGTTTCTTTCAATAGATCGATTGTCTGGCGAGATGTATCGAGAGAGTCGTAGTTCAATGCAGGCAGTACTCCAATGCAGGCCAAATATATTCTGTTAGAATATTCCATTAGCGTTTACCATTAACAATAACACGATTTCTATTAATTTGAACGACAATATTTTCGATATCATTTAACCCATTATTTTCAAAACTTAATACCATTATTTGTTCTTCAAGGTAAAATAAAAATGTCCCGGATTATCACTTGTAATTATCATTGTGCCTCATTTTAGAACACTGCACTTTTATTTATATATGTATTTTTTTTATAACAGTTATGTAAAAAAGGAGTAAATAATTAAAAGTTAGACATACACATTTATTTTCAGAAGAAATTTTGAGAAAAAAAGTTTTTGAATTGATTTTTTGGTAATTTTGTATTGGTGCACCCTACATATCTACAGACTTCTCAATAGATTCGATGTTCCGTACACATTCTTCAGGCATTATGTGCGCCTAAACAAAATTGAGTTCAATTATTGAAGGTGCCATTGCAATATTATTCTGTACTCAATGGTCAAAAGTAGCATAAGATGGGGTCGGTAATGTTTCAGCCCAAATGTTCATATTCGGCTGTAAACTTTTAATACTTACAAGCCTTGTTTTTCTGATGACCCATCAGCTATAGATTGAGTTTTCCAAAATCTGTCTCGTGGGTCCATATGCCTTAAACTTCGATCTTAAACGTCGTTTATGTGCCTTCGGTGTCGAGCGATTACTTTTTTTCGATTTTGGGTATTATAACACCGCCCTAGGTGACATTACACTAGTCTGATTAATGTTGGTGCAGTTGGGCAATTTCTCGAATTAAAAAACAACCCTCTCCAATTTCAATTGTGTTCTAGGGATTTTAACATTATTAAAACTAAGCAATAAACAGTTTACGATCTGATCAAAACTTCTGAAAACAATTTATTTCAATTGGGCAATAAGCGTGATACACTATAACTACTGTACACTTTTTAATCGCTTATTCCATGCTATAACACCTACAATTTACCAAAAATTGTTAATATTGAATACTCCCTTATGGGTGTTTGAAACACTCCCATGTATCTATTTTTGTCAGATGATGCTAGGATGTAACAAAAGAGTTCACGTTTTTGAGGTACCTAGTTATTTATTGTTTAAAAATGTATTCATGGAGGTTATTCCTCGAATAATAGGCCGTTTTTTTCGATGATCTGAACCCATCTTTTAGCCAGTAACTATTCTTTTTCGGTTCCACGATGGTTCTTTGGATGCGAAAAACTCGACGCAGCCAGTGTTTACCTTTTCATTAGCTCTGACTTTTTTTCATCGCAAAAAGTGAGCCTTGGATTTCTCCCGGAGCTTTTTGAAGCAGAGCTGAACGGTGCGGTTTGATACGGCACCTTCCACTTCGACTTTGCAAATCTCACGAGCGGTGTCACTCGCTTTGAAACCTTTTTTATAAATTATTGTCTTAAATATGCCCTAATTTCGCGATTTATCTCACCCATTTTAATGTTTTTGTTAAAAACTGTCGACTAAATTTTTCGCAATCACTATAATACTGAAAGAATGTTTATTTGTCGGAGCAAAAAGTTGAAATCGGGTTAAATCTCTGACGTGTTACATAGTATATCTATAAATAAAACCATCAGTATTTGGTGCATCCCTCTTGGCAGTAATAATATTAATTTTCTAGTGTCAAAATGCTTGTTGATTTGTGGTACTCTTCATTAGATATCTTATTACATTATTATCGAATAAAATAATCTCAGTTGTCTTTAGATACTAGTTTGATTTATATTTTGAAGAATACTTCATAAATGTTCTATCGTGTTTGGAGACTGTGAAAGCTATTTATAGAGATCTTCTCATTGTTTTCAAACCAGTTCATAGTTTGAGAAAACTTTTAAAATGGTGAGTTCTACTGATGATTTTTTATCTCTTATAAACTGGCAACTGAAAGATTGAAATGCCGCGTCATATTTGGGCGAATTGTGAGCCAAGAAATGCCATGCTTGTGCACTGAGGCACTGAATTTGTATACTGAGGCTTATTTCACTCATTTTAGGGTTTTTGTAAGAAAAAACGTCAACTGAATATTTCGCAGTAGAATCGCTTTACTAGTGAAGAAGTAATATGTATTTGTCAGAGCAGGAAGTTAAAATCAGATTAAACCTCTGAGGAGTAAAGTATAATCTTTTATAAACAAAGGAAAAAAACGCAAATACTTTTGTTACACTCTAAAATATTATGTTTTGACGAATGTTCTTACGGATGTGACATGTTGACGAATTTTTTCGCTCATTTCCCTATGTTTGAAGCGTCCTGGAGAGGACAATTTGGTTTGTTGTCATTTCCCTGGCATCCCATCCATCTTTGTCGAAACTCATATGCCTCGTTAATGACAGTCCGTCTATCTTATGCATGCGAGTTTTCCGTTGTCAGCAGTTTTCCGCTTTGAAGCTTAATGACGACTAAGGTGGTTAAGATTCCATCGAAGCGACAGCAACTAAATCGTTATTTCCAGAAAGCCATATGTATTTTATTTTCCATCGTGTTATTGTTTAACTACAGTGAAACTGGGCTTATTGGACACTCAGTATATTCGCAATTATCATTTGTTGTAAAGGAATTTAATATGATAGTGTATTCCATTGCCGTTTATAATAATTATGTTGTTTATTTTATATGAAATAATATTGAAGTAATTAGTCGTGTATACTGTTGCGCAGTCTATAAAGGTTGTCACAGGCAAATTTTTATGTATTATTATACCTTCATTGGAATTTCATTGATGATTGTTTCAAGTGTTGCTTCCACATACAGTGTTTTCAAACCGGATATATTTTTTTAAACATAACTACCTAAAATATTAAATTATCTTTGTTTTTTTGTCATCTGAATGTTATCATGTGGCAAGAGATCTTTGCAGCTCTTTGTCAAAATGTTGTCATAATCTGCAGACATTAAAAACAAGCTTCACTGTAAAAATATAAAGATATATATGTAAGTTTAACATTAACAAATCTCATATACTGTCATTCAACGGGCATTATATATTTTTTAAGACACTATACGGCCATTAATGTGTTTTAGATGGACTTTCAAAACATGATGCAAGCGGATTATCAGTTTAAAACGAAATTTAGTTATATCATGCTCTCTGTTAGTTCTAGTGGTTTTTTTAATAGTATTTATGAAACCATTTTAATTACATGCTTATTTTTTATATTTAATAATAGATTTTTTTAATTAAAGTGAACATTTTTATAGGACTTTTTCTAGATATTTTTCCTTGCATTTTAATGTAATAACGTAAAAATATATTACGTTTATTTAAACAAATATAGTTTTATTTATGTTACCACAGGTCAAACTATCAAAGCGATCTTTAAGTGCTGGCGTAAATAATAAATACTATCAATTTTCAGTATAAACCCTTTCCTGGAGTGCTACAGCCCTTCAGGCTGTAGCCTTGCCTCCTTCAGTGTTAGCTTCCATCCCGATTGATTTCCAATAACCCTCTGCCAGTGTTTGTAGTGCAGTAATTCTTCCCATTTCTTCTTACATTGTCGTGCCACCGTGTCTTTGATCTACCTCTCTTTTTGTTACCCGTTATTCGTTCCTCTATGATTGTTCGGGTATTCGGCTTTCTGGCCTTCTCGCCACGTGTCCTACTCAATTGAATCGTTGAACCCTCCATAGTCTATCTTTACTTAACTTGAGTTGGAAGTTATACTTGATATTGAACTTATACTTGAACGCCATAAGTAACTACTGACTGAATGAGTGTTTTATAGATCTTAATTTTTGTGTTCCTTTGTACAAGTTTAGATGTTAGGACCGACTGCAGGAAATAAGTAGTTTTGTTAATTTTCATAACCCCCGTTTTGATAATCATCTATAATGATTTCGTCTACTTTGTTTCCCATATAAGTAAATTCATTCCCAACTTCAGTGTTGTCATCGCCAATTGTCCAGTTCTGTTCTCTGCTTCGGTTAGTTTTCCATCGCAATTTTTTTCAATAAAACAATAAATTTTCAAATTATTTCTAAACCGGTATTTTGGTTTTCACCTTTATTTCACTATAGGTCTCTCCTAATGATCATGTCGATCTATGTCCAATCTCAAATTTTACCCTGCTGTGTTGTATTTTTACTACTACTTTACCTACTACCCAATAACTTTAGCGGTATTCCTATTTGCTCCATGGGCTCGTGTACTACCGCTCTTTGTATGCGGTTTGAACTCTAGCATATCTGGAAGAAATGAACACCCAATTATGTTGTTTTCTCCATTCATTTATGTTCAAATCTATTCCTTTTCAATATACGGTACTATTTTCTGTAATACTTTGTTAGATCTTTACAGCGTCACACATCTTAGCCTCGTTCTAGTATGCTATCCATGCTGGTTAACATTTCGCTATATGTATCCTTGATCAAAGTCTCTCTAGGTTGAAAGCTTTTTACTGTCTTAATGTTCTGGTAAAACTTTCTTGTCTCCTGTTTGTTGTATACTTGTGTTTTAATATGTTCCCCTTTTTATTTTTGAAACATGTTTGGCTTCTCTTCTGGGTCTATTGTATTCTTCCCTTTTGCTCGTATAGGTCGTTGTATTTACTTCAGTTTCTATTCTCCATCGCATTTGTTTGCATTTAAAGTCGTACCACTCGCGTCTTTTGTTTTTTGTATTCCATTTCAGCGAAGATGACGAAATGTTGATTGATTTTGTAAGAAATAATGAAGCTTGATATTAATGTGAAAAGCAAAGACTACAGAAAACCTCATAAATACCCTCATAAATGCTATGTCCAGAGCGCCCACCCTCCACGCAATACGTTCACTCTCCGTTAAACGTCTTTTTTTTAAGTTGACATATCTTGTCACCGTTTTTACGTCCGCCGCATCACGTCCGCTAAATAACGGCATCGCTCTATAAATCTCTGGATTCTCTTAACTCCTGCTTCATTCTACGTTAGCACTTCTTTATTTATTATCACTTCTTTATTAATTGTCTTGGTTCTTGTTTCGTTACTGGTGACACAACAACAAAATAACAACGGCAGATACTTTGTTGTATTTTTGACACAATCGAAAGTAGTTGTGTGGCCTAACTGATGATGCCTCTTTATAGGTTTTCACGTCATACATACTTGGGTATGATTTATCATAACATGATCTGTTTGGTTTACTGTATGTCCATCAGTTCCCTTATCGATATTTTTCGGTTGGAACTTTCAATATAGTTTTTCGAATCCGGGCCAGTACTTGTTCTTAGAGGCTCAAATTCATAACACCTGAGTTAATATTATTGAAACTCCATACGGGTTATCGATGAATTGAAAAGGTTTTCTTAGAACCAGGCAAAGTTCAGTTGTGTCGAGTTATAGTTTTTCCTTTGTCTAACAGTGTGCCGTTTTACATTGCTCCGCTAATATTCATTCGACTTATACATTTTAGAGGTTTAATATACTCTTAATGATAAAAAATCAGAACTCTAATTTTCCGGTTTTGATACACTTCTACCAGAAAAGTTGAAGGATAACGATTTTTTAAGAAAGTTGCTTATAAATTATTATTGTAGGTGGCGATTTAGTTGTAATCAAAAGTGGAAAAGGGCAGTTGGTGCTAATCCATAACGGACATATGTACACTTGTTCGAGCAGCAAAGCGGACAAAAGTTTGTGGGTATGTGTCAAAACAAAAACATTAGCTTGTAAAGGTAGCGTTCTAACTATACGTGGACAAGTTCACGGATCTACAGGTACATTTGACCTGCTTTGTTAAGGTTTATTTCATAATATCTTAATTCCAGATCATAATCATTACCAGATTCAGGACGTGATAAGTCGGATACAACTTCAGAGTTCACAATCGGGCTCTAAGACAGAGCAAAGATAATAAAAAAAGCCAAGAAGTAATAAAGGAGAATGAGTAATTTGGGTGTTATTGAATCTCTCTTGTTCTCCAAGTCATACCAAAATAATCGACCAAATAATTGCCATATTTCTTTTTTATTTATTTTGAAAATTCTAGAAAAAAGCTTAAATTAATTATATTAGAATATTATGTTTTTTTTTCTGTAGTATTTTTGTGTGTTATTTTGTATTAAACAAAACGCTTTAATTTCATTATTGTTAATGAATAGAATATTTTTTTCGTTATTATAGAGGGTGGATCGTTAATTTTAAACGTTGAAACTTTTAACTGAACTGATATTAAATTTTTGCAATAAACGTGCAATAATTGAGAATTATGCACATTTTTTTACATATAGAGAATTTTGACTGTTATTTATATTATTTTTTAAGAGAATAAACGTTGATATACTGTTTAAATAGACTGTTTCATTTACTTTTCCCTTTACATTCTTCTTTCATGTCTGGTTTATACATATCTAACCTGAAAACAGTATCAAACCAAAATTAGTATTTATTCGATTTTGCCAAAGTCCGTCATTGCAAAGTTTGCTTTATTTTACTGATGCTAGAAAAATAACATGAAATTTAGGATTAAAAGTAATATATTTCTTTAAAATCTTGGGGGAACCGTAGTTTCTTGAACTCGAAGGGGAAATCGGATGGTATCAACCAAATACGTGGGATGGATAGTAACTACCTTTCTAGCAATTATTGTCATAATGTGGGTTCAATGTTGTTTTGATGCAGTTTTCACCTGCAGCTTCCATCAAAGTTAAGGTTGATGCGAACTCCACAATAACATTACAGGAACATCGGCTGTCAGGAAAAGCCCATGGTTTGGAAAACCTAATAGTTTAAGGATAGAGATAAAATATAATAAGGATAAGAATACATTCTGGCAATCAAATTATATGATGATAAAACGATAATACGCATTTCTTTGGGGATGGTTATCTTATTCAGGATATTTCCCATTTTCTACTTTCGAGAGATTAAATGAAAATTACCCAGTACAAACTTCACCTCTAAGATGCACTCATATTTCATTTCATCCAGTCTTCATTTGATCCGCTCGCGTTCCTCTGAGACTGACAGGCAACGCTTGATGATCGCTTGCTAGTAGCATTGCTCCCCATTAAATTTAACTCTAATATATTGTAAGAATCTATTTAGTGCCCCAATGCCCCCTTTCAGCATGAAAGCATCATGTACCATGATACGTTCATCCTTAACAATAAATTTTGTGTGCTTTAGCATTTCCGCAATATTGGCTTGCTTAGATATATTGCATAAAGGAGTCTTTGGATATATTAGGTTTAAGTGAAAATAGAAAGCTGTGAAAGTAGTTTTACCGCCTTTAAGTAATATCGAATCGATTCTTGCACGTTGGTCACTCGTTAGTCGGTAGGCTTTCGATAAACTAAGGATTAATATAGGCTCAGAGAGGCGGTATTAGGGCTGAGAGGGGTGATTGTTAGCCGATAACTGATAACCGTGATTTAGAGTCCATGTTAAGCTGCAGTTCCAGCCGTTAAATAGCGTCAGTTACTAATACGCCTCTAATTCTAATATAAAACTTATTTTATTAATGCCAACAATGTTAATTGTTAATATAATGTTAAATTAAATGTCCTTATCAATAAAATGATCCTCTGTTTATTTACATACTCAGATGTAGAAGAGTTAGAAAATTGATATTAAATAAGCTGGTTCTGATTCAGGAATACTGACGAAGTCTTAACTTTCTAGATTACCAAACGAATATTAAGTACAAGCTCTGCAAAATGTATATTTCTTCAGAATTCGCTCAAACATATAGTCAATGAGGAAGGGTAAGAATACATTAACAGGTTCAGTGCCATAGGACGCGGATCCGCGTTTCTGTCCTCTCTAATTTTGATGTATAATTGTTCCCCCGGCCGTCGTGGTATATTTTTATTACTTACGTTGGCATTTCCTGATATCACATAGTGTGAGGTTCCACTCTTGGTTTCTTAGTTTTCATAAGGTTATGTTTGTACAACGCAGTTTTGTGAGCTGTTGTTTATAATCAGTTTGGAACTGTTTTTAACTATAAAATGAATTATTTTTTAAAAGATTAATTTAATAAATCATTAAACGATACATAATAAGGTTCTACATCATGAACTAGTAAAAAATAGTGGAATTTTTTCAAGTTTTTTAAAACCAAAATCTCAATTTATTTTCATGAATAGTTTTTAATTTTTGATAATTATTTTAGATAAAAAACGAATGTTGGCGAGTGTTCATCCTCTTGAAAAGGAATTCCAATTGATGAATGATCTAAGTAAACACTTTTTCAATTCCTTGATCCTGTACATTCCGATGGGGAGTTTAATTTTGTTGAACCAGACCCTAACGATTTGGTTCAAGGCGAACTTGAAAAGTTGGAAGATATTGACTGCGATGATGAAAATGAAAATATTGAGCAGAATGATGATGGAGATGAGCCTGAAGAGTTGGAGGGCATTATATATGCTGATAATGAGATAACAACCCCCCCCCCCCCCCAACCGGGATGTGGAACAGTTGGATTTGCAAAGTTCAGAGAATGAGGATTAGGGAGAGATAGATGTGGAAATCACAGATAGAACATGGTCCGAGGAAATCCGACAAGAGGTCTTTGCTTTTACAGGACATAAGCAGTTTCTGAAAGTTAATTTACGTGAAGGTCAATTTTTTCAAGTTTTATTTTACTGATACATTTTGTGAACTCATATGTAACGAGTCAAATGAATACGCCGAATAGATCTTTTTTGGTTCTTCTACAAAAGAGAACTCAAGAATAAACAGGTGGACTTCACTAACTGTTCAGGAACAGAAACTTTTTATGGGGCTTCTGTTTCACATGGAAAATATGAAAGACTACATGACTATTGGAAAACTGCTCTATTATTCAATCTAGGGTCTGGAGAATACATGAGCTTTACTATATTGCTGCTTATTTTACGGTGCCTACATTTCGACAAACCTTCAAAAAAAGGAGTTAAGCTTCCAAAAGATAGACTATATAAAATAAGGCCAGTTATAGACCATTTTTGACAACCAAACAAGCATTCTATGTTACCCTGGGCAAAACTTGTGTATTGATGAAAGTATTTTACTGTAGCGTAGGCGTCTGTATTTTAGAGTTAGAAAAATATACCACATAAATATGGTATAAAGTTACACTTATTGATAGATAATGATTTTATTTTGACATCTTTAGTTTACAGTGGAAAGGTAGACAGAGCTTCAGGAGACGGGCACCCTGGAAAAGTAGTAAAACACCTAATCCAAACATATTTGACTTCTGGACACAGTCTGAATATGGACAATTACTATAACAGTGTACAATTGTGTGAACATCTCATTAGCAGAAAACCCAATTGTAAAGCAACCCTAAAAAAAACCAGAACAAAATATGCATACATTAAAAAAGGAGAGGTAAGACAATTTCATTCTAACACAGGTGTTTGTGTTGGCGCCTGGAAAGATAAAGGGGACTTTCATATGATTTCTACTCAAACATCAATGGATCTAGAGGATATGACAACAAAGTGAAGTCCGAAAACCAAAGGCCGTCATTCTTTATAATAAATACATAAGCGGCATCGACCTTCAAGACCAGATGCTCTCGTATTATTCATGCGATAAAAAAAGCTTTAAGATAGTATAAAAAGTTGGCTATTCATTTTGTTCTCCAAATGCTTATAAACTTGCATTACCTTTATAATAAATATAGTGGAAACAAAAAAATGAATCTATGTGATTATAGGATGAGCATAATTTATAGCTTGGTTGGGAACCCTAAAAGAAACACCATGTTTCCACAACCACTGCAAAAAAGGCGGGAAAAGCTTGCTCCACGTGCATCGAGTGTAATAGCATGAAAGAAAAACAAAAAGGATGAGACACAGAGAAAAAAATGTTTTCATTGTGCTTCACAAAAAGTTAGAAAAGATACATTCGAGCGTGTTTTATTGTTCAATAAACAATTTTTCAAGTTTTAATTAGTATTTTTTTATTCAATATTGTTTAAAAAATGGGATCAATGAAATACCACTGAGTCCGACTATAGTCGGGCCAGCAAGGATAGGAACAGATATAGCAATAAAAATGTAACAGACAATTACTGTAATAAAACCGGTAAAAAGGACTCTCCTTAATAAGTCACTACCTCACTAAGATCAAAAATACGGTCGAAAACCACTCGTCTATGACCAGAAAGTACCCGTAAAATACTTTTTTTGGGCCCTTCCCACTGGCGGCTAGTGGGTTTTTAAAGTGGAAGGGCGTAGAAAAAAAATTGTGCTGCTGAAGATTTTTTTGCTTTCCCCTTCCTCCTTTTTATTTTTCGTGCTATTGAAACCCTATACAGGAGGTGAACCAGGAAAATGAGGTAAAGAAAAGAAACTGCCCCCACGCCCTCCGTTACGAGCCGCCACTAGCCCTTTCCCAACTTTATCACTATATCTGTTCGCTGGCCCAATTATAGCCTACACCGCGCGGCACTGAACGTGTTAATCTGCCCCGAGTAATAAGAATAAAAGGAGAGTATAGAACATTAAAAGATATTAGAAGTGGTAATATTCGGTTGTCCGAAAAGTTCATAGGAATTCAAAATTTAAGAATTTTTAGTAGTAAGAGAAACGCAAATAATTGTATAAATATTTGTTTAGTCTATAATGTAATTACCATTAATATGCACGACTTTTTGCAAACGTAGTGTAATTACCAACTGTTTGCCAACCTAGTGGTAGGTCCATAATGCCTTTTTGCTAAAAATTAGCATCTTTGCTAAAAATGTCAACAGGTTGTTTTTCACCTCTTCTTCCGTTTTAAAAGATTTCCCATTCAAACAGTCCGGTGGATGGGGAAAACATCCCTATTGAAGCTCAACAATTTTTGTCGGTGCTAATTCCGGCCCTTTTTCTTTGTTCTTCAATTGCTGCCTTCAACCGATCAAATTGTAAACAGTAGAGGTCAGTCAATTCTTCTATTGAAACCTTTGGTGTGAAATACTAAAGTTGAAGAGATTTACCGCTAAACACCAAATCACTTTTTTTAACTGCCTCCTGATGATGTGAACATGGTTAGCGAAACGTGCGTCGAGCAGTTCAAAAAAGTGATTTTGGTGTTTAGTGGTAAATTTCTTCAAGTTTAGTAGATCGGTGTTGATAGTTTGGTTTAAGCTCAAAGTGAATGCGTACCCGTTTCAATCCCATCAAATGCAAACCAAAATTTTCTTTGGATAAAGGCTGTCTTTCGGCGTACTTAATATATTTAACTGAGGTAGCCGATACTTGATGGAAATTCATTTTAAATAAAAAACCAAGATTAATATCTAACTTTCCACTATATTAAAAACTTGTACGTATGACAATTGTCTTTTTCAAATACACACTGTATGTGTGTATTTGAAAAAGACACTTTGTGTCGAAACAATTGTCATAAGTACAAGTTTTAAATATAGTGAAAATTTAGATATTAATCTTGGTTTTGTACTTAATATAGTTAACACTGGTAACCTCCATGATCTTTTCGTTGCACATTGTTGTTCAATATGTATTACATGTTTGTACACAATACATTGTTGTACAGCGAATCTGAGAGCAAAATCTCCGCTCCTGAACCGACCAAACCACTTTTGCACCATGGTCTTGCCCACAAAACCCTTTCCGTAAACAGTACAAATCTTCGTTTGTTTGCAGCATTATTGCCCATTTTTTTTTTAAAGCATAAAGTGGAGTAAATGCAAGTTATCAAAAGATATTTTCAATTTGTATCAACTCAACTAATCGAAGGCAAATCAAACCGAATCTGAACGTAAACATTGTTAAAACCAAAGGCATTATTAATATGTAAATAAACATTACTAATCCAATTCAGTTTTTTGTTTACATGCATTAACAGAGCAGCTACTGGAAAATCCCTATGAACTTTCGGGACAACCTAGTACTTTTTTATATCTGGTGCTTTAATTGCTTCTGGAATGAAAGCAAAGATAACCTCAAAGGGCTTTTTTAATTATATCTTCTTTTAAGGAGGAAAATTAATTTATTTCAAGATGGATTTTTAGTCCTATTTATTCATAAGCAAATTGCAATTTGCAAGAAAATACCACAACACTATATTATTTCTTTTATTTATTATTAACTTCAAACATTTACTATAAAATAAAAGAATTATATATGTTTAACGCTTAATATTACAAAAAAATATACTCCTAGAAAAATATTTAGTATCTATGGAATTGGTGTTTAAAGTGATTGCTTATGGTACTTCAAACAATACTTTTTTTTAATATTGCCTAATAATTGTTGCTTTACACCTATCATTCAAGTAAATAACATGTTTTTCAGTTTTGCAGTATTGTTCAAAGTACGTTGCAATACGCCAGGGAACTACCGCCTGATTATTTAACATTTAACGTCAATACGTTGGTAAATTTGAATTTTTTTAACGACGAAAAAATTACACAAAGTTTCTATAAATACGTTGTTTAAATATTAAGTGTAAATATAGTGCTACACCAAAGTATTTCTAAAATTTGCGTTTACTTTATGTCGAATAACATCAAGAACATCAAGTTTATTATCTAATTTGAAACATTTAGAGGACCTGAAACAGTACCATCAAGAAAAATATCACAGGAACCTAAATGGTCTCACATCCCCCTTAGATTTAACATTTAGTTTAGTCAAACAAAATTTACAACATATCTAGTTGCGGGTTCATCTGCGGTATTTCCCTGGAAAAATCTTAATCTTAGACATCAAATGCTATTAAAATTTGGGAACTTTGTTTTGACTCTCGCTCCACGCTTTCGCTATGGTCCTCTTCATTTCGTCGTCCCCTGTCTCATACCTGAATAAAACCGAAAAATCTGTTAAACATTCCTTTAGAATTTATTTGAAAATGGGAGAACTACATAAAAATATTATTTTATGTTAGGTGGTGGAGAAAATTTAGATATAATATGTTTTGCATTTAATATTTGGTGCATATAGTGTGAAAACATTTATAAGTTAGAATACTTATAACTTTTTGATATTTGTATATTACATTATAGATAAAAATTGCCTGGCCATTTGTGGTAGCGACTTTTCAATTATGGTGATGCGTGAAGAAAATCGTATCGTATCGTATATACCAAGAATATACACAAGAGGTGCAGAGAGGCCCAGAGGTGTTGAGATAATTGATTTGTTAGATATATTTTCCTGAATGGCGATGAAGATTGGTTATCGAGATTTTGCGATTTCACACTTCCTTTTAAGCTATATTATAGGACTAAACTTGAAGAGATTTAGCACTATATACCAAATCATTTTATCATTCTTCTTAACAAGTTGGCACATTCGACATCTGGTCAAACCTTGCTGGAATGGAATAGGTGCGATATCCTGGTGCATGGCATTCTTACATTTTACTATATGAATGTTTTCATATTCATCCAAAGTCATATTATTATATACACTTTTAACAAGTCTTAAACTAAGAATATCTATATTATGGTCATGCTTGTTGGATAGCACAGGATTTCTCATTTCTCCCATATCTAATGTCAGCAATATGTTCTTTATATCTGGTTAATAAGGATTTTTTTTGTTTGCCCAGTATACTTGCAATCACAATCTTGATAACTAATTTCATAAATATGTTCATGTTGTTCTACTTTATCCTCTGGATTAGCCAAGATTATTCTCTAACCCTCTTGTTAATTGGGCATCAAATGGTACTACCATGAATTTGCTTTTGTTCTGTTCCTTTTGAAAAGTCAAAGATTCTTTCAATAACCTCTTAAACTTATGTTTTCTAATTAAGCTATCTACAATGTTCTTATTATAACCACTCATTTCGGCCACCTTCCTAATCAATTATAATTGTTTGTTTTAACTATCTTAAGAGAAAATTAATTAATCTACCTACCATAAAGTTTAAACTAGCCATTTTGTTATGGATGCTATGATTTGAATCGTTAGGAATTTATCTGGAAGTAGTGGTAATTTTCCTAAAGATATCAAGATCTAACCAATTTCTATTATTCATACTAACTAAAACATCAAAAAATGTCAAAATCTCATTGTTTTCTCTTTCATACATAAATTTTATGGTTTGGAATTTTCCATTTAAGTTCTTAATAAGTACTCCTAAATTTGCATTCTTTGTATCGAAAATTGTAAAAACATCATCCACATATCTTAGTCATACCCTCGGAAAGTAACTGAATTCATCCAATTATTAATGTAACGCTTGGTTAACTTAACGGTTCATGACTTTTACACGCTTCATTAGGTACTATTGTCATATAAATAGAACATAGCTTAGTTTTAGAATTAGATTAAATCATTGATGATACTAAAATGGTTAGCAAAACGCACGTCGAGAAGTTAAATAAAGTGATTTGGTGTTTGTTTGTAAGTCTTTTTGAATTTAGTGCTTCACGCCGAAGGGGAGAAAATTTACTGATGAAGGAAATATTGAAACCACACTTGAATCGGTTTTTCGTCGATAAGCCACAAACATTTTATGAATGTAGTATAAAGATATGTCATAACACCAGCTAACAATGCTAATGTGAAATTAACTGGAATTAAATAAATTATATCTTAACTATGTGATATAACCCCATGCAACTTTGTTTAAGATCACTTTATTTAATATTTGGTATGATGACCGTTTCATAGCAACAACTATGAAATTGCTCACAAACGGTAGTACATTTTTCAAGTGTCTAGATGATGTAGTTACTACGAAACGGCGGTCACGCCAAATATTAAATAAAGTGATCTAAAACAAAGTTGAAGTGCTTTCATTCACATAGTTAAAATGTACAGTCACAAAATAACGGACGAATCAATCAATAAATTATATCTTGTTACATTATACAAAAATATTATTTACCAATCCAATATATAGTAAATAAAGGTAAGTTATGGGAACATACTTGGCCTAATATAGCATTACACACCCTATATACACCTTGTAACGAAAAACCTTATATATATATATATATATATATATATATATATATATATATATATATATATATATATATATATATATATATATATATATATTTCAATCCTTGCAGAAGGGAAAGTGTGATGATCGTTTTCTTAAGTGCAAATTAAAAAAACACACAAATAATAAAGGAAAACATCAAGTAGTTCATTTGACCAACGTTAAGAATTTTAACATTTACCACAGGTACCTCAAAATACCCATAGAAATTTTTAGGTCTTAATTTTAATAAATGTTAGAATTCTTTTAGCTGAATGAACATTACCTCTATAATGTGGGTTATGATGTCTGAAAAATAAACAGATTGAAATTAAGATAGCATTCCAATAAACTAAAGTTTAAATAGCTGCTTAGTAAGATACAGATGATGAATTAGAGAAAGTCTTATATTAAAATTATAATTTCATATAAAAAAATACATACATGTTTTTCATAAGGTTCATCAAGCTGGCTGATGGATCAGATTTGTCATCCGAGTCAAAACTAGGCAATTTTTTTGACTCGCTAGCTTTTTTCTCCCATTCTGTGACATGTGACCAACGAATATCTTCTTTTTTAGCTGCATTAATCAATATTAAGTCATTTTTCACCTATAAAATCTTGATATTAACTACAGACTATAGATTATCATCTTTGGTAAATGCCTTGCAAGTGCTGTCCTTTGGTTCGATGCAATATAATAACTGAGTGACTTTGAACACATAATCTTTGTTTTCTAAATTTTTCACCTTGAGTTCGAGAGACTTTTCTTTAAATTCACATTGAATATTTTCTGCAGGCACAGTGTTCACTTTTGGTAATGTTATGTAGAATTTAACAAATTTCTGGCTTTGATCCCATGCTATAAATGATAAAGAAGTATTAATGCACCATTTCCTTTTTCATTTTATTTATATAATTACTCAGATAATCTGATGAACAAAAAATAAATTTTGCATGAAAAAATAGTATTACCATAATTGTTTAGTTTAACTTCGTATGGAATATTCGTTGTTTTTATGGGAACTTTTGGTTGCTCAACAGGAATTTCCATTTTGGCCTCCTGCTCCTCTAATCTAACAACTTCGGAAACTAATTTGCGTTTTTCAATGCTTAAAATGTCTTTTACTTTCTGTCTGATCGCATGCTTCTCGAGATTTTCAATTTCAGCGATGTCTTTCTTCAGCTGAAACTCTTTCTGATTAATTAACGCCCAATTTTAAATCAACATTTACTCACCTCATCTATTTTGTTTGCCATTTTCCACCCTTATTAGTGTCTTATGCGCCCTTCACTGTTTATTTTTTTTAGAAAATCTTTGACATTTAGAATATCGACTTTTTAGGTTATGTTCAATGGCAAACATGACCGTTATATTAAATGGCAAATATATTTTTGAAATGTTTGGTTTGGATCTAAATAAAAATATTTTCTTTGTAACATAAATTATATAATTGACAATTCATTAAATTTACATTAGTTTTACTCCTATTATTAAAAAAAACCTCCTTATCTAACTTCACTGTTTATTTGATCGTGCGGAAAAAGTTAGTTATAATTATTAGTTTTAGCATATATTGTAATAGATATATGCACCTGTTATTTTCTGGCCTTTCACTGAAGATAGATATTTCAACTGTAAAATAGAAATTGCCAAATATGTTGGGTATACATTGTAAATGTGTTAAAAGATTATGTCCATTGTCCATTTCTATTCTATCCTTATCAGTCTGGCTTTTAATATAGTCCATTCGTCTCTTACATGAACGTATCAACGGGAGTTATCAGTGTTGGAGACTCTTGCCCCGTGGAATGGAGGTGCAATGCTTCAAGAAGCGGGATTTTTCCATTGAAGCCCTGGAGAACTTCGCGAACGTTAATTAGACGTCTTATGTCTCCATAGAAATTTTGAGCTATGTTTGCCGAATGCCGGACCGACGATGTGTTTTGCAACAGCGGATCGGCATCGACGAAGATGCTTAGATTTCTCAACGACGGTGGAAATGGAGTCTAGTTTTACACAAATCGAGATTCAAGAATAATTTCGAATTCCGGAGCTTGAAGCCGGAGATTTGGGGATGAAGTTATCGGAGGTTCGCCCCGTGGATAGGGCAAGAGATCCGATAGATTGCGTAGCAATTGATTGTTGCTTCGCGAAAGTGAATTGGAATAATTGGGAGATCGATGGAACACCAGATTCCCGATAAATTTGATTATTTTTAACAAACCACTGTGCGTTAAAGCCATACACAACTATTTGTTTTGGAAAATTTGTAATTCCTTGGCCGAAGTAAGAAATCCGTAATAAGTTTGGAAACTGCACAATACTATGAATGCCACAGTAACACTACATTGCCCGTTGTAACATTGTAATATAATTTTTCGATCTAATCTGCTTCTTCTGTATGTTAAGGGGTACAATAGTTTGTAGATGCTTTGCAGATTGCTGCTGGATTTGCCTAGATCATGAAAGCGGTCGGTCAGAGTCCTAGTCCTTTTTGTAACTATGGAATTGGAACATTGTTCACCAGCAGCCTGGCTTCGCTTGGATTGCGTTTTCTGGTGAAGATAATCGCTTGACTCTTTTTCGGGTTGGCCTGTAGACGCTCGAATTTTAGGCAACGAATGGCAGCGTCTAGCTGCTTCTGAAGTTTATTTTATAAACAGAATAATATTTATATATATATATATATATATATATATATATATATATATATATATATATATATATATATATATATATATATATATATATATATATATATGTTACATCTAATATTTTCACGGATGGTGGATAATGTTTCTAAATCATTCCGGGTGTCAATCTGTTGATTCTGTGAAGAGTCACGACGTTTCGCCAAATCTCATTTGGCATTTTCAAGTGTTGTCCGCTTGTTGGTCGCTTAATTGGTCAGTTGAACTCTTCAGTCAAAGCGGACAACACTTGGAAAATGCCAAATGAGATTTTGGCGAAACGTCGTGACTCTTCACAGAATCAACGGATCGACACCCGGATCTCCGTCCAATAGAAAGCGACAAAGAAAGCAGTGTCATCCGTCAAAAATGCGGATGCCATGTCGTTGAAGCAGAATTCCGGCCATGTAAGTTGAACAAAGCCGGAGTCAGGATCAAACCTTACGAACATCCGATAAGAATGCAGGGATTAGCACGTGTAGGTTACGAGAAAACCCCCTTCAATGGTTTTGTAAACAAGACTTTATCAGACACTCTATGAAAGGCCTTCGATATATCTAAAAATACAACATCGATTTGTTCTCTCTCGAAAGTGAGATTGAACAAATCCGCTACGGAGACTTTTCATATGATCCGTGAGGATTACAAGGACGAAACCATGTCCAGAACACGTGTTTTTGAGTGGCATAAAAGATTCAAAGGAGGCCGGGAAAACCTTGAAGGCGAACAACGCACTGGATATCCGATCTCGGCCCGAACCGATGAAAATGTGGCCAAAGCTCTAGAATTTCTGAACTGTGATTGTCGGTTGAGTGTTCGTCTGATGGCACAGGAGTTGAATATATAGAAATCAACTGTGCATTCAATTGTAACCGATGATTTGATTGAAAGTTTCGAGTGGCACACAAACACATCTCCTCGACCAAAAAAAGCTCGCCTGGGCATGTCAAGAGTGAAATCGATGCTCATTGTCTTTTTTGTTGCAAAAGGTGTTGTCCACAAGGAGTTTGTGCCTGCTGGCCAAACAATGAACGGCAAATTTTAGGCAGAAATGCTTGAACGTTTGAGGATGAGAGTCCGCCGATTCCTTGATACTCCATCATGAAAACGTGCCCAGTCACACGTCGCTAATTGTGAGGGAGATACTGGCTAGACACAACGTAGCAACGCTGCCGAAATAGTCACCTAATAGTCCAAATTTGGCTCCCCCAGACGTTTTTTGTTTCCTCGGATCAAGAGGAACCTGAAAGGATATCGTTTCGGGGCGATTGATGCAATCCAAAAAGTTTCGACGAAGTGCTTCAATAGCCTTGCAGTTGCGGATTTCCAGGGAGCGCATGAAGATTGGAAAAAACCGTTGGCAGCGGTGTATTGATGAAGGAGGATCATCTTTTGAAAATTATTAATTTATTTTACATACAAGGTGGGTCTGACAGAAAACGGGACTTTTTCAAAAAAACAAATATTTATTTTATCGGCAATAAATCGTTTTATACGAAGTTTTGAACTCGGCCAAAGATATGTTCTTCATGATGGCGGTTCACGTCTTTTGAATGGCTTCAATATCGGCATAACGCTGTTCTTTCATCGACAAATGAAGTTTTTCGAAGAGATAGAAGTCACAGGAAGCTAAATCAGGCGAGTATGGAGATTGATTGATGGCTAAAATTCCATTTTTGGTGAAAAAATCAGTGATGAGCGTCGAGCGATGGGACGGCGCATTATCATGCAACAAGCTCCAGCTGCTTTGTTGACGGTATTGTGGCCACACACGACGAATACGTGACAACAGACGCTTTATAACACCAAGATAAAACAGCATTTATCGTTTGGCCAGGTGGAATGAACTTGTGTACAATTCCCCCCCCAATTGTAGAAATACATCAACATTGTTTTGATTTTTGACTTCTCGAGACGACTTTTCTCCTTTGGCTGGCTTGGGGTGCTTTTCATTCGGCATTTTGACGCTTGGTTTCTGGATCATATTGAAAACACCATGTCTCATCACCAGTAACAATGTTGTACTTTGCGTACAAACGTCCTTTTGCGACTCTTTGGATTCGGAGCAATTTTTGGTAGTCACTTAATTTATGTAGAACAAACCTTCCGAAGTCCCAAATGATTAGTCAAAATGCGATGAATTGAATGTTTGGATACATTCAATTTAATTTCCATATATGGCAACAAAAATTTTAGCTGATTTTTTATAAATTCACGCACAATTTCAATGTTACTTTGAGTACCTACGGAATTTTTCGAAACATGATGTTCGTCGCCCTTGATGTCCTCACGACCTTCTTTGAATCGTATAAACCACTCGCGAGTTATGTCTATTATTTAGCTGATTATATATGAAAAACTGTCAACAAAATGCCTATCAGCACTTTTAATGCTATTTCAACATTATTAAATGTATAAAAACATACGGAAACAACACCTCGCTATCCTTCTCCTAACGCGAGTAGCACAGTACGCTCTCTAGAATTGTATTAACCTAGTTTGAATATTGTAGTTTGGTTTACGCCACTCTGTAAATTTAAATAAAGCTTTTAAAAAGAGTACTTCCGAGACTTTCGATTTAACTCGCCGACTCTGCCATAGGATAAACAATCCTCACCATACACTTGTTTCATTAATTAAAATGTTTCGGTGAATGTTTTGCCAAATTCAAACCATAACTTAATATTCGCTCTTTGTTCGATGTTCAATTTTCAACCGATGGCATAAACACACTGACACTTTAAGCGCGACAAATTGGCAATTGGCGATGGTCTAGTGGGTGAGTAGCTCGCTTGGCGATCGAAAGATCCCGGGTTTGAATCCTGGTGCGGGCATGGATGTTTGTGTGTGTCTCGCTCAATTAAGTAATATTTGTGCCGGCTAAATACTTTAATGGTGAAGGACAAAAAAAAAGTCCGAATGTCATGACATTTTGTCAGAACATCAGTGAAGGATGCACCTTTACAACACTTACCCCCGTCAAAAGATAGCGCCACTAGAAATAGCTATTTCGAAAAGTCCTGTTTTCCATGAGACACATCTTGTATTTCTACAATAAATGGGGAAGTGAAGCCGCACCACGTCGAGCATGAGTTCTCGATAATTGAAGTTAAGCGACATCGGTCGTGGTCAATATCTGGAAAAATGACCGTAATATACTTTTTACTTTTCTTGTAATGTAGGCAACCCAATGTTTTTCTTGCAGCGAATTTTTGGATGATAGTCATAACCGACTTTGAAGTTAAGAGGTGTTTCCGCAGGAACAAAATTTGACGAACTGACTACCTCATCTCTTGTGGTGGCCTTTTAACTGACCTTAATTATTCTTTTAACTGGTCATTTGAAGTTTGCAAGACACCGCCAGAAGCTCGGCATTTTCCGTATAGTAGACGGCAAAAATTCTATCAGCATCCGATTTCAACTATGTAATATCATTGTTAAATTTCCTCCTCAGTTACGCGCCAGATTTGCCTTGGATTTGGTGGGTCCAGTAAGGAAAGCAGGTCGTCCTACTTTTCCTCTCTGCATGACCTCATCGCTTCCTTGGCTTCTCTGACAACCTAGTTTGCCTGACTTTTAACCTCTCGATCTAGGGTGGGCCTGGCTCTCTTCTCACGAGGCGATTTTTTCAAGCGGGAGATTAGTGGTAAGCCTGGACTGGTCGTTGCTCCATGACTTAGCTGAAGTCTACATGTGTCACTTTGTTGACTGCGTGATCGAGGTTATTATCAATTGTGCCCACTTATTTAAAAAACTGGATAATAATACTACAAACTAGTAAATTTAATACACCATTGTGACTACAATAATTTTGGATTGGCCGAAAGGCCTATAAAAATATGTCGCTACATGACCGACATTAAGGGAAATTAAGGATTTCAAACATTAATCTGACTGCCAACATATACAATTTGTTTTAATATAAGTCAGCGAAGTTTTTTGGGTTTTAGTCTAGATATAAATTCTCATTATTAGTTTCAAACGACTTTAGTGGCAAAAGAATTACAACTAAGTTCAACAAAGTAGACTTTTTCAACAATTTCATTATTTACAGCAGTATATTAAACGCATTTCTAAATGTAAAGTTTTATTTTTCCAAAGAAGTATCTAAATAACTACAAACGTTTTGCAATAACAACTTTAAAATATCACAATGCATTTTAAGTAAGTCATCTTAACGTTCAAAAGCAATTTAATGTCCAAAAGCAACTCAACACAAAAATTAAATATTAAACTTACTAATATAACACATGTCAATAATTAAAAAGAAAACAAATATATCATATAAAGCTTACATAAGTTTTAATTGACTAGAAGGTATAAATCTAAGTACTTTAAATATAAAAAGAAAAACATACTAGAAGTAACTATTTTATAGGACATATGAATATAATTTTCTTGTGTATACTGTATAAAAAGCTTTGAACTACTAAAATGTCGACAATTTATACACCATGCTGTAAAAACAGTCAATTTTTTAAAATATAAATATAAAGAAAATGGAATATTTTTCATTCTGGCAGATATGTTTATATGTCTATGTTGGTATTATTTAAATCCCGGACTATTAAAGTTTGTAACAAATGAAAATATTGTAAACATTTAAAATACAAATGGTATACACTCTCCGACAAAAATATGAGGCAGCAAATTAATATGTACTATCTATTTTACAAACTTTTAAATTATAAATACTTGCTATTATTCGCATTCCAAATCTTAAAAGGAATCCGCTTCAACTCTTAATTTCTGTAAGGTAAATATTTTTCTAGGAGTAGCTTGTTATTGCTGACTTTCTATTAATTTCACCTGCGACTAAAAGATAACACACATAACCATGAAAGAGGGATTTTCCTTTTGGAAAATTGCCATGAGGATTTCACGTAGTATCCCAGTAGTCGATCATTTTGCCAACAAAGGTTATAACAATGAAAACAGAAGAGTTCTGGATTAGGGCAAGTAATTACAAAGCGAGAAAAGTCGGTAATTTTGGGAATCGCTACAAATTCTGCAATATATGCGCGCGCCAGCATGCAGGAGCAAGATGTCCAAATAAAGGTCCATATTTTTCAACATCTGTGAACTCAGTGAATTTAAAGCGAAAAAACAACCACCGCTTACCCCTTATCTTAAGACACTCCAAGACACGCATTCATTCAGCAACAACATTATTACCATGATTTAAGGAAATAATATTGTCGCGACAACAAGGGGGTGTAGTTCGGTTATAGTTTGGACGGCTACCGGATTTTTCAAAAAATATTCTATAGTTTTCATGGAAAATCGGGTAAACGCTGAAAAGTCTAAAAGTATGCTTGAAGTCCAAAGGCCTATGTTTTATAGATTTAGCAGGAATTGACCTTTAATACCAACATGACAATGCTCCAATCCACAAACTTGGTTTAGAACCAAAAATCTAGATATTCTGGAATGGCCTACTCATTTTCCAGACTTAAACGTAAAGTAAAATGTTTGAGATCTTTTACCAAGAAAGGTTTTCAGCAATTGTAAGCAAGCAGTTCCAAACGAAAGAGCTGGACCAAGTATTAATGAAGGTGAAAATATAGTATTAATAGGTTTTCATCTCTTTCAATTACCTTTAAATGCTTCTATCTTTTTGTAGCTGTACGAAGAAACAAGCACATTAAAAATCTCTTCAAATCTAGGAAATATAATTTTCTCATGATGAACAATTAATGTTAAATAACTCTACTTAAGGCAAAATTTAAGAAGTTCTATCCAAAGAAACGTATATATAAACTCAAAACTGTCAGTGCCTTTATCTTTTTGTCGGAGAGTGTAGCTAACAGGAAAAAAACATTTTAAGTAAATTAAAATACTGTTTGTTTGTTCAGGATAAAAAACTGAAAAAAAGATCTTTCTCATTTGCTGATTACATCCTTACAAATCTACGTTTTCATTTAAATTGTACTGCGTCAACTAGAATGTGCGTCATAAAAAATATAGTGCATCTACACCCTAATTACAATAAAAGAATAATATTGTCGTGATAATAATTTAAAAACTCCTTCACACTCAAAATTATGTAAAATACAATTTTGAATCTTATCAAAATTTAAAATAATACTGTTTAAAACAATTCATAGATAAACTTACGTTTGAAAATCTCATTAAATTATTTTTTCCTGGGTATATTGCAAACCAGAACAATAGTGCAACATCAGAACTGAAAGGGCGTGTACTTTGGCATCAGCTTTACCTATAAGGAAAGCCAGTTTGGCTTTTTCCACTTCAGCTTCTTCTGAACCAAGTTTCTTGGTTAGTTCCATGTGATCGGAGGTGGCGAGATCTAGCGTTTTCTTCAATTCGGCCATCTGTAATATTTTCTCAATTAATCATTCAAAATTTAAGCAAACATTTTCATGTGTTTAAGAATCTTGATGGACAAATAAAATAATAATTATATTGAAACACCTATTGAAGATTATGTTGACAAACTCTCATCATAATTTTTTGACATAACATTTCTATACTACTATGCTAATTGAAAAGTTCGCAGAGCGACATATAGATGTCAGAGCAGTAAAAGAACTATATAATCTACTACATTTTGAAGTTTCATCCTTCATATGAACTTACGTTAAGTTTCAAGTCGATCTGTCAATTCATTTGTACAAAAACAGCAGCTAAAAGTAAATATATTAGTGTTATTTTTTAAAATGAAAAACACTGAAAATCGTGCAGTGATTAAATTCTTTGTAAAAAAGGTTTAAAGGCAATGGAAATTCATAGTGATATAGTAAATGTATTATGGGAGTCTGCTCCCACTCCCCTGAGTGAATTTTAATGTGTCGTACAAGCCTGGATGATGATCCTCGTTCTGAACGTCCAATAAGTGCAACTACTGCACATATAATTAATTCTATACATGATATGGTTATGGATGACTTACAACTGACCTTGAGTGAAATTGCTAAGGCCATGGACATCTCAAATGAATGGGTGTTTCATATTTTGAAAAATAAATTAGGCTTGATAAAGCTATATGTAAGATGGGTGCCGCATTTGTTAAATTCTGATGAAAAACGACTAGAGTAAAACTTTCTGAACAACATTTGGATTTTTTTCGAAAGAATAAAATAGCACCGTTTTGTAACTATGGATGAGACTTCGGTTTACCACTATGACCCTGAACTGCGATAACAAACCGCAGAGTGAACTGAGCCCGATTGTTCAGCTCCGAAGCAGCCAAAGTGGTTAAAATTGACTAAAAAGATTATGGGCACCATTTTTTGGGATGCAAAAGGCATTTTGTTAATTGATTACCTTCAAACCGGTAAAACAGTAACAGGACAGTATTACTCAAACCTTTTAGATTAATTGGATGCGAAAAATTCGTGAGAAAAGGCCTGGTTTAGCGAAGAAAAAAAATCATTTTTCATCAAGACAATGCATTAGTTCACAGAGGTGTTCTTGCAATGGCCAAATTGAAGGAGTTACACTATGAATTGTTGGAGCATTCACCATATTCACCAGATCTAGCCCCCTTTGACTTTGATCTGTTCCCAAACCTCAAAAAATTCCTACGTGGCAAGCGTTTTTCATCAAATGAAGAAGTTTTAGCAGCCGTAAATGAGTATTTTCTGGGCTTCCAGAAAATCGCTTTAGAGATGGAATAAATGAATTGGAGAACCCGGTGGAACAAATGTATTGAGCTTAAGGAATAATATACAGAAGAATAAAGTCTTTTACTTGTTTTATCATTTCCGCTCGGCGAACTTTTCTATTAGCCTAGTATATTGTATATTACAAAGCTTGTTCGAAAGTGTTCTCGACCTGAAAAAGCAAACGCACGATTTTTAAGATTTGTTTTTCAATTTTACCAAGTAGTGACCTTACAGTTCAATATACTTAGATCAACCTTGTAGCTTTTTAATACCCTCAGTATAATGCTATTTGTTCAACTGTGCAAAATAAGCGGTTGTCTCAGCTTTAACGTCATAATTTGAAGTAAATCTTCGTCCAGCGAGCAATTTCTTCAGGTTTGGGAAGAGGAAGTAATCTTTGGGAGCCAAGTCTGGTTAATATTGCGGATTTTGGTAACACTTCGAAGCGTATATCATGGAATATTACGGCAACAACCCGATACGTGTATCAAGGGTGTGAAATGGCATGATCCAGGTGGCCAATTGACATTACCAAATCGCGAAATAGAGCATCCAGGATCTTTTCTTGCAATAAATCGTCTGGTGATATGTGTTACAAGTCGCAGTATTTTTCACAGCTAAATGTTCATGTAAAATCTTGTGTATACTTGTCATACTAATACCCATGGATGCCTCAATCTCACGGAATGTTACATGACGATCTTGCTTTATCAGTTCGCGCATAGTATCGATGTTTTCCGCAACAACTTATTTTGGATCACCTTTAAATTCGTCCGTGAGCGAACGACGACCATGATTGAATTCACTAAACCAGTGATATATAGTGGTTTTAGATGGTGCTTCATCGCCAAATGTAGAAGTGAGTTGATCGATGCACTGTTGTTGAGATAATCCACGTCGAAAGTCGTAGTAAATTATTGCATGAAAATTCTTACGAGTTAATTCCATCTTTTGATTAAGATGAAACTTTTAAGTCAATAAACAACACAAATAGCGTACTTACACAGTTAACATTGTTAAACTTTACGATGTATATGTCAGATGGCGCCTAGCAACACCACTGGTGCGAATTCCGGATACATAAATAGCAACCTTCGTATTCCATTTTTGTGGTAAACATACTATATGTATTAATATTATATATTAATATCGTGACTTCATTTCATATGTTGTGTTGAGTTTCGTATTGAGTACACACTCTAAGTATCATCATACTATTTTAATTATTTATAAATTTAAAAAGAAATAAGGCAGATTTTTTTTCTATGTTTATTTCGTCTTTAAATTTTGTGTTAATTATTTTTTGAAAACTATGCCAATCAAATGTGAGCCATTAGCAGCAATGCAACTTTGTGTCCTTTTTAATACATTTTGCATAACTTTTGTCAAAGTATCTAGCGTTAATGCAGCAATCTCGACATGGATGTTGTCCTTGAGTTGTTATATGCTTTAGGGCTTATTAATGTTTCTACCTTTTCGTTCAAAAATCCCCATAAAAATAATTCGGGGATGTCAAATCAATTTTGCATGAAAATTAGCAATTTGATTGAAAGTGGTTTATGACATTACAGTATTTTAATCGCTTCTTATTGTCTGTATGTAAGAGGTTTTGAACATTTTTTTAAACGGAAACATGCGCAATTAACCACTTAAAATTCGGTGTGAAGTGCGCGGATACATTCCCAATAGTGCACAACGTCGTTATGAAACAATCTAATTCATATTCATAAACATTCATAACTAAACAACTTTCTCCGTATATATGATAAATACAAGTCTGGGTCTGCACTACATATTGGAAAAAGGCATCACAGAGAAAATAAACACCCGCATTTCGGAGAAGCATAAAAGGACACTTTTCAATAACATTTATAAGTACCCTAAAGGGGCATATTGGTACTAATGGCACTTGGCGCTAGAGAAAGCAACATTATTTGCAGGTAAATGAGGAAAGTGAGGCACTTGGAGGAAAGTGTTCGAGGTGAGATCCCGTGCAATTTCTGCACGTAAAAGTTTGAAGAGAGTTTGAAATGAGATTGAACGGAAACAGCACGGAAAAGTTCGAGTTAAAAGTTTTACGTCGATAGTTCGAGGTGAAAGGTTGACGGAGAGAATTCGAGATGATAATCCACGAGAACAGCATGTGAAAGCTCGATTTGAAAAGTTTCAAGTTGAGAGTTCCAGGGAGAAGTACGAGAAGAAAGTTCGAATTGAACGGTTGACCAGGAAGTTCCTGGTGGAATCTCGTGTATCGCGCACATACAAGTTTGCACGTTCTACAGCACGTAGAAGTTTGTGAGAAAGTATGAGTATGGGTAAAGTTGCACGCTAGAGTCAATTCCCTGTAACATTGAATTTCAAATAAGTATATGGTGAAATATTAGAATGAAGAGTAGAATCTAATCTGGCAAAAGCTAAGATAAGCAGTGAAAAATAGTGTAGTGAAGTGAAATACAATAGTTTTTAACTATTGTTTAAATAGCTGTGGCGTGTTCATATTAATATATTTCTTTTTTTTGTTTTTCGCCTTGATCTAAAACCCAAATATGTCAAAAATATCTAAATTATACCAACAGCCATCCAAGGTAAATACCTATCAAAGTAAAATAATCAAGAATAAAAGCTGCGATGTTTTAAGGAAAGGATTATTTTTAACTAACCATCAAATTAATTTTATCCGCTTTATCATCTGGGGCCAAACAAGCATACATTTTCTGACCACATTCTTTGGCTTGATCCATGAGAGTTTCATCTGGGGGACACTGCATTACCTAAACAAGAAAAATATATATTTAACATTACCATAAATAATTCGAAACTTCCATACTTGTTCTATTAATTTTAATACGGTGTCTGAGGCTTCTTGGGGATTTTTTTGCACTTCATCTAGGGCTGCTGGACAGAGTGCAAATGGACTAAGAGACACTAGTGACTGTTTTCGATTAGGTGTACGTTGAGGACTCGGAGGTAGACTTCGTGAAGAAAAAGTCAGGGAGCCTGAGCAATGATTTAACATCAAAATGTAAAATTATTACAATTCCTTAAAATTAAAATGTTAAAATCTATAATGGTTTTGTTATTTAAAATAACACAAATAGTCTAAAAAAACCGAAGAAGGATTCCGAAGTTCCGAACAAAAAACCGAAAAAGAACGAACAAAGATTCAATATTTTTGAGAAACTTTGCACTCTATAATGTTCCTTTGATGATGTTCCGAAAGTGATGAATGTGCACCTGTTTAGAATTTTTATTTAGCAATAGGGCTTAAATTTGTTAAATGAACGACTATGCCAACATTCTATAAAATCTACTTGGATTCTTTCCAATTTCAATTACCTTTTCTCAAAAATTTCATAGCTTGTTGCATATCCTATTACACAACCGGATACTTACTATCCAATATTATTGTCCATAGTTAAAGTCTTGGGTCGACCATTTTGCGATATAGTCTGACAATTAGACAGGCAAACAAACATCTCTATATGCAAACATCAAAATAATCTAAGGGACAGCAAAAACAACATTAATTACAAATCGATATTTATAATTTAAAATTTTATTGGAAATACTGTTTTTTAAGTAAAGAGGTTATTCAAAAACCTGACACGTACAAATTTTATAAAATTTGCAAAAAACGCGAAGAGGTAATTTTTTTTGAATTGACAAAGAAAATTAATTACATTTGTGAATGTTTAAAAAGTATATAATGGTCCACAAGATACCGTTGTTTTTATAATTCGTTGGTTTTTTCTTTGTATATATGCATTCTTACTCTACAAAACTATTGGCAACATTTTTCTGAAAAACTTTTAGGTTTTTAAACTGGAAATTCTAGACGGCAAAAAACTTTATTTTCGATACTTGCTATATAGCGATTGCCCTAGGTCGTAGTCAAAATGTTATAGAAACAATTCGAGACACTTGCACTGTATACGGAGAGTACGCAATTACCGATCGGACAGCTCGAGATTGTTTTGCCAAGTTCAAAAATGGCAATCTCAACCTGGAAGACACGCCCTGCTCTGGTTGACCTTCCGACTTCGATGAGAACCATCTTAAAGCACTTTTGAAGGAAGCCGGTCGTCAAACCGTCATTCCACGAATTGTTTGAGAAAATGGACTGCGGCCTTGTGACAATCTCCGGACATCTTCAATTTATGAGCTTTACTCAAAAACAGCACATCTCTATATCAATATGAAGCAAAGAAAGGAGAGGGTAACCACAAGAGAAACGCCAAAACTGAGAGTTAAGCAAGATCTCAATCCAACATTATCAGGCCCTGGATGATCTCAAATGGGAGATTCTTCTGGATCTGCAGTACTCTCCAGATCTTGCACCAACCGATTATCACCTCTTCCGCTCACTGTCCAACCAATTGAGAGGCGTAACTTTCGCCAAGGACGAGGACCTCAAAAAATGGCTTAATAACTTCTTCCAAGCCCAGGCCCGGCAATTCCTGGCTAAACGACATCAATAAATTGGTCGAGAGGTGGAAGTAGGTCGTGAACAATGACGATAAAAAAACCTTTAATTCATTTGTCGTTGTAATTGTTGCTTTTTTTCAATAAAACGACAGGAAGTTGTGGAACAACCCAATATTGATATCGATCTTTAGTAGTATAGTGGTAAGTATCTCTGCCAGCCACGCGGGAGACCTGGGTTCGATTCCCAGCCGGAGAGAATCTACTTTTGATTGTTTGCCATTGGAACAACCTAATAGAATAATGTATGAACTAATCGTTTATTTACGACTACACTGCACCTTGCATACTCAATAATACATTATTATTTCTGCTCTATTTCATTCCATTCAATTATAGGCACTCAAATAGTTCTCGCGTATTAAACACGACATTATACCTTAAAAGTTGTCTACCTAACATGTTCCACAACTGTTTGATAAGGTTGCGATCTAGTGAGGGTGTAGGTTATGGCAAAATCTTAACTTCGTGATCTTCGAGTTGTGCACATAAGCTATTCGTATGAGGATGCGCATTGTTATGCATTAGTCGTAATTGGGAACCAAGTTGTCGTTCAAATGGTGCCACGAGTTCAAGAATGATATCCCGATAGTCAGTTACATTTAAAATTTGTTCCAAGTAAGCGAGGTCAATTGTTCCATTAATGGTGATATCACACCAAACCATTACACTCCCACTTGAACTGTTGTCAAGCGTTCTGGGTGTCCAGATCGTCTCCATACTCTTCTACGTCGAAATCAAAACTCATCATAGAAGGAAAACAAAGCCCAGTCGTGCCTAAGGCAATTTGTGTGTTCTTCAACTCATTGAAGTATATTGACGCGAATTCCTCCTGATAATACAGACACTCTCACAGGTCTTTGAGCCTGAAACCTGGACTCACGGAATCTATTCCTGATTGTTTGGTTGCTAACTACCACTTGATGTGTGATATGCAGGTGATTTGGAAATTTCGGTCTTGTTAAGCCTGTAGCCCAAGTTTCTTGTACGGCCAATATGCCTTCGACCATATCACTTGTTTCTTGAAACCTGTATGAACGAATGCATGTTTTACATTTCTTTATTTTTACAGGTGCTTCTTATTAGCAAATTATTACGCAAATAATTAAGCTGCTAAAGAAATACACAAAAATCAAATCAACATTTACTAATTATTATAAAAATCTTTATATAGTTATCCCTTAGATCTTTCTGATGTGTGTACAACAATATCGAGGTCAATTACAGTAACTTTAGTTCACTGGAAACAGTGTATTCCGCCTTAATGATTTACCGATTAGTATCACGAAAAAAATTGTTACATTTCACATTGTTACAGACTGACTCATAATATAACCTTTAAAGTATTTAATTATGACTATGGTACTATTTTCCCTTCTAGAGCAAAATTCGGTTTACTTTTAGACAACACAATAAAAAAACTATTGCTATCTTCATGAAAATTAAATTAACTTCTGAAAGTTTGTGTGCATGAACCAATGATGTCCAAATAAAAAAATGAATAAGAACAAAAATTTGTACCTGGAATGGTAAGATTGGTAACACTATTTACTCGTTTCAAATTGCCTCCTAATGTTTCATCTTCTGCGCTTCCATCCGGTTGCAGTACGACATCAGACAAAGATACATCGCTGGTAACCTGCAGAGGTTTCTCTGGATTACATCTATTGGCAGTCTGACATTTAGCTACACATTTTTTGTGACAACACATGCCACATTCTCTACACTGGACCGCATCCTTCAGCCATATCTACAAAAATTGCTTCTTTATATATTATACCTGCAGTTTCAGATCTATACTGACTTTTTTAGAACAAAAATCACAGTGAGTGGTACCGTGAAATTGCGTCCTGACAAAGTCGTGTTTATTTTTTGGACCAGATACATCCGTTTTATTATCGGTAGTAGTTGATGTTTTACGTCTGGCCTCAATACCATCAACTGGAGACCAAGCGAAAGTTAAAAGGGCATCTCCAAAACAAAATACGTGTTCAAAGCCGGAATGAGCTCGAAGAGGGTGGGCTACAGCTGTTGATGTGAGGCCTGTGAATACAAAAAAATATTTATATTATGTATCTGATCAGCTTGATATTTCATCTTTAATTAGTAGAGGGTATTAAAAGGTTTCTGGAATCATAGTGAAAAACAAATAAATATAGCATTATAAAGTGCTTTCCAAGGACGATAGGATTTTGACAGCTGGCAATATTTGATATCCAGTTCTTGACATTTGCTGTAAATTGTTTTCAGTAAGGTTTGTCATTTCACCACGAACAAGTTTTTGTTGCCACAATGTTTGGAAATTGTCCAAACATTTTATCAAAATTCGAGAAGTTTTGTTGCGTTTCACTCAAAACATAGTCGTCATTCTGTTCCTTCTTATCAAGCCATCCTCCGTATAATTGATAAGCTTGAAGTTTGAGTTTAGTCTTCATGGCCAAAAGCCACCATCACGATTTTGTAGTAGCTGTAGTGAAGAAAATATCGCGGCTGTTCGTAAAAGTGTTACCGAGAACAATAATGTGTCTGTTCCGCGCCGTTCTCAAAAGTTGGGCTAATCCAGGATGACCACCTGACGTATTTTGTGTTTGGATCTCGGTTTACACCCATACAAGATTGTATTGGCACAAGAACTTAAGTCAACTGACCATCGATTACGTCGGGAGTTCGCAGTTGGGCATTGGAAGCAATGGAAAACGATCCGAATTTTCAGCGCAAAAACATCTTCTTCGATGAGGCTACGTCAATAAACAAAATTGTCGTTATTGGTGTGAGTCAAACGCACAAATGATTCATCAGGCAGCATTTTTTAAAGAAAATTTCATCTAACAGATCCTTATCAAACTTAACAGGTCTTCCAGTTGTACCAGGTCCATCATCAAAAATATTGAAATCACTATTATTCTTTTAAATAACGTTGACATACTCTACTATCCAAAGTATCAAAATAAAGTTGCATAGAGGAACTGTTATGCTTTTGATGAAGTCATAAAGCATCAAATGTCTAATTTGGGACTTTTCCCTACCCTGCTCTTCTATTCTTATAGGGTCCACCTCTATTTTTTTTTTATTTAACAATAAGCAAGCTAAATATTAATATAACAGGTACCCAGAAATATCGTTCATATTTAATTACTTGTTTGGTCCTAGGTGGCGCAGAATGCGCTGGTCGTGTTAACTTTACATCGAAGCGTGGTTCAGGGAAACTTAGTTGCCATGGAGCGTTTCATCTTACAACAACGTGCTTTCTGTGTTCACGCATATTATCAAAACAATTCGCTTATTACGGCTCGTCGTCTTTATAGGTCCGAGTATAATTTACACGATATAAACGAGGCACAAAGTATTAATTGAAAGAAATGGATACAAAAAGTTTGAAACTACAGGATCAACTCTAGATTTACCGTCTACGGGTCGTCCAACGGTCGGTTAGAGAAAATCCATCCCAATCCGTATGGAAGCGAAGTATACAGTATTATTTTCGCTAAATAAATTTTGAAATACTGCACTATAATATTATAATAATAAAATTATTATACCTTAAATCGATTTCTATTAATTATACCTACAAAAATGGACAACAATATTCGACACCTGTTACTTAACTAGAATATAGGTTATGCTATATTAAGTTAAGTTATTGTTAGTAAATGGCAATGTTTTTGCCATATATGAGAACTTCTGGCTCTTAATTGACAACCAAGATCAAATCAGAGGATCAATCAGAATCATATTTTGCAAATCAGTATGATCCTGTGGGAAAAATACATCTCTGAGTGTAGTTAATACATCTCTGAGTAGTTAATAATTATTTACACTAATAACTAATATTTCTGTGAAACGATTCCCTTAGGACATAGTTCCTCAACTTTTTTAGAGTCACGACCCACTAAACATTTGTAAAAGTTTTACATTGGCCGGTTAACACGGTGACGATTCATCTTTTTTTGAGTATCGTGATTTATGAAGACTCGTTTTTATTTTGAAACGGCTTATAAACTCCTACGAGCGTGTTTACACGCTTACACGAATCGTGAAAAAAACAAATCATCTATTTGTGTTTGTATTAACTGAGGAATCGTCAATGACAGATGTATGTGTGAATGGGCCGTTACACTTATATCCTTGTTCTTATATTACTTTTACCAGTTCAAACTTGCCCTACACATGCACGCACTTGTAAAATGGCCCGCCCGCGTATGCCAGATGGATTATTCGTTCCGAGCGCGTACAAGTTCGTACAAGCTATGCGCTTTGGTAATAACAAAGAAACGAGATGTTTTTGCGAAAACAAGTACTAACATTTCTACTCTCACCCAGTGTTAAATACATTAATAACAGTGTAGTAATAAAATTAATTGATAATATTAAATATAATAGATAAATTTGTGACAAAATGAAATGCACCATCTAAGTTCTCTCCGGGGAAAGGATGAAGCTTATAAAATTAGTCTGGAAATAAAACACCCGACTTTACAAAACAAACAGTTAGAATTTTTGAGGAGCAAACTACTCGTCTTGTAAAATCTACAAATTGCTATCAACAAATCAAGCCGTAATGACATACGCCGCAGTGCTTTTTCATACTTAAGTCAGGTGGTTGTCGCGAGGAAAAGTTCTAAGGAGGCTTTTTGAACTGCGAGATGAATTGAAATTTTTTACTGATAAAAACAGCTCATTTTCAGAGTTTTTACAAGAAGGAGAAACTTAATTACTGTCGGCATACTTGAGTGATATATTTTTACATTTGAATGACTTGAATACGAAGGTTGTAACAAAAACATTTTACTAATGACAAAGTCAATGCCTTCATCAAGGAGCTTGGTATTTGAATTATGTGCCTTGAAAAACGCAATTTTGGTGCATTCACTTTAACTTCGGATTATATTACCAAAAATATGGATTTAGAAAATTTTGTTGATTGCGTGTTGGAGTATGAAAACACGTTTACGCGAATTGAAAATTCAGTTGGTGGAATATTTGCCAGATAGCAACGATGATTTGTTGAAAATATGAATTCTTAATTCGTTTGATGAAAATGGTGTTGCAGCTGCTGAATTACTTATTGAGATTCACAATCAACTTACTGAAATATCGGACGATAAAACTCTACAACTAAAATTTTTAACTGAAGACTTAGGTAAGTTTTAGCTTGGATGACGGTGTGAATACAGGAGCCTAGTAATGGAAGCTTTGAAAACACTGATCCCCTTCGCTACTTCTTACTTATGCGAAAAAAGCCTTTTGTTTATGGTAGCTTTAAAAACTAAACATAGAAATCGTCTATTATCACTGGAAAATAATTTGCCGATGTGTATTTGCATGATGATCCACGTATAGAAAAACTTTTAAGTGAAAAACAAATCAAGCGTGACATTACATTATTAATTCAAACAACTTTGATTATTACTTTATTTGAGTTATCAAATATATTATCAGAGTAATTATGTTGTTATTACTTGGTAATATTTAATTTTCTAACAGTTGTTTTTAAATTAAAAATAATTTAATAAACGGATGTTTGCGGTCCCCCATATTCCTGAACGCGACCCCCCTAAGGCGGTCGGGACCACCAGGTTGAGAAACGATGCCTTAGTAATTAACGGAGTAGCTTGTAGTTGTAAAAATATTTATATTTTATATTCTCCCACATAAAATCCTGAACTATAATTGAAATTAAACAATGCTCAGTGCTTTTAAAATACGTGGTTCTACATTGTATTGCAAAATCATTGATCTATGACTTAATAAAAGTATTTATTAAGATTATTATTAATGGAAAATTAAAAATAACATTAAAAATATATTTAAACGTAATACAGTCAAAAACTTTTTATGAATAAGATAATATAAAAAAGATATTTTTAGCAGTTATACCTGGTGGCAGAAATGAATAGCGTCGAGAATGATGCCCCAGAACGCTGACAGCACATTCCGCTGCTACGTGATTTAGAGGGACATTTAAATATCCTAGAAGAACATCTGGTGCATTGGATAAGGTTGCCCAAGCATTGATATTAATATATTTTACTCCCGCTCTTGGTAAGAATCGAAAATCGTCGTCAAAAATAAGTAGCGTATCAGCAGGTAGTTCTTTTCCTTTGAAAACCTCAATCTGCGAAAAAATCTGTTCCGATTCCAGTCCATCAACTTCCGTTCTCACTATTTCTGGCAGGTCACATGTTGAATTTTTTTTGATGGGTGGCGCACGAGATCTACAAGAAAAGGAAATAATAAACATATATAAAAAAAGGTAATTTACCTACTTTTGGGGAGTACTAGGGGAAGTTCCTGTGCCTCTGCGTTTGCGCAAACTAAAGCTACTGATAGTCTGAGCAAGTTTGGCCATATTCTCATTGCTCGGAATCATTTTTGGGGATCGTGGTTTCCGATCTTCTTTCTTTACATTATCAATAATAACAAAAGATTCTTGCTCAGTCTGAGTCAATTCTGTTTCACTATCATCACCTAAAAATTCATTTATTAGTAATCAAAGTATTGAAAACATCAGATTATACCTAACATTTCGCCTCAGCGGCAATCATTACCAGACCATCTCCTTCAGTACTTTTCCATCTTGTCACATAATTTTCCACAATTCTTTCAATTCTCAAGGTCACATTTGACCCTGATATCGATTTCATAAATTTGGCTACCTGAGGAACTGTAGTTACCACCTTGTTTTCTACAGATATCACCTAGAAATATTGAAAATGAAAAAATATTTGTTTTAGTTCAAATTAAATTGACATACTACATCTAGAGGCCTAAGCCCAGCCTGATAGGCACATGAATTAGTGGTAACACTGTCCACTATTACAAAACCAATTTCTTGTCGAAATATGACCCCCAATTGAGCTTGCTTCAGTTTGGTCATTGTTATTTCCAATGTCATCACCATTGTGTCATCCCTCTGATATAGAGAGATCCAAGGAATTGAATCTGAAATAACATTAGTAATCATTAAAGTAGAAATTACTTTAGATACTTTATACCTATAGCTATAGTTAAATAAATGCTTTGTGCATTTTCTGGAATTGACAACCTTGAAACTTCTGCAACATTCATTTCCAGAGTTCCATGCAATGATATCTCACTATCATCCAAATCCAACTGACTAGGATCAGTCTTTACAAAGAAAGGTTTATACCTAAAGGTAATTTGCCAAATTAGATCATATTGATTCTATTGGGTTGTTGCAAAAGTTTATTCCGTTTTTGGCTTTAGATGACATTGCATCGCAAATCCGAAGTGTTATCTACATCACACATGCAATGTTTTGATAAGTATTAAAAATGAGAAAATAAGGAGCATTTTCGACATATATTTTTTAGATTTCCGAAAAGACAAGAATGCTCCATCCACCGTATTCTCCCGACCTCGCGACTTCCGACTACCAGTTATTCAGATCGTTTCAAAACAGTTTAGATATAAGGCTTACTTACTTCCTTGAAATAACTTTCCAAAGCAACTTTACTTCCTTCGAGAAGAAAAAGAAATCACCTGGATCAGTTCTTTATCCAGAAACCTCAACACTTTTATGAGCGCAGCTTTATGCAGCTACTGAACTGATAAAGGTCATTGAACAGAATGGCAACTTTACTTCCTTCATGACGAAAAAAAAATCACCTGGATCAGTTCTTTATCCAGAAACCTCAGAACTTTTATGAGCGCAGCTTTATGCAGCTACTAAACTGATAAAGGAAGGTCATTGAACAGAATGGCCCATGCTATATTGATTAAATGTATTTTTTAGTAAATAAAGATTTTACTTAATTTCTCTCAAAAAAAAAAAATGGTATAACCTTTTGCATCAATACAATATGTTAAAATCAACAATTTTTACCCTAATCTTACCTGATCTTATAATTAGGTAATGTGTGTTTTCTTTTAATAGCTTTTTTGATTTGATTCACTATAAGATTGGTAATATTTGATTGCAGTTGTCTTCCTTGAAAATGTGATTCCACTGCAAGGTCTAATACAGGTTCATTATAAAAACTGAAAGACCAATGTGTATAAGGCTGTCTTGAAAATTGTAATCTAGCTAGGCCACTGATTTTCTTAACTGAAGTGGAAACAATTATAGTACAGAGAAAACAAATAATTTTCTAGTCCTAAACCTTTTATTGAAAGAAATGCTGTCTTTCCAAACTTCATTTTGGCATCAATACATAATAAAAAGTTTCCTGAATATTCTAAATTAAGTCCAAGGTTTAAAACCTCTATGTGCTCATCTTTTTCATCTAATTTCACATTCTCCACAGACACTTCTTTTATATCAGGAAACTGGGAACCCAAATGCATATCTTTAATCTAAAAAATAATTTTTGATCATTACTTTATTTCTAATAAAACTATCAAAATTACTGATATTGAGTCGAAAAATTTTCCCATGGCAGTTTTTGTCAGTAGTTCGTCAAACTCCATAGTTAGTTTTTTATAAAGCCACCTTGTGATTGTTTCGGAGTGTCTTAATTCATGAAAAAGAAACTGCAAAACCAGGCTTATGGCAAGACCCCCTTTATTTTTATCAGCTAGATCAGAGTCCAATTGTTCTTTAATAGCCTAAAAATATATTTATTATTTAGCTAATTTACTAATAAATAGGAAATATATATTTTAATACTAAAGAATATTTATTGGAATGCTTACATTAGGTAGAGAATAATCCAATGAATTTTTATGTGGATAATTAATGGCCATGGGACTTTTCTTAAGGTAAACATAAAATACATAATACTGTAAAGAAAGGGTCAAAATAATACCCAAAACTACGGAAACACACGCTAAGAAAAAAATTGCAAAAATATCCATTTTTCTTAAACTTAAATATCTATCACATAAATTAGACCATAGGAATGTAAACAATTAAGTACCACTTGCACGGTTTTCACATATTTTATTTTATATATTTTTCATAATGACAATTAACACCTCTTTCTGTTATAAGCAATGTATTGAAAACTGTTTTCTTTAATTATTATTGTAATGTAGAGATTTGACATTTACATATGTCAAACCGACAAATGGTTGCGGAATCCAAAACATTTGTTACATTTGATGGAAGATTTTGGACGTTGTGTATAACCAGTTGTCTAACAAAAAATTCAATTTTTTAAATATACATATATTTAAGAAAAAATCATAAGAGCATTTTGAATCAATTTTAAAGGTGATGATCTACAAATTGGTCGTTCAGAAGGACACGGAAACTTTTTAAGACATTCAGATAAGGCTCTGTCGCATTCACATAGTCTGTGTGCACAAGATCCAGGAGAACCAAAATGTCCATGATTGAATGCTAAAAGAATATAAATAAACAATAAATTATATAATTATAATTGGATATGTACCACATATAGGTTTGTTGTTCCAGCATTTCCAATAATATGGGACAAAATATTCTAAATACATTGGACATTGTGCAGTAACGTAACACCAATCGTGAAACTTGCAACATTTATCAATTCCATCAACTGGTGTTCCTGATCCTAAAAACCCACAAAAACAGCCGTATCCCTTATAACTTAGTGGTTTACAACCCGTGGCGCAGCTTATCATATTAAAGAGATTTAAAACACCTGAAAAACATCGTAATTTGTAAAAACGAGATTTTTCAAAAGAGAATATCAAAAATATCTGTTCTTATGTAAAGAAAGGATCACTGGATAAAAAAACCAAACGGAGACAAATTTCTCAGTGATTTTTTTTGTAATAAATTTGCCTAACGAACAAAATTTTAAAGATATAAAAATGTTATAAAAAATTTTACAAACTTTTAACGTTTCGGAGGGTACTCTCCCCCCGTTTTTAAAACTAAACTAAAAAATAAATTATATTAATTTGTAATATATAAAGTAACGAGTGAAAGTAAATATATTTTTTTGTGTATGTCAACAATACTTACATTGACAACAATAAATTTTCATGACAGTGACATACTACCAAAAAATATATATATATATATATATATATATATATATATATATATATATATATATATATATATATATATATATATATATATATATATATGTAATGTTTACTGTGTGATTGTTTATTGTACTGATTGTGTATTCAAATATTTAAATGTGTTTAATTGTATTCTTAAGAATAATGGGGAACCATATTGAATTTAAATCTACCGAAGGCATAGCAATACAGTTATTTTTTACCCAGTGATTCTTTCTTTACATAAGAATAGGTATTTTTGATATTTTTTGAGTTTTAGATAGTGGCCAAAAACCCAAATAAAGGAAAAAAATATATTAACACGCCACAATCATTCAGACAATACTAAAATTTTCACCTCAAGTTCTATTTTAATTGATAAAACAGCAAATAGCAGCTCCAAAGAAAGTTGTCCAACAATCACAAATGTCAAGATCTCAATAATCAATTTCATAGTTATTAAAGGACATTTCTTTGCGGTTTAGTTATATCTTTTTGAAATCACATATAGTATATTTGAGTTGAAATAGAAAGAAGTACTCCGTTGACGCGCCGAAATAATCAAACACAGTCAAATAGTTCAGTTATAATCGAACTCGAATGTTCGAACTACCGGTCTCGGTTAACATCCGGTCTCGAATATTGAGACGAAAAAAAATATACTATATAGTAGTACATTTGTACATATATGTAACATGTATTAGATTTCAAATTTGATATTTTGATAGAGAAGACAGGCACATCTTATACGCCTTCAGTACGAGTTTGAACTCTCCGAGTCACTTAAACAGTAACAATTATTTTCGTGAACCGGATTTTTCTAATGCGTAGAGCAATAGTGCGCTATCAAGGGTTGTTCTAGACTTAAGCACAGTGCAACTGTAACAACAGCAACTTTTAAAAAACTAAAAAGGTAAATCAAAGTTAAAAAGCATCCTGCCTATGAGGAATTTGTGCCTTAAACTAAACGGCAAACAAGCATTTTTACTGCGAAGTTCTTGAAAAACTTCGAAAAAGGATCATTTCTGTGAGACCGAACATCATGAACACCAACAATGCGGCTTGCCACGCAGCGATTTCAATGTACGAATTTTTGGCATGTAGAAACATCACTGTGACTCCGCAGCTCCCTTATTCGCCAGCGTTGAGTTCTTGTGACTTTTTCCTTTTCCCAAGATTGAAAATTCATCTTATAGAATACCATTTTGAGACATTAGAGAACATTAAAAAGGCCATAACCGTCGGTTACTGGCTGGTCAGCTGAGTACTGTTTTCTTCATAGAACAAAAACTCAGTCCTACTAGACTATTAGTGAAAATGAAAATATTGTTTAGAATCATAGGAAGATGCATCTTGATATGAGAAAAGTATATTTCGCATATAATATACTTAATGCTTATTGAAGAAATAAATAGTGGAGTAAGTTGTAAAAAAAGAAGTAAATTAAGAAGATCAAAAAACAACTTACCTATAAAAAGAAGAAGAAAACAGTATTGAAACAGTATTGAAAAGAGTATTGAAACAAAAAAAAATTCGCAAAAATCGCGAACAAAAACCTTTAGTATTTTCTACCGTATCCATTGTTATCCATGACAGAGTATAACCATCTCGGCACTGTTTCTGACAATTTTTTGTTATATTACTTGCTATACCTTACCCGTTCTGAAAGTAATACAGTATTTAAAGAATATATATATATATATATATATATATATATATATATATATATATATATATATATATATATATATATATATATATATATATATATTGTGCGTACTGTCCGTCCTACACAACATCAGCGAACAAGAAGCAACACATATCAGACAAGATATCGCCAGAACACTCAGAACGGCAAAACCGAACATCAGCACAACCGAACTCCAGGCGCTAAAAAACTTAAACAGGAATAAAAACATCACCGTGTTACCCGCAGACAAAGGAAATGCTACCGTTGTTTTGAACACCGAAGACTATATAAAGAAAACGAATGATCTATTGAGTGACGCTTCTTACAAACGAACAGCCAGGAATCCCACAACATATTTGGAAAACCAAAATCAAGAATTCACCCATAGACCCGGAAACCTAGAAAAATCTCATCCCAAGAGAAAAGTCTAGCAGATGCCCCAAACTCTTTAGACCTGTTGTTAGTGCATTCAACTCCCCGCTCCAAAAACTGGAAAAATATCTCGCCAACATCATGCAACCTGCTATAGAAAGAGCCAATTCCTACGTCAAAAATTCCGTATATATTCCGATACGTATCCTGTTGGATACCTATCCGAACTTCTTCCTAAATATGACTGCGATTCTCTGGGACATCTGCAGATCGTCGGCTATACTGTGGGCCAAAGCATATTCCTCTGGGACAGTAAACAGGTCCTGTTATACTTCTATAGTGACGCAATGTTGACTCTTCCGACCAGTGAAATATCTGTCCATAAATTCTTCAAAGGTGAGCTCGGCGGGAAGGTCCATCCGACGTACCCTACCTTCTTCATTACCATCGTCCCGATCACCGGTAAAAGGCATCATTGTGTGTGTGTGTGTGTGTGTGTGTGTGTGTGTGTGTGTGTGTGTGTGACATCCCTGTGTCTTCTCCAGGTGGATAACCAAACGTCAGGTCACAGGGCAGTCGAAGTTCTCTGCCCATAATGACGCTCGCTGGGGTCTGCCCTGTGCTCTCGTGTACGGATGAACGGTAGACCAACAGGAACAAATGGTGAAACTGGTCCCAGTCACGTTGATGGTCGGAGACTACTTTCGACAGCTATCTATTTATGGCCCGATTCAGCCGTTCCACCATTCCATCTGACTGCGGATGTAATGGGTAGTTCGGGTCTTATGAATGCCTGGTAGTTGACAGACTTCCAGAAAAAGGGCAGACTCAAAATTTCTTCCGCGATCGGAATGCAACTCCAGGGGTACTCCAAAGCGACAAATCCATTCCTTCACAAGGGCATCTGCAATAGTAGCAGCTTCCTGATTCGGCAAGGCGTAGATTTCCGCCCATTTACTGAAGTAGTCCATCACGACCATTACGTACTTGTTCTCTACTTCAGTCTCTGGAAACGGACCGGCTATGTCCACCGCCACACGTTCAAACTGGCTGTCAACGTTATGCTGACCCAGTTGCAGTGCGCAGCTTCCATGTAGTGGCCATGATTTTAGTTGAAGGCGAAACGATGTTAGTTCGGATGATGGTCTTTGTCGCACCTCTATCCAGCAGCATTGGATGTAGCCTATCATCGATATGACCATCTATGAACGCGCGCTGTTGGATCGATGGTGAATTGTAGCTATTTTTACTGTTCGATGAGGGGTATGCTGGGTATAGTTCGATGACTGCTTTAGTTTTTCGGGGATAAGGAGATGGATGCCTTGCATTGGCTTCGCACGTGCCCCAGTTTTCTGCAGTTCTAGCACCTGACTGTCTTCTTTTCTGGGTTCCGGATTCTTTCTTCTAGGATCCGCCGTACGACCCCTTCTATGACGTTCTCGGAGTGTTCATCATCTAATCCTTGGACACGAGCCTGGCTGCGGGAGCTCTGCTTCGCTGCTTCGAATTCCAAGGCTTGGACAAGCGCATCTACAAGTTTCCTTTGGCGAGCCAACAATAAGGATTGTCTGACTTCAGGGTCTCGCAGTCCATCCATAAACGCCTGTACAGCCAAGCGTTCCATCACATTCTCCGGAGTAGCACGATAAGCTAAGCGAACCAATCTAGCAACGTCAGCTTCGAATTCCTGCAGGGTCTTGCTAGACTTCCGAATGCGGTTCTTTAACTGGGAATGGTAAACGTGCTCCAGATTGATCTGATCAAATCGTAGTTCCAGGCGTTTTACTAGCTTTTGATAACTCCTCTGCTCTTCCGCTGGAATGGTCTGCAACACATCAGTGGCTTCTCCTCGTAATGCCAAAGTCAAGGCAGTAGCCCTCTCCCTATCAGTCCACCCGTTCGCTTTTGCTGCTGCCTCAAATTAAATCAGGTAATTGGACCAGGAAGTTTTGCCATCAAACTGTAGCGGTTTCATCCGCACGCTTGTCATGTGGTTCTTGCTGGACTCAGTGGACGCGTAGTCATCAGGAACGGGTAACGTGCTCTTTGCTAATTTTTGGTTGACTTCCTTATTCAAACAGTGCATTGCCTCCTGAATTTCCGTTCCAAATTCATTTTTCAGCTTATCCTCCAGGTCTTCTAGATTTGCTTTGTGGACTTGCTTTCAAGGTTTTCCAGGTTTTTATTCAGCATCTTAGAATTTGTTTGTAACTCATAACTCGTAAACTGTCCACATCCTTTCGCATGCTTTCGGCGTTCTCCTGCAATTTAGTTTCTATCTTGCTTTCGAGGCTCTCAGCATTGCTTTGAAGCCTACTTTCTATTTTCCTTTCCTTTTTTAATCACAAAATTCGTGTCGCACGGAACTTCGAACAGGTATTCCTCAGAATCCAGATTGTCGTTCATCAAAGCCTTCCTCAATCTCGCTTGCAGCACACTTTTCATACCGGAGATCTCCAAATCACGTTCTTCCAACTCTCTTTTCAAGTCCGCCACTTTCAAGTCTTTCAAAAGTACTCTTTGCGAGGCCATATTGTCTCTTAAATTTATTTATTAATTGTATATATATATATATATATATATATATATATATATATATATATATATATATATATATATATATATATATATATATATATATATATATATATATATACAATTCACCTTGATGATCTTGAAGTGGGAATTAATATAGAACGAGGTGTACGGCAGGGTGACGCAATATCGCCTATTCTTTTCTCGGCTGGCCTTGAAGAAGTATTCCGTAAACTGGATTGGGAACAGGATGGGGTAAAGATCAATGGTGCAAACTTAAACCATCTTAGATTTGCAGATGATATTATTCTCATTTCACAAGACCCAGAGGAGCTGCAAAGACGCATACAAGAACTGCAAAGGGCTGGCGAACCATTTGGCTTGAAAATAAACCTGAAAAAGAGTCAGGTTATGTTCAATAACTTCGCTCAGGACAGAAGAATTTCAGTTTTAGGAAGGGATTTAGAGATTGTGGACAGCTTTGTATATCTTGGGCAGAGGATTTCCATGGAGGGGAATACCGCCCGGGAGGTGGAACGGCGTGTTAAATGTGGCTGGCAGGCATTTGGTAGGCTCAACATAGTGTTTAAGAGTAGACTCCCATTTTGCCTGAAAAGAAAAGTACTCGATCAGTGCGTTCTACCCGTTATGACATACGGAAGTGAAACCTGGACACTCACATCGCAATCAATTCAAAAACTTCGGGTGGCACAGAGGGGAATGGAAAGATGTATGCTTGGCATTACAAGACGAGACAGAAAGTCCTGCGCATGGATCAGGGAACAAACAAAAGTCTGTGACATCATTGGAAGAGTAAACCAGTTGAAATGGAGATGGACAGGCCATATAGCGAGGCGATGGGACGACAGATGGACCAAGGCAATCCTGGAGTGGATACCGCTTGATCGCAAACGTCCGCGAAGAAGACCGAAAGCACGATGGACTGATGACATCGTTAAGTATATTGGACCCGAGTGGCAGAGGAAAGCCCAGGACCGTGAAGGTTGGAAGCATGCTGAAGAGGCCTTCATCCTGCAGTGGATCGATACGGGCTGATGATGATGATGATGATGATATATATATATTCAGTTCAACCCCCCCCACCCCCCGAAATAAGCCAAATATTACCTAATATTATACCGAAAAAATACGAGGAGTGAAGAGAGTTAAATTATTACATTTGAATTGAATATATATCCGAACTAGTGGACGTTGCGCACAGTAACGCCATCTCTTGTCATTTAATTTCATGTAAGTATATTTTTGTTGTTTTATTTACTTCAAACTAAACCCTCCCAAAACTAAATCCTGGCTACGCCCGTGATATATATATATATATATATATATATATATATATATATATATATATATATATATATATATATATATTATATATATATATATATATATATATATATATATATATATATATATATATATATATATATATATATATATATATATATATTAGTATTAGGACGTGCGTTAATACAGCAGGTTAAGAACGAATCCCAGGCATCTAAAACCCGGAACCCGTCGGCTAAGGGTTTCCAGTCCTCCAAGATAGGCAGTCTTACCTCGGAAAACAATTGTTGCTACGAAACCTGCGAGGTGTGTAAATAGAGTAACGAGACTGATTTTTTATAATTTTTTTATTCAATTAAAAGAATAACAGACCTACAAGATCAATGTTTTTTTTGCCTATGAGCTTATTTATTGACAGCTTAAAGCGAAGTTTGAAATGTGTACTTTTACACAATGTGAACAAATATGGTTCAATACCAATTGCTTACTCAACGAAAATTAAAGAATATGACATCATAGCTTTGGTCTTGGAGAAGATAAAGTATCATGAACATCAATGGGTGATTTATGTGGACTTAAAAATGGTAAACTTTCTCCTTGGATATCAAAGTGGCCATACCAAATATCCCTGCTTCTTGTGCCTCTGGGATAGCAGAGACAAAACATACCACTGGGTTAGAAAAGAGTGGCCTAAGAGAGAGGACGTTGGGGAAAAATGTCATTAACGACCCCTTCGTTGGAGGAGAGAAAATAATTCTTCTTCTACTGCATATCAAGCTGGACCTAATGAAGCAGCTGACTAAAAATTAAAGCAGGAATATTTGACGGTACACAAATAAGACAACTCATTAAGGATCCTGCCTTTGTAGGCTGAGTGAAAAGCCTGGATTTCATTTGTTGCAGTTATTGGAAATTTTCTGGGCAAACGCAAAGCTGAAAACTATGTTGAACTAGTAAACAAGATGCTTAAGAGTTTCAGATCCCTTGGGTCTAACAAGAGCATTAAGGTGCACTATTTACACAACCACTTAGATCGTTTTCCTCAAAATTTAAGAGACACCAGTGAGGAACAAGGTGAAAGGTTTTACCAGGATATAACAATTATGGAGGACCGCTACCAAGGAAGACGGGATCCGCACATGATGGCACATTACTGCTGGAGTTTAAAAAGGGACTGTTTCAAGAATGTTATGGGAATAAAGCTTCTGAAGTGTTCAGTGACTAGTTGGTTTCATCGGTTACTTTTTCCTCTATCTTTGTATATAATAATATTTGTATAATATAATAATAAAAAACCCGTGTTTAGTTTGTTTATTTGATCCATGGATGTCACTTAAAATAGTGTAACGTATATTTCACTAAAATTTTATGTCATAAAAATTTGAGCTCCTAGGTAAAAATGAATGCCATATTTGAATTCAGGGCATCAAATTCATATGAAATCAGCTCTAAATGCCCCGGCACTAAAATACCTGTTGGCCTGTGTAATTCGTCATTGTCGTCTTCAAAATTTCTAGGAAAGAATAAAAGTCACAAGAACTCAAGAGTGGTGAATAAGGGCCACAGTGATGTTTTTACTTGACAAAACCAAACCTCGGTCATATTAAAAAATCTAACACTCGTCACCAGTAATGATACGTTTCAGAAACTGACGATCATTTTCAATGCCCAATCAATGTCATATATCTATTGTGCAAAATCAGTTGAACGGTTGTATGAATTAAATTCAACTCTTTTCCAATCATTCTCACCGTCAACCGACGAACAGAATGCACAAGAATCCGAATGATGTGGTCATTTTCATTACTTTTTGCAGTGGATGACCTTTTATTGCGAGGTTCGTCTTCAATCGAGTTTCGGTTTTTTGAGAATGCCTTAAACCTCTTGATAACCTCGGCTTTTAATAAAACACTCTTTTCGTAGGCCTGTTGAAGTTTGGCAAAACGAACTAAAACGAGAACTGAAGAAGCATCAGGTGTTATCTGGTCGCCCCTCCAACGGTATTATCCAATCGAATGCTACGCAACCAGTCTCTCACTTTATTTGTTAGCATGCCTCGTGTCCAGCCTCAGTGGAGGCAAAAGTTGAAGAAGGTCAAGACTCACTAACGGGCTGTAGCACCATAAGAAGAAGAAGAAGAAAAATGATTAATATACGGTGATTTAGGAGGTGTAATCAATCTCTTTCCGATATTGTAAATCAACCATTCTTCCGTAACCTGGCAGGGAGCTTCAGATCGTTGTCTTCTTGGAATGTCTTGGACTTAATTTCCAATCGCTTTCGAATACATTTTTGCTCTATTTGTTCACATTTTTGTGAGTATATAGAATCCCATTAATAATTATTAAAATTGCGGTTCCTGACCAAGACATCTCCCCCATATTAATATGTCTACCATCATGTTTTACTAGGGGAGGTATTTCGAGGATCCAGCGTCGTATATTTTTTCTTCACCTCATTTATGTCTATCGGAACTAAGATTTGCTTTCATCAATAAAACCGACTTATTTCCAAACAAATCTAACGGGTAATTTACGTACTTTTTAGCGAACTATGGTCTTTTTCCTTTTTTTTTGACTGATGAAGGGTTTCTCACAGGCACTCCTCTCTATGGATATCTAAAATTATAAATGATTTAAGGTTTTTTTGATGATATTAACAGGCCATTTTATGCCTTTATGGGTATACCCATGCCTTTATGGGTATTAACCGCGCCCGAAACGGTGCGGTCTTTTCCCTTTTTTTCTGACAGAGCACGGGAGTCGAACCCGCTACCATGCTGAGCACTGCTCATTAGCCACTCCGCCAACGTAGCCGATTAAATTAATAATTTAATATAATTTAGTATATAATTTTCTACAATACTAGGCGTATAGTTTACTCCAGAACGAGAAGCAATATAACGATATATTTTGATGTCAAATGAAGCAATTATTTCTAACAGAATATAATATTATTTTCAAAATGAGACCCGATAGAGCTTTTGGTCGTCTTGCAATGGCTCGTGGGTTTTTAATGTGGGAGGGCGTAGAAGAAAATAGCGCTGCTGAAGAATTTTTGTTGCCTTCCCTTTCCTCCTTTTTGCTTTTCGTGTTCTTGAAACCCTATACAGAAGGTCAACTAGGAAAACATAAAAATTTTGTATTGTTACTACTTATAAGGATATTGGAGGATAGGTTGTTACTTGGTACGCAGATAAAGGAATGAATAAGTAGGTACTTACCGTTTCCCGAAGAGTAAACCATTCAAAGAGTTTATTGTAACTGCAAATCAGAAAATTCGAAAAAGTTCATGTGAAGTTCGAAAACTTCAAAAATATATTAAAGTTTTATGACAAAAAAGGGTTATTGTACACATTTTTGTCGGTGAATAGCACCTCGCCGTTTCCTAGTTTTAAAAGTGAATTTCCATACGCCTGTGTTTGTCCAAAATATATTTTTCAATAATTTTTTCATTAAAGGCCGGAATTAGTTCGACTATAACACTCTCAATATTTAACATATCTAAAGCGTTTAGTCTATCTTCCCCCACTGAATTTCTTAAATATGTTTTAAACAAGTTCAAAGTCGAAAAGCACCTTTCGCTTTCGGCTGTGGTCATTGGTATAGTCACTAGTATTCTCAATGCCTTAGTAATTTCTTTAGAAGCTGTATCCAGTCCCATATTCAAAATAAAATTTAATGTCTTTAAACAGCCTTTAATGTCTTCATTTTAAAAAATCTCGGGCCTTGAATAAAATATTTCTAATTCGGTCTTCAAATATTCTTTTTCTATCATCGAAAAACTTTCACATGTAGTTTACTGTCAAATGTTCGCGTAAAACGCCCTATTTTTAAAATCTTTTTGAACTTGTTTCAAATTCAACACGGGCGTGGGACGACCGTTAGTTTTTAATTCAACTTTCTTCTCCAAACTTAAATTGGTCATTTTAAATCAGACACCTTCATGTTTGTAATTAAAAGTTGGTTATTTTTATTTAAAAAGTACTATTCAGTGTGTGCACACGTAGCAAATCTCAAATTAAAACAAGTACGAAAAAAAGAAATACGCGGCGCGAGACATATCAAACGCTCCGTATCCATCAAATCAGCGTTTAAAACTAATTATCTATACGCTTGGTCGCACGGAATCTACGTCCAAATCGCAGTTTTAGAAGAAAGCAGTTAAATCGCCAAATTTTGGCAACCAACAAAACATGTAACGCCAACGACGAGAGAAGTTGACGTGGTGTACGGTCGCTTATCCGCATTATTTGGTGTGATGGGTCGACAGACGTTCTTCTACATTTGGAGATTTTATATTTTTAATAATATCTTAAAGGAAAGAAACTGAACGGAAATAAAATATGGTATTTTGCTCTGAAAAATTGTTTATTGTGATAAATGCTGGAGGGGCGACGTCCCTCTTCGCGAGCCACCACTCCCATCTTGTTTTTTTTTCGTAATCTACTCTAAAAAATGTATCTTAACATTGTTGTCACAATCTTTGCACGCGTCTCCAGAAACAGCTCTTGACTTTTTCTAGCCGTTATTATTAGAACCTTAACATTCACCACTAGTTAGGATTAATTGAATTTGTTTTATGTATTAGAGTTATTTATGACTTATATTTACTACTTATATTAAATCAGCATAACCAACTGTTCAAATACTTTTCTGCCATGAAAAGTCCGTATTTTAATAACCACATTTTTACAAAGTTATGTTATGGTTTAATTATGATATAACTTGGTTGAATATAATTTGTAGTTTGTGTTGATATGACATCATAAAATTTAATGCATTTAAAGTAATCGGAGATTAATCGGATTGTTGAAATATTTTTTCCCCACTCTATATACCAATTTACATAAATATTACCTCTCTTAACTCTTGCTTCTTCCTTTAATGCTGTAACATCACGGTAACTGTCACTAATTAAATGTTTTTTTGGTGTTCTTATTGAATATCCTTCCATATATCTAAATGTGCTGAAAAAAATTTCATATCCTTCTATAATTGTTAAATTCATGTTATGCGTACCAATATGTGTGCAAACTAAAAAAAAAAAAAGAAAATAGATGTATATTTTACATATAATACGAAATTAGTATTAATGAACTTACATAACATTATTGATATACATCCTATTACTAATTTTTTATACATCATACTGATATTATTACATGCACATAGTTTTAATGTGTTCAAATTTCCATATATTCGTATACACTATTTTGCGGACGTTGTAGAAGAATCCAACTAAAATCTTTACTGAAACTATAAACTACATTTTCCCACTACATAATTACGCGGGTATTGTCTTTCGTTAATATTTTATAATATATTTTTTAATATAATGGTACAAAACTTTCATTTTTTGAGATGATAAAAGATAAACAAGTTAATAACATTTTCTGATAATACTTATTGCCATTTTCTGATAGGTAGGATTGTTTACTAAAGAAATAATATAATCAGGTATAATTTATTTGTTAGTTCATGGTATCTGAAAAATGCATCATTATGTGAAAGTAAAACATTGCCCATGTATATGTAGGCTAAAAAAGTAAATAAAATCTTATGTTCGTTGGTTGTTAAATGGCCTTAATTGCTGATGTGTTCTAATAATCAGTTATACTTCTTATGTTCTAATATTTTCCGGTTGTGTTTATAGTTTATCATTTTTTCAATTCCAATGGACATATAAAGCAAAAAAAAACTATTTTTAAAATTATTTTATTTCTCAACTTGAATTAATGGAATTTTCGCAATTTGCCATTTCACCTCAGGTAACTATAAAACATGTTATGGGAAAGTTTTCAATTATGATAGGCTTTAATGCTGGTGCTAGAGCTAAAACCTACGTAAATTACATATGTTAAAATTATTTATAATAGCTGATTTATATTAGAAATTAAAATATAAATAGTAAATTATGTTTGGTTAGGCAACCAAATATATACTAAATAAGAAAAATATCTAGCTTAGTTATTGCTAATTTGACATGAAGCTTGACATATACGCATTTCTGCCAGTAGGTAAAATGTTATTCTTAATTTATATTTTTAACTTTGTTATTTTTAGTGGATACTCTTAGGAATGGATATTTATCGTTGGTAAACAATGTTAATTACATAGTCTCTATAATTCAGACGAATTTTTGGTATATATTTTTTGGTGGATTGCTGTTCTACTTTGCATATTATAAATACATAAGCCCATTTTTGGAATATCTCTTAGAACAATATTGGGCGTATAAAAAATATAAAGAAGAAAAGGATTATGAAGCTCAACATCACAAAAGTTTGTATCGGGATTATCGGTAGAAACATTGTTTAAATTGGACTGTTTGATAGATCCAGATTTGTTCTCGGGTAGAATTTCCGCCCAACAAGCTTACGCAGAAAAATTGCAAGAAAAGTATAACCAACAACTTAAAGAGCATGAGGTTAAATTACAACAAGTAAGTATTTACATCTCTATAGGACAAAACACAAACTATAACTACATTTTCAGAAATCTGAACAGAAGAGACAGGAGAGGGAGAGTCTCTTGACCCAATCAAGTAATGGTGGTGGTTACAGACTTGGAAATGGAAATGAGGATAAAAAGCCAAAATCACTGAGATCAGGTATGTTTTAGTTTTGTTTGTGTTTATAACTACATTATTTATTTAAGAATATAATCCTTTGATGGGCCCAGGAAGTTCATCTAATTATCGACCTCCTAAAAAAAGCAAATGTGGAGGTGGAGGATGTGGAAAATAAACACTGATTGCATATTATCACTGTTGGTTACTAGTTTCAATTTAATATATGAGTTTAAATGTGGTGATTTGATAATAAAGAATAACTGGTTAATTACAATAATACTTTATATTTTATTTGGTGTCTGATGGCTACTTGTTGGCTCGTTTATCATATTTAAGAAAATTAACAATATGCTATAATAAATAAATTGTGCATACATGCAAACTTCAACTAAAACTACTCTGAAATGAATAAATTCAATTTCTTGTTTTTTGATTAGTATATTGATTCTTTAATGTAATTGTCTTTTTATATTTTCTGAATAATGATATAATTAGAGTTATTGCAGGGTTTTCAATTAAAATACTATTGTATATGATGTATTTTTTTTCATTTTACGAATCATTTAACACTAGAGACTGAAAAAATAACTTGTAACTTAATAATCATCAGAAATTAATAACAGAATAATTTTAATACTATTTTTGAAATAAAAATATGATAATTGTGAGGATTTGATCCCTAAACTGTAAGTTGGCACACCATAAAAAGTTTAAATTGATGTCTGGGACACACTTGTGATGGCGCCATTGTTTGACACATTTCCCATCGCCCCTTGCAGGATTATATATTATCCTTATATATTATATTACCCTCGCAAGAAATGTTGGTTTATTTCACCTCAAATGGTGCGGCTACGCCTTGGAGCTGCATTTACTTTAGATGGTAAAAATGAACTAGTATTAGTATGATTACTAATCATATTAGCAATGATAGTGCTTCATCTGCTGGATTATTTGAAAGATGTGCGAGGCATGCTCAAATTTGTGTATGTAATATTGGGTTGATGCAAAAATTTGTCCCATTTTTCTGAAAAAAATTGAGAAAAATTTTATTTACTAAAAATTACTTTTAATTGGTATGTGCCATTTTGTTTACTAAGATTTGTTTGGTGGATGGGCCAAAACATCTCAGTCAAGTTGTAAAGGTTTGTGTTAAGTGGACAAAGATATTTGTGGTCTGGTATTATTTGGATGGAATGCAATGCTCTTTCTGTTGGTTAATTCAGGTCGCTTCTTAGTTGAGAACAATGTTTCTTCAAATTAATGATCTGGTTTTTAGGTAAATTTAGGTAATTTATAATAAAAGATTCCCTTCCAATCCCACTAAATGCATAGCATAACCTTTTTCGGATGACTTTTGCGCTAGTTGAAGGGGCATCTTCGTGCTTACACCATAACTTACCTCTTACGCTTAAAACACATACATAATCAATTTTCCATCGCCTGAAAGCATCGGCTTTTAAAATGTGTCGATTTCGTTGCACCTCAATAGAAAATCACCAGCAAAAATTCCGTTTATCTTGTATTTTAACTGAAGTGAGGGAGTCTTCAAAATCTATCTATTATTTGATATATTTTGATATGGATGTCGGAACTGCCGCATGGCCTTGAAAATCAGTTCTAGATAACTGAAGTTAAGCGACGTCGCTTGCGGTCGAGACCTAGATGGATGACCGTAATATAGGAAACCCTACAAACTAAGCCAGAGGTTAACTCGGCCTGAAGAACTGGAATGTTTATATGTTATATTCGTATACCACCGTAAGGAGCGTGCATACCACCGATTAAGTAATAGGGGTAAAAACATTACCTTCGACTGGCAATGGTTGAACTTAATATATTATAATTTCTTATATTCTAGTTAACTGTATATTGATATTTAGTGAACTTATTGTTAAATTTTAGAAAAAAATAGGTCGACCCTGTAAGAATCGAAGAATAAAGTGTAGATAAATTCCATATTAGACATTTGATGCTTGATGCGTTTTGAGCATAACAATGCCACAACTGTCACTAATGCTGCTATCCTGGTGCCTAGAACAGCACATGTCAGCGTTGTTTAAAAAAATCAAGAGCGGTGATTTCAATCTTTCTGACACTATAAATCACAGTGACACTTATAAAATTAGAAAAAAACTGTCGAGTTTGATAAGAATTTGTTGTTGGCTAAATGTGGACCACAAACAAACCATCCAGCAATTTACCATGAAACTTAGTTCATGGTCCACAATACAATGCTGTTTAAAGCAACTGAACAAAGTACAGAGAACAAATTCAAAGTGTAATCATCTGTAGTGAACTTTTGTCTAGGCTAGGTGGAGAACATTTTTTTCAACAGATTACTTCAGGAGATGAAAAGTGGTTTCTCTACAGCAATCCACACAAGATAAAACAGAGGTTAACACCAGGGAAACCACCTTTACCAAGTTTAAAGCGAGGACCTAAAAATCACTCGAAAAATACGTTGCCGTCAGTTTGTTGGAAATTCTGAATCTTAATGAAACCACGATAACAGATTTTAGCTCTTGACCCCGACCGACGTCGCTTAACTTCAGAACACCCTAATATACCCTAATATATATATATATATATATATATATATATATATATATATATATATATATATATATATATATATATATAAATGTAAAATATTATTGTCCTCAGCTTGATAGACTAAAAATGACTTTGATTCAAAAATGTCAACGAATTTGGTTGCAAAGTATTTCCTCCTCCACCGCATTTTCCCGATGTTGCACCGTTAGATTACTAAAGTCTATTTACCGCAGAAAGACAGTTGACAAAAACAATGACCAACGCGTGATCAGCACGTGATATTTTAGTCAGAAACGCTGCTATTGGCGGGAATCGATCGAGTCGATTTATACCACCAATGAAAACCCAGTTGATCGGCAGGTTGCCGTTCGACAGAAACACAGGGTTGGCGGCAGTAACTCATACACTGCCGTGAGTTTTTTTCATTTATTGAGTTGCATTCGATTTATTAATAATTGTATTTTGCTTCCACAAAATGTCTGATACAGACACAGTTGATGAAGTTGTGGATATTAGCTATACCCCGCCCAAAAAGAGGACCGTTCTTAGTGCGGTCCTGTAACGATCACGTGCAGTCTATTTGGGTTTCGTTTCATCAATAAATAGGCTATATATTTCAGATCTAAGGAATATTTTCTACATGTAAAAAATCCTACTGCGATAGCTATCAACACTGCAATGAAAGATTATTTTACTTTAAAATCACCATTTTACAAACATGGAATAGATCACATCTTCTGAGTCTTGGCATAGGATACGAACCATTATTAGTCAGTCTGTTGATGAAACAAGCCCAAGGACTGCAGAAACATCAACTTGAATGACTGATGCGACTCTTGACCTAATCGAAAAAAGGGTATACGGTCAGAGGAACATCGCTTTAAATACTATTCGATAAAAAAAGCCGTAGGTGAGTTGAGGGTAGAAATGTTTCACATCTGCTAGAAAGTGTTGGAGATCGAATTGTGGCTAGAAGATTGGTCGATCTTATTATTTATACTTCTACACAAAAAAAGGTCTAGAGATAAATGTAAAAATTACCGCCTTATTGCTTTCATTCCACATGCAAGCAACATCCTACTTCAAGTTATCAGTGAATGCTTAAAATCCTACTTGTCATGGAAGAATCCCCCAGAGCAGGCTGAATTCGTTACAGGTGTAGGTGAACAGATATTCAACATTCAACAAATAATTGAAAAATCCATCAGTAGTCAACCATCCTGTATATGTGTCTGCTTCCTTGATTATCGGAAGGCGTTTGACAGAAATTATGGTAATTTCTGCAAGAAATTAAAGTATCAATCACCCGATGGGCTTAATTTGTTTTCTATACGAAAAAAAAATAGAGCTGTGGTGAAAATTCAAGATATATCCGATAAGTTTGGCATGAATTAAGGAACCAGATAAGGATGTGTCATATCATGCATGGAGCTCTCGAGGATTAAGTGGGTGGTACTAGTATTGGCAGCATTGGAATAACTAACTTAAGATAGGTCGATAATACTACACTTGCGAGATCGACCGAGGAACCTTGATTATCAAAAAACGAAGAGAAGATAATAATTATTATCGACCGTTAAAATAACATGCCCAATACCAGTCAAATAGGGCAATTTAAGGTAGTACACCAATTCATCTTCCTTGGGGCTTGAACACTCATGATATCAGAAGAAGATGTGAAATGGCAAGAAATACAATAAGGGCAGAACACAAAGAAACAGACAGTAAAAAACTTTTTCCTTTTTTTCTGGAAAAGTTTTTCCAGTGTAGCTATATTCCGCCGAAACATGGACCATTAAAAAAAACCTCAAGCGTATTGATTCTGTTGAACGTTGGTGCTGGAGATGAAACCTTCGCATTCCGGGGACTGCCAAACGAATAAACGTATCCGTTATTAAAGAAATTAATGAACACACAAGGATATCCCAAATTATTCATGAACGAATACTAAAATTGTTCAGCCACATTGAACTCTGGGATGGTAGTAACCAAGAAATACTGGTGCTGCAGGGACAGATAGTTCTAGATTACGTGGTATACCCCCAAAAAGATGGACATAGCAAATTAAAGACCTAACTGGAACATCGATCCAGAATTAGAGAACGCTAGTGAGAATAGTCCGAAAACGCCACAAACGTAATGAGTTTCCACAAGTCACGACTCTTCTAAATTACACAGGTCGACATGATTTTTGTAACACTGATGACAATGCTCTGTTTGCGTTTCATTTAGGTAATGATTAAAACACCTTTTCACACAAATGGTCTAGTACCAATCACGTACCATTTTCAACTACCTCAGTCTCCTTTATATCATGGGGTTATTGAAATTATTTGTGCCTGACTTTCGACTGGACAATGTAGGAATTACCACAAGACCATAGAGGCGGTATTTCCACAGTATTCAACGAACTTTTAAGGGCAGTTATATTGTTTTCTATAGTTTAGTTTGTTTCTGTCTAGTTTACAGTACAGTTAAGTGTTTAAGTCAATTTTATACAAAATAGCAAGTTCTAGTCGTTGATTTTGCAAAAATCCAGCGGATAAGTTTTTTATTATATATGTGGGCGATTTATTTTAAAGTCACAAACTAATTCTATATCTGAGGAAGTCAAAAAAGCCTGTCTTTTATATTTTATGTGCCAAATTGGAAATCAAGATAAGAGTATCAGTGGGATATTTGTGGAGATTTAAAAGTGATAGGTATATTACTAGGACTTCAAGGGGGCTTTACAAAGTATTGTTGTTTTTTGTGTCTATGGGACAGTAGGGCAATAAAAGAACCTTACAGTAAGTAAGATTGGCCTGATAGAACTTCTTTTGAACCTGGTACTTCAAACATAAAATATGCCCCCTTGTTAACCCAAGAAAAGTGCTTCTTCTGCTTTTCCATATTAAGCTTAGATTAACGAAAAACTTTGTCAAAGCCGTGGACAAAGAAGATAATGGTTTCAAGTACCTAAAAGAAATATTTCATCAATTAACTGATGTAAAAATAAAAGAAGGCATATAAGTAGCACTTCCACAATTGGTTTCACTTGGCACAAGAAAGATGAAAATTATAAAAATCTCAGATGAATTCTTGTATGTCTATACTAGGGTGTGGCATGTTCCTAAAAATGTATTTTTTATACTCCCATTTAGATTTTTTTCGAAAAATTTGGGTGCAGTAAGTGGCGAAGGAGAGAGGTTTCACCAGGACGATGGAAGCAAGATACCAGGAACGCTGGAACCCGTCTATGTTGGGCGACTGCTGCTGGTTTAAAAAATGAGTTGATGCTAGAGAACACAAGAGGAAAAAGTGAATGTTTTTGTCGCTATATGACATCTCATGTAATATATTTTCTATTTACATAATCCTCAGTTATGTCGATCAGTGGCGGCTCGTGGGTTTTAAAGTGGGAGGGCGTAGAAGAAAATAGTGTTGTCGAAGAATGTTTTTTGCTTTCCCCTTCCTCCTTTTTACTTTTCGTGCTATTGAAACCCTATACAGGAAATGAACCAGGAAAACATTAAAATTTTGTCATAGCCACAAAATACTATTGTATTGTTTACTGTCAAATTTTCGCGTAAAACTTGCACTATTTTTACATTCTTTTTGAATTTGACTCAAATTCAACACGGGTGTGGGACGACCGTTAGTTTTTAATTCAACTTTCTCCTCCAAGCTAAAATGAATCATTATTAATTGTTTTAAATCAGACACCTTCATGTTTGCAATTGAAAGTTGATTCAGTGGCGGCTCGTAAGGTAGGGCGTTGGAGCGCCGCCCCTCCAGCATTTATCACAGTAAACAATTTTTCAGAGCAAAATGCCATATTTAATTTTTGTTCAGTATCTTTCCTTTAACTCATTTTCCCGGTTCACCTCTTGTATAAGGTTTTAATAGCATGAAAAGTAAAAAGGAGGAAGGGGAAAGCAAAAAATTCTTCAACAGCACTATTTTCTTCTACACCTTCCCACTTTAAACCCACGAGCCACCACTGAATTGATTACTTTTATTTAAAAAGTATTACTCAGTGTGTACACAACTTAGCAAATTCCAAATCAAAACAAGTATTCGCGAGGCGAACGAAATACGCGACGCGAGACATCAAAAGCTCCGCACCCGTCAAATCAGCGTTTAAAACAAATTACTGATACACTCGGTCGCAGGGAATCTACGTCCAAATCGCATGTTTTAGAAAGCAGTTAAACCCCCGAATTCTGGTAACCAACAAAACATGTAACGTCAACAACGAGAACGGTCGCTGAAAGTAAACGTCCGACCAATGATCGATGTAAAAATTGTGGCCAGAGGATGGAATCTTTATTCGCATTTGGTGTGATGGATTGACAGACGTTCTACATTTGGGGATTTTAATTTTTAATAACATCTTAAAATGAGTTAAATGAAAGAAATTGAACGGAAATAAAATATGGTGTTTTGCTTTGAAAAATAGTTTACTGTGATAAATGCTGGAGCCAAGCCGCCGCTAATGTCGATATGTTTATATTAAATACTTAATAAAATAAATTTACTTTATTTAAATAAATAAATGTTTGTTACATGTTTATATTAAATAAATATTAGATTGTAAAAATATATCATCTCCTTTTTTTCCCCACCACCGACTCCCTGTAACAAGAAAACTGTACATGTTACAGTAATTAGCCTATCAATATCAGTTTCAGATTTAGAACTACAATAGTTAATATACACCTATTTTCTTCAATATTACCTCAAAAAAGTTTAAATTTGTTTATCTGTTATTTATTTTTTTAAATATAATTCTCTAGGAGGCCCACGAAGTTCATTTAATTACTAAAACTAATTATTCAAACAATACTAATTACTTCAAATTTTTAATTATTAATTTGACCTTAAATTCGTAAAATTTAATACACTAAATATTTGATTTTATAATTATAGTTATTATTTTTATTATTCATATTGTAATCCAGGATATATTAAAGTAGACCTTGTCTTTTAAGATCTTCATATGTTTTCCTATTCACAACATTTCCCTGTGAATCCTCATATTCTTCCTCTGTTTCTGGTTGCCATCTTTCAGCTTGTTTCTGTACCTTTAATTTTTCCCATACTGTAAAAAAAAAAACAAAAACAATAATCAAGAAAAAGTTGTTTTTTAATTTAGGTATTAATTGAATTACTCACGTGCTAAAGCATCTTCAATTTGTGTCACATTGGCAAAATGAGCAGTGTTTGGTATTCCTAAGCATCTCATTCCATGGGCATGTCTCCACTCTGCAAAATGTCTCTGAAAAGCTTTGGGACCTTTATACACATAATTACCACAAATTTCACAATTGTAACTGATATTCAGACCATGTAGCTTGTAAAGCCAATATGGAATAGGCTGTGAATAAATAACGGGTTTAAAATATATTTCAAATGATATATCTAAAATGTACTACCTTTCCATCCCAACCAAGAGGAAGATTCTTTGGGTTATATGGAACATCATCATCAGCTTCATCAGGACTATCATCTTCAGATTCCTCATTTTCACTGTCATCCCTCTCACCATCAGTTCTAGCTTGTTTTCTTTGAACATTTTCTTTTGTGGCTGCCCTTTGAGCACTTACTATATCAGCTAACCTTTTAGAAAACAATAATTATTTACCTACTCTATTAGGTAACTTCTCGACGTGCGTTTCGCTACCTATGTTAGCATCATCAGGAGGTAATTCAATCTATTAAATTGAATCATCTCCCGATGATAACACGATTTTTTAAAGAGAAATGCGCGCACAGTTAACACAAGTGATTTAGTAGTTATTGGTAAATCTCTTTGAGCTTAATGTTTTATACTAAAGGTTTCAATAGAAGAAAGAATTGATCTACTTTATTATAATTATTAAAAAAATACACTTACTTATAAATTTGTGTTTCATATGCAGCTAATTCCCGATGACGTAAGAGTTCTTTTTCTTTACTAGCTTTGCCTTTAGTATTTTTTGTCATTAGAGATGGATCTAAAGAACTCTGACCTTTAGTTGAGAACAATCTTTGAGCTCTTTCCTCCAGAGTTCTGAAATATCACCATTAAGGATAGTAAAGGTTTATATATACATAAAAATTATAGGAATTATACCCTCCACATTTGAGACCTAATGCCATAAGAGCAGATTTTAATCGATCTAAACCCAAAGAAGCCAATTCTTCCCAACTGGAGAAAGCAGATAAGTCTAAGTGGGCACCAACATTCGCTAATGCTGATCCAGTCTCTTTCTATAAATCGAAATATCAGTTAATTGAGAGTTAAAAAAAAAAAATTGACTTACTGGCCATCCTAGACAATTTCCTATTTCCCATTGTGCCAATGCAATGTTGGCCTCATCATCCAGAACGACATCTAGATCCATGAGAGGCTTAATTCTTTGAACAAACCATGAAAGATATTCAATTAGACAGAGTAGGTACTTCCTATATTCTCCAGTTTTGCGTTCTTTTGGGATGTCATATAGTTGATCAAACATGCCTAAATATGTTATGTAATCTACTTTCTAAAAAAAATCTTTAATTAATATCACTGTTTGAGTTTTTAAGTTTTGGATAAACTCACCTCAATACCCTTTAAGTTAATATATTTTTCATAACATTCATGTAAGTCCAAAAATTTTCCATAACCTTCTTCATCAGTAAATTCTACTAAATCTAAACCATAAGAATACAAATTAATAATCCTTCTAAAAATACGCAATACTTACTTGCCATCTCTTCTGATGGATTTTCTCTTGCTTTGGTTAACTCATCAAATTCAACTGACATAGGAACACTAATCTGAAAAAAAAAAAATCGCGCCATCTATTGAAACAATATATAATTTTAAAACTGTACACCTCCTCTATAAAATGAAACCATCATCATTACAATCAATCAATAGATTGTCAAGTTATAGCACTTAAAGTGACCAAACCCTTTATCACTTTGACACAAAAACACAATGGAGTAAAGAGCTAATATTAAATTTTCTTTCAGGTTCGGTAAAACTTTTACAGAAACATTTCAATTGATGAAAAATGGTTATAGTGATGATTGCTTATCCCGTACAAGTGTGTTCAAGTGGTATAGGTGATTCCAGGATGGTTGTGATGTTTTGGAAGACGAGCCAAAGCCAGGTCCGCAAAAAAAAAACAAAAATCATATGAATTCATTCCACAAGGCGATACTATCACCTTACTTATCACTATATGAATACTATCTGTTTGTGGAAGAAAATCGTTCGAGTGAGAACCGAATATCGAGCGCCGGGAAGTTGATTTTTGTTGCACAATAATGAATCATCTCACAGGACCATTGATGCTTGTGAATTTTTGTCAAAAAAAAAAAAACAAGTCTCTGTGCTTCAACATCCTCCTATTCGCCTGATTTATCTTCATGCGACTATTTCGTGTTACTGAAACTGTTTTATGATAGTGTTACACAAGTCTAAGAAGCCGCGATGAGGATCATTGAGGCGGTTCCGAAGGCAAAAAAAATCTATGCTACCATTGGATAAACATGCTCAGCAGTGTATCGATACCTAAGGGATGCATTTTGAAGAAATAGAAATAATTTTGACAAACTAATTATTTTTTTATTTTTCGACATACTGTATATGTGAATTTATTCATCTGAAGTAGCCAATACCTGATGGAAATTTATTTTAAATAAAAGATGTAAGACTTATGGCTAAATTTCCACTATATTTAAAAATTGTATGAGAATTGTTTCTAACTTCTAACTTCTGTACAAAATGCATATCGTTAGATACTTTAGTTCTTTTGTTTGTTAATTATTAGAGCTCCCTCCCCCATACCTCATTAGGATGTTTTCTGTAAAAGTCCTTAATTTGTTTTAATCGATTATAAAACTCATTGAATTCATTAGGTCCTGTAAGGGCTGCTACCTCAGCTTTCCTTTGGCCATCTTTGTCTTCATAAAGTTCAATGAGGCGATTTGTTGAAGTCATATATCGATCCAGAAGGTACTTCATACGATGATCTGAATTTATTTGTTCTCTATACTATGAATATAATGAAATATATTTAATACGATCTCATTGATATCATAAAATAATACGTACGCTGACTTTCTTTTGAAGCATTTCCTTAACCATTGTATCAACCAGTCGTTCTTTTTCTTCATGATACCGGCGTTGTTGTTCTAAAATTGTCTCCATTTAAATACTGCTGGAGAATAAACTCAAACACTTCTATTTAACTTATCAAACAATTACATTCATCTAAAAACGTACAGAGCTATACTATAGGTTAGTATTATTCTTCGACTTGATTAAACTAGGCACTAGTGTAATAAGTCGTCAAAATTCGGATAAAATTTGGGTAGGGAAGAACTTATATAACATAACCCTACAATTTAGTTTGTATACTTTTTTGCCTAATTTTCAACACTATCTGTAAACGGTTTATAAATTTTTTAAAGAAATATGGGTGATGTTGATTGGGAAGAGGAATGCAAATCGGCTAAGAGGAGACACTGGGGCGATATTTCTTCAGAATGTTACGATTTACCGACTTGTGATGTATCGGAGGATATAGCAAGATCTATGGACATAAATTGCTTGAATGATTATCCAGATATTGAAAACGTATTACAATTTAACGAACTGACGTATATTTGTCATTACTTGTTATTTAGTTATATTAGTTTTAATATTCTTTTAGTCTGCCACCAATGAATCCTTTAGTGATGTATGCAATACAATTACATAAATGGACAAATGATATGACTGAAACTATAAGATTGGCAGAGTTAGCAGTAGAAACAAATTTAATACCTTCTGCAGATGCCAAACCACCAATACCTGAAATGCCTGAAGCATCTGCTAAATGTAAACGTAATCTTTTAAATTTTATGGAAACATCTCCTCCTTTGTAAGACTATAAACGCAGCAAATTGTGAATTATTACAATAAATTTTATAGGGAGTTGTCTGAAGATGAAATGGAAATACCACAGTTAAGTTTACCTGTAGTAAGGAAAATGTTAACAAAGTGTGTTGCAACAATGACCGCACATATTGGATTTGAATGTATGTAAAGCATTATTTACATCAATTTAAAGTTTTAATTAATGTTTTTTCATTTTCTTCTATAACTCTATTGTGTGCTATGAAAGTTAAAATTTTTTTTTTGAAATATTTTTTCTAAGATATTCTAAATCTATAAGTTGCATACAGTAGATGTTTACTAAAACAGGGATAAAAATAATCTACTCTTATTAACTAAAACAAATCTATTGGGTTGTCCGGAAAGTGTTCTGCCCATGTCAGTCCCTGAACCTTCATGTAGTCCTCAATATCCAGATCTTTGCATAATTGCTTGAATTGAAAGTAATACCTGAACCTACCTGAAATTCCATTATCATTCACATCAGCAAAAATTCTTCTGAGTACTGTTTTTTCAAATACTGCAATCATACCTTTTGTTTTCTTTGTAAGGGTCAATATTTCACAGCTTTATGTGATTACTGGCCAGATGAGTGTTTTATAGATCCATTGATATCTCGTATATCATCTAAATATATAACATACAGTTACTAGCAATTATGTTCATTTCAATTTAAAGTAGGTATGTAGTTCATAATTATTTAAAGATTTTATATATATCTTATAAAGGATGTATGAATTGAAGGTTTCATATCTCTGGTAAAAACTGTCAAAAAATTGCAAAAACAGTCAACAATTTCCTTATAGTTTTATAGTATTGATAACGTGGCTTTTTAAAAAATACTAACTTAGATGAATTTTCATTTTGTCGGGTTGTTTCTGGTAATTTATAACTTTTTCATAATTTCTTGTATTCAATGTTTGAGTAAATAATTACACAACGTGAAGCAACTACAGAAAAATCGCAACAATCTCATAGGTATGTGTTATTAAAATCATCGCCATACACAGAAAGGAAATAATGGATTTTCCATAAAGTTCAAAGGGATTTTTCTATTAGTTACCCTTTTAATGCTAACAAGCAAACTTTTGTTGGATTAGTAATGTTTATTTATATATTATTAATTCCTGTGGTGTTTACAATGTTTATGTTCAGATTTGCTTTGATTTGCCTTCAGTTAGTCAAGATTCAAGTTGAAAATGTTGGGCTATAACTTGCATTTAGACCATATTCTTTCAAAAAGAGCAAGAATGCGGTCGAAACAAAAAACAAGTTTTGCTCCGTTTATGGAGAGGATTCTGTTGAGGCGACCATGATGAAAAAATAATTTGGTTGGTTCAGGGGTGGAGATTTTTACCTTGAACACCAGCATCGCTCTGGCATTCCTTCAAGCATTGATGTCGATGATATAAAGGCCATAATAACCAAATGCCCACCCACCACAGTCTCTGAGATAGCAGATAAGTTAAATATTGGCAAATCCATTGTCTTTGGGACTTCAATTGAGACATTTTACCCCATCTGCTTTACTCACTGGTCATCGCTCCCTTCGGATTACTATTCCGCTCCCTCCAAAATTGTTTAAATGGGAAATCTTTTAAAACGACAGAAGACTACATAAATACATAATAGACTAAATAAATATTTACCTAAACTATTTGCGTGTCTCTTTGTATCAATAAAAAGAACCCTACGAACTTTCCGGTCAACCCGATATTTCTTTTGTATTTAATGTAATATTGCTTTTGGACTTTATATTAGGCTAATTAAAAAGTTCGCAGAGCGACACCTATACAGTAGTAAAAGAACTATATAATCTACAACATTTTGAAGTTTTATCCGTCATATGAAGTTTCAAGTCAATTTGTCAATTCATTCGTACAAAAATAGCAGCTTAAAGTAAACGTGTCAGTGTTATTTTTTAAAATGGAAAATATTGAAAATCATGAAGTGATTAAATTCTTTGTAAAAAAAGGTTTAAAAGCAATGGAAATTCATGGTGAAATGGTAAATGTATTAGGGGAGTCTGCTCCTTCAAAAGCAATGGTTTGTATGTGGTCAGGTGAGTTTCAAAGTGGTTGTACAAGCCTGGATGATGATCCTCGTTCTGGACGCCTAATAAGTGCAACTACTGAACAAATAATTAATTCTATACATGATATGGTTATGGATGACAGACAATTGACTTTGAGTGAAATTGATAGGGCCATGGACATCTCAACTGAATGGGTGGTTTATATTTTGAAAAAGCAATTGAGCTTGAGAAAACTATGTGCAAGAGGGGCGCCGCATTTGTTAAATTCTGATCAAAAAAAACTTGGTGTAAAACTTTCAAATCAACATTTGGATCTTTTTCGAAAGAATAAAGTAGATTTTAAACGTAGATTTGTAACTATAGATGAAACTTGGGTTTACCACTATGATCCTGAACTGCGAAGCACCCAAAGTGGTTAAAATCGATCAAAAACGTTATGCCATCAATTTTTTGGATTGCAAAAGGTATTTTGTTAATTGATTACCTTCAAACTGGTAAAACAATAACAGGACAGTATTACTCAAACCTTTGGGATCATTTTGATGTAAAAATTCGTGAGAAAAGATCGCCCGTTTAGCGAAGAAAAAAATAATTTTTCATCAATTTTTGGAGCATCTACCATATTCACCAGATCTAGCCCCTTCTGACTTTCATCGGTTCCCAAACTTCAAAGAATCCCTACGTGGTAAGTTGTTTTTCATCAAATGAAGATGTTATAGCAGCCGTAGATGAGTATTTTAAAGGACTTCCAGAAAATCACTTCAGAGATGGAATAAATGAATTGGAAAACGACTGGAAAAAATGTATTGAGCTTAAGTGAGAATAAAATAATTTTTTGAAATATAAACTTCTGTTATCATTTCGGCCCCGCGAACTTTTCAATCAGTAGCATAGTATTTATTGACTCCAAACCAGAGTATATGGGAGTATTTGAAAGGTTTGGGGGTTCTGTGGATAACCAAGAATGTGACCAGATTTTTTATCTTGTGGCTAGGCGGTTTTGAATTTTCTGTTTTTAGTCCATTTTTTCTTAGTAATGTACTATGTTGTATAAATAAAACAAAGTTGTCTCATTTCCACTTATATGATATAAGTTGCCGCAAGAAAATGTCGCAACCACCCTCAATTTAAGTACTATAGACGAACTTTTCGGAAGAAAACTGGTGAATTTCGACTTTTATTGCATCTGGATGTTTCTAATGAACAATTTAACCAACAAGAGCCACGCATGATTATATTTCGATTTGCATAGAACTATTGTATAGTTCAAGAAGAATGTATATTCTGTAGAAAAGTTCTAGAAATGTCTTTTTCTATTGAAAATGTCGTATCAAGTTCAAGGGTTTTTTACAATTTTATGGATAAATATAGAATTTGTTTAAATAATATATTGCCAATGAAATTTTTGTGCGGATTCGTTGAAAGTGTTACAAATCGCCTTTGATGAATTACTTCTATTGAGAATACAAGGATATGAATAGAATAGGACATTCAAAAAAAGCTGAAAAGTAGTCAATTGATTTCGATCAAGAATCGAGAAAATGGAAAACATCAAAATAATTTAGAAAAAAATCAAGCTTGATAATCGCGGATTGAGTATGGTTCATGAATTTGATGTTTCACATTTCGCTTTACAAAATGTTGAGTCATATTTTAACATGAAATGCAACCGTACGACCTGTTTCGAAGGAGCTGATATTTTTTGCAAAGAAACATCGATAACTTGTTGCGGAATAGCTGGTTTCGCGAGTCTAATATTACGTAGTATTTACGAAAAATTAACTAAAAAATATATTTTATTATACATACTTTTAGCAGGGCAGATATAATTCTAATGAAGACAATATAAAACATTAAACTCTAAGAGATTTACCACTAAACACCAAATTACTTGTTTTTAATTTCTCTATGCGCGTTTCACTAACTATATTATCATCATCAGGAGATGATTCAATATAATTTTTTTCTTGATGATGCTAACGTGGTTGGTGAAATGCACGTCGGGAAAGTATAAACAACTGTTGGTGTTTAGTGGCAAATCTCTCCAAGTTTGGTGTTTGGCTCAAAGGTTTAAATAGAATTGAACATTAAACATGTTGCAGCTTCATATCAGAGTGTCCTGGATGCCCTTGTTGATGTTCTAGAACAGTTTTTTGTAAAATTTTGTGATAGATTTACTTCAGCTGTGAACGAGGAGGAAAATTTGGATACAAGTGGATTTCCAGTAAGTTTTAATACCCCTTAAGATACAGATAATAGTGCCGATTTATAAATTGAATTTCTAAGCGAGAATTTTTATATCTGTCGAAACCTGATATAAGAATAAGTAATGTTAATTATAAACCAGTATCCGATTATATATAAAAATGTTTTATTATTTTTTTTTCATTTAAATGTTGTAATTTGATGAAAGATATATGTGTGTTAGATACATTTGCGAGATGTAATATTTATTTAAATAATTTTGAACTATTTCATTAATAACATATCAGATCTAAATTGCACTGTAGAAGTAGTAGACATCTCTACTACTACTAATTTTTATACGAGATGTGTAAATAAAGTTAGCCCATGGTTTGGTTTGTTATTTTGATTATATTACGGCCCCTCTTCCAGGTTTCGTCCACGCTCTACATTGCTTAATTTCTTTGTTGAATTCCATAATATTCCATTTATTTGTACGTTAATCTATAGTTTTTACAGGTTTTCATTATATTTGTTGAACAAACTGACTTCATCACGTTTAAATAAGCCATTGTGTTGGTGAAATCAAAGTTGTTTGCATAAATATATCGAAAATATACAATATATATTGTTAATCTATAAATTAATATTTGGCGAACTCTTATCACATAATAGTTGAGTCTATCAACTAAGTAATATTTAGTTTCCTTGATATTTGGAATATCTTTTACAAATTCTTTAGTTACAGTGTATTTTTAGAATGTTTTGGAACGAGTTTTAATCGAATTAGGCTTCGAAGGAGCTAAAGGTCTCCAGGATTATTATCAATGTAGAGTTGTGAAGTACGTCGATGTGTTAGAAAAAAGGTGCAAGGAGCTAGATAAATATTATTCAGCTTTGATATTACCTAAAAATGAATCACCAAATGGCGAAGAGGAAAAGTAAACTACATTAGTTATTTATTCAACCTAAACACCTACTTTTTACTGTTATTTTCTAGATTATTTAAAATGGAGGTTAAAGAAGAGCAGTATGATGAAGAAATTGGCAGTTCTACTAATTTTCCTGCCGGTTATCAGTTGATCGACTTATTAGAAGCTGATGCTAAGTAATTTATTGGATTGCCTTTTAATTATGTATATACTAAACCTTGTTTGTTTTAGTAAACTTGGACTGTCGCATATAGAAGAATTCCATCATTAATTTTAAGCTGATATTTATTCATTTTAATCTTTATAAAAGGGGTGAAATCTTCCTGTTATTGTTTTTTTTTACGAAGTCTTAATTATAGGCACACTAATTTAATGTTCATGAACATGTTACATTATGACACTATTAAATTATAAATTATTGGAAATAGTTCATTTAAATAGTTCGCTTTATTTCTAAAAGTTCGTTGTCGTTTAAAATGAGGAATTGTAAGTAATCAGTAAGTGATATCTGATTCTGGCATTCTGGTGGTAATCATTTTCCTCAATCACAATCCTCCCTTTCATTTCCCTGCTAAGGTGTTATGCATTCTATAGTCGTGGTTGAAATAAAATCTATGCATAATATCAGAAAACCTAAAACAATAATAGCGGTAATAGGTAAACAATAATGAGCGAAAAAATAGTTTTATATACACCAGAGGTTATCTTTTGAGAGGAAATATTTTGATTTTTTTATGTTAAATCACTTGACGTTATGATACAAAATATTACCAGTGTTTAGATTATTGCAAAATAAAGGATTATTGATTTTTAAAATACCAATCTATATCCTTTTTAAAAGAAAATGTAAGCTGAAAGAATTTTGACAACATATAGCCTTAAAAGTAAAGTTTTATAGTTAACCCTCGCCCCTCTCTGGCTATTAATCCGTGGTTTTATGTTTAACCATAAGTCTCTCTCGAGAAGCCTACCGAATGGCGAGTGACCAACATAGAATACCTCTCAGAAGGCATCCGGCCTTACCCAGCTTTGAACTGACGTGACTGAGGGGTGATTCCTTATCAGATTTTACACTCTTGCCTAGAAACATTCACATACAATTAAAGAAAGGTTTGCACCAAGTACGGGAATTGAACCCGCTACCACGCCTAACTACCGTATCTCGTATACATACCCCGGCTCCTATATTATCATTAATTATGAGAAAGGCAACAAAAAATGTGGACCACTTCGCCACATTAAAAGCATTTGAAGAGTTTCCTATATGGAACAGCTACAATTTCACCAAGTATTAGCTTATAATAATAATAATAATAATAATAATACCGATATGAGTGGCGCCACCACCTTCCTGAGCTAAGAGGAGCACACCTCTGGGAAAAAACCCCAAGCTTATCGTGGAAATCCATCGTGCCGAGGAGCTGAATGGCTCACAAAAAATTTTTATAGATGTATATGATATATAATATATATATATATATATATATATATATATATATATATATATATATATATATATATATATATATAAATTATATATATATATATATATATATATATATATATATATATATATATATATATATATATATATATATATATATATATAAAGTAAAGTAAAGTGTTTGGGTTAGAGGCGCATCAGCAACTAGGCTATTTAGCGACTGGACCTACAGTTTAACGTGGGTTCCGAACCACGGTCATCAGCTTCCGACAAACCCAGGCCAGCACCCCCCTCGGAATCAGGAAACCTACCGACTGGCGAGTGACCAACGTAGAACACTTCTCAGAAGGCATCCGGCCTTACCCAGCCTTTAACTGGCGTGACTGAGGAGTAATTCGTAGTCGGATTTTACACTCTTGCCTAGAAACAATCACAAACATTTAGGAAAGATAAATGGACAGAAGAAAGAAAAATAACCATCCGAGCGCTGGAATCGAACCAGCTATCGCTCCAGCGCGGATTCGGCAAAGCAGGCGCTCTTACCGCCGCACCAACGCGACCGGCGTATATATATATATATATATATATATATATATATATATATAATACTACTATATATATTATATATATATTATATATATATATTATATATATATATATATATATATATATATATATATATATATATATATATATATATATATATATATATATATATATATATTATACAAGGCGGTCGGGCTTTTGCGGACAAGAACCCTTCGGGAGGATTTGTCCGGGGTTGGTGAGTCTGGAGCGAGTGGCAACTCCAAAATCTATGGCACCACAAGAATGGCAATGAACAAGGCAACTGAAAAAATCCATCCATAATTAGAATATAAAAGTCAATCAACACTAGCGATTTCAATAATTCCCAACAAAAAGCAGGTACCAATCAGGTACCAGCTGGCTCGCCCCCCATAAGGAGGGCTCTCAGTAGGACCGAGTGCACTCCAAGTATTAGATGGACAAGTGAAATGAATATTGAAGTAATGAGTGCCTATTATTACGTAAACCAGTGCGCAGATAAACCGCTAGCTCGATGGAGAAGTGCACTTCACCAAGAATATAAGAAGTGGTTTGCTGAACACAGTTATCGAAAAAATATCTTACCGAATTAATGAACATCAAGAGAGAAGTCGGCAATAAATTACACCAAAACATTACATATGACCCATCTCAAGAAAATGATATGGATGTCCTTAACTTGAACCCAGAGAACCAATCGGTAGTACAAACTTCAATCCTAACAGCAGAAGTATCATCAACGCAAAATGAAGAAACAGTCATGGATGGAAACTTTTCTAACATACTAGAAAGGTTTTACAGTCTCTTGGCCCATTTTACTGGCTCAAATCCACTAAATAGGCCAAAAATACCGATACTGCGCAACATTGCAAAATCCCCATTACTATAATGCAGGTCAATAAATTTTTGGAATCGCATTTATCGGGGATAATGAATCTTAGCAATGTCTGAATGATTGTGGCGTGTTCATATATTTTTTTCCTTTATTTGGGTTTTTCGCAACTATCTAAAACTCAAAAATACCTGTTCTTATTTAAAGAAAGAATCACTGGGTAAAAACAAAAAACCAAACGGAGACAAATTTCTCAGTGATTCTTTTTATTTTTTGTAATAAATTTGCCTAACGAACAAAATTTTAAAGATATAAAAATGTTATAAAAATATTTACAAACTTTTAACGTTAACGTTTCGGAGGGTACTCTCTACCGTTTTCAAAACTAAACTAAAAAATAAATTATATTAATTGGTAATATATAAAGTAACGAGTGAAAGTAAATATATTTTTTGTATATGTCAACGATACTTATATTGATAACAATAGATTTTCATGACAGTGACATACTACCAAAAAATATATATATAGGTAACGTTTACTGTGTGATTGTTTATTTTACTGATTGTGTATCCAAATATTTAAATGTGTTTAATTGTATTCTTTAGAATCGGGAACCATATTGAATTTAAATCTACCGAAGGCATAGCAATACAGTTATTTTTATTTAAATTAATTATAGCGGTTTCTTTTAATCTGTATTTTGTTACCGATTCTTTTAATACCGTTTTGGAATTATTCCAATTGATTTTATGACCCGATTCCCATGCGTGTTGACAAATTCTAGATTTATTAAAATCGCCCTTTCTAAGAAGGTTTTTATCTAACTCTTTTACTCTAACATCTAACGGTCTAGATGTCGCACCTATATAGAATTTGCCACATTCGCAGGGAATTTTATAAACCACATTTTTGGTATTTTGTTGTATATTGTTTGGTTTAGTCTTTGTTAATAGAGATCTAAGAGTATTTTTTGTTTTAAATGTCGTATTTGTGTTGTTTGTGTACTTATGTTGTGTTGTAATTGTGAGGTTATTTGTTTGAGAGTTATTATTATTGTTAAACCCAAATAAAGGAAAAAAATAAATTAATCTTAGCGACATACATCTTGCCCTGTATTGTGCAGCAGTAACTGTAATCGAACTTTCAGGTCAAAAAACTTACACCCTCAATGCGACAAGGTGTAATATCCAAAAAGATACACATGCCTGGAAAAAGCGCCTTGAAACTGATATCAATGATTTTCGGGCGAAAGTTGACATTATTTCTGAGTACATTGCTGGATATACATCTACCAAAGTGACGAAAAAACCAAATAAATCGCTAAAAAATCTGGCATTGGATTTGAAGATTCAGACTTTCGTGAGAAATTATTAGATCTCAAACATCGATTTAGATAGAAAGCTAAAACGAAAACGAGCCAGACTAGCTAGATACAATGAGATAGAACAACGGAAACACCAAAATGCAATGTTTCAAAATAGCCAGAAGTTTTATAGAGAACTAGAAGCTCAGGGTAACCAGTCAAAACTTGAAAATGTGAATGTATCTACCTTTGAAAAATATTGGAAATCTGTTTGGAAAAGATCTGATGGTTATGAAAAAAAGGCCCCTTGGGTTGCAACAATTCGAAAACAGACTGATGCACTTCCACAAATGGAATTCAACGGTCTGGAAGCGATTGACATCTGCACTGCCATCAAGAAAACTCAAAACTGGAAGACGCCTGGGCCAGATGGACTACACAACTTCTGGATCAAAAACTTCACAACTGTTTACCAGGTACCTGCTGATGACGGAAGGATATACATATTTGTTATATAAAAAGGGTGATGCTAACCAACCCCGTAACTATAGACCGATAACATGTCTATCCGTGCTGTATAAATTATTAACAGCCCTGCTCAACGAAAAAATATACAAACATTGTGACTATAATAACATATTTGAAGATGGGCAGAAAGGGTGTATTAGGGCAAGTATGGGATGCAAGGAGCAACTGACGATTGATGCTGTAGTTCTTGCGCAAGCGCGGAAAAAAAAGCGCAACTTGAATATCTGCTATATAGATTACAAGAAGGCTTTCCATATGAAGTGTCCCACATGATTGGTTATTAGAAGCTTTAAACATCTACACAATTTGTCCGCAGATTACAAACTCTTTAAAGTATCTTATGAGTAAATGGAAGACTAATTTATTTGTTCACCAACAATACATTGGAACAACAAATATCGAGAGAGAAATATTTCAGGGAGATTCCTTTTCCCCTGTCTGGTTTTGTCTAGCTTTGAATACGATGTCCACATTATTTAATAATAGCAATATTGGCTACAAACTTGACATGAGAAATTCCAGAAAACTTTCTCATTTGCTATACATGAACGACTTAAAACTATATGGAGCATCAAGAGAGAAACTAAATTCATTAATAAACAGTCGAAATATTTAGTAAGGATATCGAAATGTCATTCGGGCTCGACAAATGCTCCACTATCAGCATACAAAAGGGAATAATAAAAACAACATTCAACAGTCTGCGGTGTACAAGAACTAGTATCGAAAGACTCATACAAATATTTAGGAATGCTTCAAAACCATAAATTTGATCATAGCATATTAAAGAAGAATTTTTCCACTTTGTACCAAAAACGTCAACAAAACTCCTAAACACCAAACTGAATGGTGGAAACCTCATTAAAGCGATCAATGGGTGGGCGGTGCCAACTCTGACATATTCTTTTGGCATTGTTAAATGGTTTGAAGCATATCTTGATGAACTGGATAGATTGACACGAAGAACATTGGCAAAGTTCCGATGTTTACATCCCAGTTCGTCTACAAAAAGGCTATATATTCCAAGAAAGTTGGGATGCAGAGTGCTTGTGAATGTCATGAATCTGTGTCTCAACCAGGATAATAGGATGAGAGAGGGCTTTATTAGTTCACATAGCACATTAATGAAACTGGTTGTTAAGAAGTCGTTGGTAGTAGAACAGCATATCGTTCAAAAATGGAAACAACAGACATTACATGGGAGATTTCCTAAATCACTTGAGGACGACCCCATTTACAAACATTTACCTCTAAAGTGGTTTACCGATGGACTATTATATCCAGAAACAGAAGGCATCGCGACAGCTATTCAAGATAAGGTAGTAAGGACAAAACATTATGAAAGACATATACTACACATGGATGTTGTCGACAAGTGAAGTGCAGGAAGTGCGGTGGTGTGGGAGAAACAATTGAACACTTTATTGGAGAGTGTCCAGTCCTTGCCCCTAATGCTTACCTAGGCAGGCATAATCAGCTGGCGAAAATTATACACCAGCAAATCGCTTTAAAGCACTCGCTATTTGATAAGATACCTCCACCATATTACAAGTACACGCCTTCCCCCGTACATGAGTCAGTCGATACCATTCTTTACTGGGATGGATCAATTTTAACAGATCGGACGGTTGACTTAATAGGCCGGATATTGTTCTAATGACATTGCGATACCACTCTCTCACTCACTTCTCATCAGAAAAACTGAATGGAAAAAGTCATGAAATATGAAAATCTAGCATTTGCCTAATAAGCAAAACCTTTTTCAAAAACCTGTAAATTCTTGGTGTTTCAAAATCGATTACTACAGTAGGACAACGAGCAGTTCTCTTACAAACTTGCCACATTGTTCGTAAGGTACTGAGCTAAACTGCTTTCTCATATTGGCATTGTAAACACGACCAGCCTAGACTGAGATGATGAATGAATCATGTTTGTGATAATATTACCACCAAATCAACATAGAGCGGAAATTAATAATGGAATAGAAGATCGAAATTCACCGGTACTTACTGGCTCGCTCCCAATAAGGAGGGCTGTCACTAGAACCGAACGCACTCCACATATCAGATGGACACGCGAAATAAACAGAGTAATGAACATCGGAGAGTAATGAACTACATCAGAACAATACATATCAACAACATCAAGAAGATACTACAGACGCTCTTATTTCGAATACAGAGGAACAAGTAGAACAAACTAGAAATGTATCACCAGAAGCCTCATCGTCTCACATTGAAGAATCAATCTCGCAATGTAACTTTTCTAACATACGAGAGAGGTTTTACAGTAATTTGACCCGTTTTGCTGGCTCAAATACCATTGAATAGGCCAACAATTCCAGTACTGCGCAATATTGCAAAGTCAGATATTACTCTAATGCGGATCCACAGAGTTTTAGAATCACATCTATCAGGGATGAAAAATCTAAGCGATATACATCTTGCGTTATATTGTGCTGCCGTGATTGCCATCGAAATTTAAGGTCAAAAGACTACCAATAATGCGACCGGGCGTAGTAGCCAGAAAAATACACCTGACTGGAAAACGCGCCTTGAAAGCAATATCAAAGATTTGCGGAGAAAAGTTGACATTATATCAGAGTATATTTCTGGTAATCAGTCAAATACAGTAGCGAGGAAAGCAAAAATAATTGCCTATAAATCTGGCATTGACTTCGATGATTCAAACCTGGAAAAAAAATTGTTACATCTAAAAGATCGGTTTAGACAGACAGCTAAATCGAAAGGGGCCAGGCTAGCAAGATATAATGAACTAGAAAAGCGAAAACATCAAAATTCAGTATTTACTAATAGCCAAAAGAAATGTTATAGAGAATTCGAAGTAGAACGAAATAGCAAGTCATAACTTAAGAACATGGATATATCTTCCTTTGCAGACTATTGGAGATCGGTTTGGAAAAAATCAGATGTCTATAAAAATCGGCTTCTTGGGTTAAAAGCATTCAAGAGCAGACAAATGCTTTTCCAGATATGACAGATATCAGATATGATATAGATTATATATCAGACTAGATATGAACAGAAAGGATGTATAAGAGCAAGTATAGGGTGCAAGGAACATTTGACGATCGATGCTGTAGTTCTTGAGCAAGCGTGAAAAAGAAAACGCAACTTAAATATCTGTTACATAGTGTACAAGAAAACATTTGATAGTGTCTCGCACGATTGGTTGGTTGAAGTTCTGAATTTCTATAAAATTAGCCCCCAGATTATTAACTCATTAAAGTGCCTGATGGGGAAGTGGAAAACAAATCTTTTTGTCGATCAACAATGCATTGCTACTACAAATATCGAGAAAGGAATTTTTCAGGGAGGTTCCCTTTCTCCAATTTGGTTCTGTTTAGCCTTGAACCCTTTGTCCACACTACTCAACAACAGCAATATGGGATATAAACTTAACATGAGGAATCTAAGAAAGCTCTCTCATCTACTATATATGGATGACCTTAAATTACATGGAGAAACGAGAGAAAAATTAAATTCCTTGATAAAAATGGTCGAAACATTTAGTAGGGATATCAGAATGCCATTCGAACTAGACAAATGTTCTACCATTAGCATACGTAAGGGAAAGGAACAGAGTCAACATTCAACATTCTGTAATATACAATAACTGGCACCAGAAGAATCATACAAATATTTAGGAATACCTCAAAAGGAAAAACTTGATCAGAACCAGTTAAAGAAGGACTTTTCCACTCTATACCAAAAGAGACTTACAAAGCTTTTAAACACCAAACTGAACAGTGGAAACCGCATTAGAGCGATCAACGGTTGGGCAGTGCCAACTCCGACATATTTTGCATTGTTAAATAGTCAGAAACTGACCTTGATAGGTTTGGTTATTAACCAAACATATAATATTAACAAAGTTCCGATGCCTGCATCCAAACTCATCGACGAAAATACTATACATTCCAAAAAAGTTGGGGGCAGAGGCCTTGTGGATATAAAAAAATCTCTGTCTCAATCGAGAAAATAGGATGAGAAAACACTTCATTGATTCAAACAGTACGCTGATGAAATTGGTTGCAAATGAGGACCGGGGTTTCACCCCTCTCAACCTAAATAAATAAATTCGTATTGATGTCAGAACAACACTTACAGAATGCGCTGGAGAATAGAAAGGACAAACATTACATGGAAGGTTTCCTAAGTCACTCGAAGATGACACCATTGACGAACAATTGGCTGGCTGATTGACTATTGCACCCAGAAACAGAAGGTTTCGCGATATCCATTTAAGATAAGAACAAGGAACTATGAAAGGCATATACTGCACTTGGACGTAGTAGATAAGTGCAGGAAATGCGTTACTTTGGGGGAAACAATTGAGCACCTTATTGGTGGTTGCCCGGCCCTTGCTCCTAATGCTTATTTAGGACGGCATAATCCGCTGGCAAAAATCAAACATCAGCAAATTGCACTAAAATACTCACTATTAGAAAGCGCACCTCCATATTATAAGTACACACATTCTCCTGTACTTGAATCATCCGATACTATTCTTTACGGGGACAGACCAATCACTACTGATCGAATGGTTGATTATAATAGGCCAGATATTGTTCTGATCAACAAAAAGGAGAAAAGAGCTTTTATAATTGACATCGCAGTGTCGCTCTCACATTAGGAAAACCGAGATGGAAACATCCACAAAGTATGAAAATCTGCCATACGACTTGAAGAAGCAATCGAAACTGAGCAAGGTAGATGTAGTGCCCTTCGTTATATCCGCCGAAGGCCTGGTAAGTAAGAGATTTTTAAAGAACCTCGAGAGCCTGGGTATCTCCTAATCGATTGCCATAGTGGGACAACGTGCCGTGCTCTTGCAGACGTGTTATATTATTCGTAAAGTACTATGTTAAGGTGAGAGGAGCTGAATTGATTTTTCATCTTGGCATGGGAATATCGACCAGCATGAGTTGAGATTCTATAGCAAGAATGAGCAGAATAATAGCATGTCTGAAATTACCTCAAGTACATAGTTCGGGACGGAAGTCTGGTGAATGATCGATGTAGATATGGGTGCCGGGTACCCGAGACAATCCAACATATAACAGGGGGCTGTGAAGCAATTGCAGCAACAGAATATAAAGAAAGGCACGACGCAGTGGCGAAGATCATTTATCAAGAATTGGCAATAAAACTGCAGTTAAAAGAATCAGAAAACGTCCCATACTACAATTACAATCTGCAACCAGTTCTCGAGAACAACACTTACAGAATGTATTGGGACCGAACAGTGCTTACCAAGCAGAAATTAAATAACAATAGAACTGATATTGTTGTGATCGATAAAATTACAAGAAAAACATTATTTATAGATATAGTTATCCTAAACAACAATAACTTAATTGTAAAACAAACCGAAAAAAGAGAAAGGAGAAAGTATAAAGAGCTGCAAGAATAGGTGAAAAGACAATAGGTATGAAGTGCGTCCAAAGAGTACCTATTATATTGTCATCAACTGGAATCATCCCAAAGAACTTGGTAAGGAATATTAAAATATTGGGCCTCAACAATCACCTTTTGAGACTCACGCAGAAGGCTGTATTGCTTGGAACAGCTCGAACCATTCGAAAGTTTCTGAATAACAATAGGAAACCAAAGACATCCACTGTGACCACTACAACCGTGTGGCCCGGAAACATGGAAAGGGACCCACAGAGCTTAATCCTTCTGATATCTAATATATCTGGGATAAGTCAAAGTTCTCCTTAGGGCGGGTTGTGCGGTGCGGGGGTGTGGGCTGTACCTGGGGTTTTGTTTCGGTTGTGACTTGTGCCTGGTGTGTGGGCGTGGTGTTAGAGGGAGTGCGAATGCCTTTAGGCTAAATCACAATAATAGCATTATCGAGCGACCATGTGTTATTAGCTCAACCAACAAGTAATATAGTTTTTTTGATAGTATACAAAATTTTATTTTATTTAGGTGTTAATACGGTTTTAATCACAATACAATCTTTATCATTATTGGCAATTTTCATCCATCTCCATCCATTCATCTCCCTCTTCATCCTATCTGAGGAACATAAGAACAGGAAGGATGGCTTGGTAGATTTTTCAAATTCAATTGCTAACCATTTGCATGTTGGAGAATCAATTGCTGGTCTCATTGATTATGCTGGTTTATGAATTTTTAGTAATATGTGAGACGTGGCAAAACGCGGACTTTCACAAAGAAAACAGAAGAGAATGCTTGCAGTATTTGAAAGAAGAATACTCAGAATAATTTTTGGCACTGTAAATGATATTGTACGATATGTGATGGTTCAGCGACTCGGACGGGATATGTGGCGAGAATGCTAGAAATCCGGCAAACCAAGAAGAATAATAGAGGGGCAAATAGTTGGAGAGAGAGGTAAATGAACAATGTAAGAAATGCTGAAGGACTACTGCAAATCAAAAACTGGCAACTGGTGCTGGAGATCGACCTGGATGGAGGCGAAGGTTAAAGGTGGTCAAGGTTTATAGCTGTGCTGTAGAACCAAGGAAGAAGAAATTGTTAAAACTGTTGGATAATATATTCTATTATAAGAAATGATCCATTCTTACACAACAAATTATTTAAACTTACTTTATATAACAAATTTGAATATTTGGTTTAATATCTTTTAGACTTTTTTTTTAAAGATGAATGCGTTTCATTTTTTCTTTGATTGGTTACCTAATTGAAGACAACTACTTTAAATTTTAATAATCTTTATGTTAGAACTTCTCGTAGTATATATTGTACATATTGTATTATTTCCCATGTACAAGGATTATTTAAAAAAACAGCATAATCAGTATAAATTTTTTTTTCTCTAACAAATCCAACAAATAACATAATTAAATCAGGAATTTAAAAAGGCATATCTTCTATAACAAAAAATAACTGTCAAATGCATATAGAATATTACTTCTTGGATTTTGGAATAACTGCAGCTTTTGGGATTGTATTCAAATTTCTTATTAGCAAATTAGTTATATCATCTGGAGTTGTTTCTATTGTGGATGTTGCAAAACTTGGTGTTGGTGGTAAATTTTGCTATATATATATAAAAAATAAAAGAAATTATTATTTATATAAATATTATTTGAAAGATGCAAACCAAATTCTCTTTTTTATTCTGACACTTCTTCTTTTGAGACTCCTGACTATATTCAGGAGCTTCTGAGGAGATATGTCCATGTCTAAGTCTCTCAGATACACGAAAATCTCTCCTTTTGGCTGCTGATTCTGTGTCCAGACGTCGTAATATCTGATTCTCTAGACAATATTTTTCAGCATTATAAGAAGGAACATCACACTGGAAAGATGAAACTGAAGTCAATATGATGGAGTGAAACATAATATATCTGTCTTACATCATCCCAACTATTGTCTACAGGTACAGCTACAGTAGGCATTGGTGCAACAACTGTGGGAAGTGCACTGTCTTCAGTTAATACTTGCAATTCAATTTCTTTTTTATCTGGACATACACTGTGATGATACTTGAAATAAAAAAAAAAAAAACTTGCATAAAACTGCCTTAATTATGCCTACTTGTAATTCTGGTTCAGGAATGCAATGACAGGCATTAAAGTCACATGGGACTAACACTTTACTTTCTTTATGAGCTATTCTGCATTTTTTTAAATGCACTTCCATTCTCATTTTTCTAATATGATGTGCTGTATTGTAAGGGCAAATAATTTTTTCGTCAGGGCTGAAAAAGGAAAATTTAGCAAAACCAGTTTAAAAGTATTATTTAACTAATGAAAAGTATATTACTTTCTTAATATCTCCATTGTATAAACTTTTGTACCAATAATGCAGATTAATCCATATTAGATGAATAAAAAAAAATACTTATACAGATGTTAAGATCAAAGGTAGGTGATCGGTTAAACTAAACCGTTATAACAATTTTTACACGCCAATACAATAAAATGAGAAATTTTGGTGTTAAAGGAACCGAAAATTCTTTAATATCTAGGAAACATACAACGTACAAACCAATGGAAAAAGAGATTTCACAACTATTTTCTTCTTTCGCAGGTATAGGCAGATAACCAGTAATGTGCATAATATTGTTCTGTGGCAATATAACAATCTTATTGAGGTTGGTATCTTAATGAAATATTTTATATATCAGTGCTATAGGTCGTGGAGGCCCATGGCTTTTGAAAACCTGTTACCGCTATGTGTCGGGTTGTTTGTTTATATTTATTGGGTTGCCTATATTACGCTCAGCCTTCAAATATCGACTGCGATAGAAGTCACTTAACTTCAGTTATCGAGAATTGATATTCTATTGAAATTGTTCATGATGCTCATTTGAAAATATACATTCACCATTTACTAATAATACTTTAACATATAATTTATAACAAATAGTTATGGTAGAGACGGTTTGAAAAATGTTACAGAAACTATAAAAGTAGTTTATATTTAAATATAAAGGTACCTAAACTAGCTAAGAAAGTTGAATTCGAATTTATGACCTTAAATTGCTTTATTAGATTTTTGGAATTAGATGGAAAGTAGAGACATTTTTCGAATCTAAATCTACAGTTTTATGAATTAACTGACGACAATGGTTTTATCATATTAAGGATCTAATCGGAATTTTATTAACGTACTAAACAATTTCATAGTAGTTGGTTTTGACTGAATTAGCATTTAAATGCTCAAAATAATCAGGGAATATTTGCAAACATGATTAAATGTTATTTGGCATCAAAACATGAACAACAAACTTTCTACACGTATATTTACTGTAACTAAATTTGCAATATTTTTATTCTATTCGCTATTATTGGACAAATTCTGGCAAGAATAGTGAGTAAGCGGTTAATTGTTATGCTAAAATTAGCACCGAAATATTAAAATATTTTAAAACTTTTTAGGGGTATCAGTTATGAGAAATAAGATAAACTGAAATGCCAAAACTATCGTGACATATCATTGCTGTGGATAACTCTTAAAGTTCTAACAGACATAGTAAGGTAGACACTAGTACCATATGTTAAAGAAGAGAAAACACAAGAAAAACTGGAATATCAAGTAAGAACCCTGACATAAATAATTTATAACCCTGACATAAATCGCTGCATGGAAATCAACCCTCATACTAAAAGAGAGACAAAAGGGACCATACTGCCCTCAAGCATTAGAGAAAATATGAAAGAAAAATGCTAACTTAAAAAAGTACATCAACATCGTTCTCCCTATTGTAGATGGCATCAGGTATTTAGGAATTCACCTCGATAAGCTCCTGACATGGAGAACCCATATTTGGATATAACGGAAGCAACTGGACTCTATTTTCCGTCTAGGCTTCCATTATTGGCTCTTAGGTCGCAAATCTCAACTCAACATCAGATACAAGTTGTTGGCATATAACTTCATCATAAAACCAGTATAGACATATGGGATTGAGCTCTGGGATACTGCTATCAAAACAAACTTCGCAATTTTGGCACTTTAAAAGTATGTTCACGTTGATATCTGCCACGACTTGGTAGTATACGACTAAATACCCTCCATTAATGATGTAATAAAAACTAGTGGCGGTTGGTCCATAAAGGCACGTGGACACGTGCCCAACCTAAAAAATAAAAAATGAAATAGAAATTTGATGTCTGATAATTACACTCGTATTTCTATACAACAAAGTGAGTACATGATATTAAGAAATGTAAAATTTGTGGTTGCGACGCATTTCCCTATCCCCATTCTAAAATTTGGTTTTACGTGCCCCACCTGTCTTTTCCCCCACGAACCGCCTCTGATAAAGACCACCAACAGAAATTATATCCGACGCTTAGAAAGCCAACCAAATGCTCTAGCAATAAATTTAGTTGACAACAGTCAGAAAGGTCGAAGATTGAAACAAAAAATGTCACTTGATTTACCACTCTAAAACTCAACAAAGTGTAAGAGTTCATTGTGTATTTGTATGTATTAATAACATTTTGTACATACATATTATAGTTATTAATCAGATGGGGATCATTTAATGAAATGTTTCTCTCCCATGTTAGTCTTCATTACCTCGAATGTACCTATTGTTTTTTTTATTATGTAAACAGATTGTACAATAAACATAAAAATAATATTAAATAAGAAACGGGCGGTAATCAGGTAGGGTTTAAAAGGGGACTCGTTAATAGGTCAGTTGTTCAAATAACGGAGAAAACAACAGAATTTAATATTTTTGAAGTTATACTTCTTTTGGCGCCTTTGGGAAAACAGATCAGAGTGTATTTTTAGCGTGGGACGAAGTTGCGCGTGCCGATGTAACACATATTTATTATTTTCTTTTTCAAATTAGACACCTTCACCATTTGTCAAGACTTGTTTTTTACTAATTACGCCTAATAAGTATAATTTCTTACGCTGTACATAAGTATACACCAGTGGTGGCTCGTGAGTTTTTCAAGTGAGAGGGCGCAGAAGAAAATAGTGCTGCTGAAGAATTTTTTTTACAGCCCCCTTCCTCCTTTTTACTTTTCGAGCTATTGAAACCCTATACAGGAAGTTAACCAGGAAAACATTACAATTTTGTATTGTTCCTACTTATAAGCACATTGGAGGATAGATTGTTGCTTGTTGCGCCGATAAAGGAATGAATAAATGGGTACTTACTGTTTTCTAAGAGTAAACCATTTAAACAGTTTATAGTAACTGCAAATTAAAAGAGAATATTCGAAAAAAAAATTAGTCATTATTAATTGTTTTAAATCAGACACCTTTATATTTGCAATTAAAAGTTGCGGTTGATGCGTTCAAAATGCATGTTTTGGAGATACCTCAATCGGAATAGAAAAAGTGTTATGAAAATTTATTCAAACGTATACAAGTGTGTCGATCATCGCGGAGAATACTTTGAAAAACAATAAAATAATATTCAATGGTAAATTTTCGTTTTTACGTATTATTCTCGATATATAAATAGCAACCCTTGTGTTATATTCGATTTTGTAGTTCTTGAATTAGTGAAGTAGCTTGAGTAGCTGAATTTTGTATTGTACATTACTTATTGTTAAACAATTGTAAAGTTGTATTATCATGATTTTAGAAAAAAATCAATATTGGATGAATATTGGATGAATATTTATCAAATTCGAAAGATTTTACATCATCCTTGGAAGTAACAATAAAAGGAACGAAGGAGGGGAGGAAAATATAATAGGTGTTCCGGTTAATAATGCCGATTTTTTCGCAACATTTGAGCGTTTATTTTCATAACAAAACAAATTACCTTAATAATCAAAGTATTAACCATCATTAGCTATTACTTTTTCCCACATTTCTGCCAAATAATGGATTCTGCTCCAAGAGCTGTTTTTTTGAGGCCAACCATTCATCAAGCCAAATTTTCACTTTTTCATAAGTATATAAGTGTTGTTTTGAAAGTTTGTGATGCATCGATCGAAATAAGTGGTATTCTGAAGTCGCTTAGTTAGGTGAATACGGCGGGTGGGGTAGGGTGTCTCATTTAACGTTTTCCAAATCGTTTTTTACACATTTTGCAACATGGGACCGAGCATTGTCATGTTGAAAAATTACTTTATCGTGTCTTTGGGCGTATTCTGGTCGTTTTTCCTTCAATGCTCGGTTCAATTTTATCAATTGTTGTCGGTATTGATCGCCAGTAATTGTTTCGCCAGGTTTCAGCAGTCCGTAATACACAGTTCCCCTACTATCCCACCAAATAATCCGCAAAGCCTTCTGTTCACATATGTTGAGCACTGGTTTTTATGTTGAAGGCTAGCCTGGGTCTATCCATAATTTTTTGCGCTTTGGGTTGTCAAAATAGATCATTACCTGTCACAGCTTGATGCAAAAATTCTTTTCTGTTTGGAAAGCAAAATTGAAAAATGGGTTTTCTCCTTTTAATGTCTCTTTTCTCCAATTCTTATGGAATCAATTTTCCTTCCTTCTGGATCTTTCCCAATACGTGTAGACGTTTGGTAGATTGGGCTACATTCAAATGCTTATGCCATTTGTTTCAACGAAGTGGCAGCTCGTGGGGTTTTAAAGTGGGAGGGCGTAGAAGAAAATAGTGCTGCTGAATCATTTTTTCCTTCTTTGCGAGTCCATTGCCGCTCACCACCAAACAATAAACACACAAAACAAAACAGATAATGACTGTCTTCACAACCACATAGCTACAAAATATTTTTGTATAGTCTACTGCCAAATTTTCGCTTAAAACTTGCCCTATTTTTACATTCTTTTTGAACTTCAGAGTCAAATTCAACACGGGCGTGGGACGACTCAGTTTTTAATTCAACTTTCTCCTCCAAACTTAAATTAATCATTATTAACTGTTTTAAATCAGGCACCTTCATGTTTTGCAATTAAAAGTTTATTATTTTTATTTAAAAAGTACTACACAGTGTGTATACACGTAGTAAATCCCAAATTAAAACAAGTATTTGCGAGGCGTACGAAATACGCGACGCGAGACATACCAAACAGTCCGTACCCAACAAATCAGCGTTTAAAACTAATTACCCATACGCTTGGTCGCACGGAATCTACGTCCAAATCGCAGTTTTAGAAAGCAGTTAAACCGCCTAATTTTGGCAACCAACCAAACATGTAACGCCAACGACGAGAGAAGTTGACGTGGTGTACGGTCGCTTATCCGCATTATTTGGTGTGATGGGTCGACAGACGTTCTTCTACATTTGGAGATTTTATATTTTTAATAATATCTTAAAGGAAAGAAACTGAACGGAAATAAAATATGGTATTTTGCTCTGAAAAATTGTTTATTGTGATAAATGCTGGAAGGGCGACGCCCCAACGCCCCTCTTCACGAGCCGCCGCTCACCACCAAACAATAAGCACACAAAACAAAACAGATAATTACTGGCTTCACAACCACATAGCTACAAAATATTATTGTATAGTTTACTGCCAAATTTTCGCTTAAAACTTGCCCTATTTTTACATTCTTTTTGAACTTCGGAGTCAAATTAAACACGGTCGTGGGACGACCCTTAGTTTTTAATTCAACTTTCTCCTCCAAACTTAAATTAATCATTATTAACTGTTTTAAATCAGGCACCTTCATGTTTTGCAATTAAAAGTTTATTATTTTTATTTAAAAAGTACTACACAGTGTGTACACACGTAGTAAATCCCAAATCAAAACAAGTATTCGCGAGGCGAACGAAATACGCGACGCGAGACATATCAAACATTCGGTACCCGTCAAATCAGCGTTTAAAATTAATTACCGATACGCTTGGTCGCAGGGGATCTAGGTCCAAATCGCATGTTTTAGAAAGCAGTTAAACCCCCGAATTTTGGCAATCAACAAAACAACTTGTAACGCCAAAGACGAGAGAAGATGACGTGTCGTACGGTCGCTGGAGGTAAACGTCCGACTAACAACGTAAAAATTGTGGTGAGAGGATGGAATTTTTATCGGTATTATTTGGTGTTGGGTCGACAGACGTTCTTCTACATTTGAAGATTTTAATTTTTAATAATATCTTAAAATTAATTAATTAATTAATTTAAATAAATTAATTTAAAGGAAAGAAGCTGAACGGAAATAAAATATGGTGTTTTGCTCTGAAAAATTGTTTACTGTGATAAATACTGGATGGCCGGCGCCTCAAAGCTCTTCCTCACGAGCCGCCACTGTTTCAATGAGTCATTGAGTTTCTGTGAAGTTTGAGTTTCTGTGAGTTTCAACGAATCTTCATCCAATAATGCTTGCAAATCTACATCTTCAAACTTTTTTGACTGTTCTGGACGATCTTTGTCTTTTATATCAAAATTGCAATTTTTGAAGCGTTTAAACCATCGTTCACAAGTTTTTTGGGTTAAAGCATGTTCATCATAAGCCTCAACTAACATTCGATAACTTTCAGGAACCGTTTTTTTCAAATGAAAGAAGGTTATTAAACTTCCCCGCGAAACGTCTTTTTCTGGAACATAATTCGACATATTCTAAGCTATGAAAAAAGCTTTGTTTTTTACCCAATAACAATTAATAACGAACTGGCTTTTGATGGCGTATGTTTACCATCCAAAACGCCATAGACGTCATTAATCGGAAAATCGGCATTATTAACCGAAACACCTATTATTAAGGTGGTACAGAAGTAGCTTAAAAGTTTGGAGAATGAGATATGGAGAATTGATTTTAAGTTTAATACTTTAAAAACCGCGTAAAGGAGCATAACGTATTAAAAAATATAAAAAAAATATTTAAATTATTTAAATTTATAATTAAAATTATTATAATTAAAAATTTAAAGGCTTTAAAAAATTACTTAAAAACATTAATTATCCAACGTTTTTTTACTATACTATAAAAATAAGTGAATAAATCGTTTCACGCAATGGCGTGCGCCATCACTTCAATTTATGAAGATCGCTAAAATGCTTATTATTATCGCTAAAATGCTTATTATTTCACTTTTCTATAGAACCTGTAAGTGAGACACGCCTATGACTAAACATACTGACGAGCAGTGACCTTGACCATGTCCGGCAAAAATCCGCTCGGTATTTATAACATTTGAGGAGAGCTGCTTTAAGATTCAGAGGATTTATAATATATAATTATAAACGAGAACAAAATCCGATTGTGCGTTTGGTAAAATTTTGAAAGGGTAATTTATCTATAAGCTGGTCCCCAATCGTCAAACTGTGCAGACGAACATCCATTATGTGTAATCTGATTGAATTTATCTAGACCTGTATCAAAATAAACTTTGCATGGATGGTTATTTAATAACACAGGTCGACATGATTTTTGTAACATTGATGAGAATGCTCTTTTTGCGTTTCATTTAGGTAGTTATCAAAACATTTTTTGACAGAAATGGCCTTGCACATCTTATTTTCAAGTATCTGCTTCTCCTTTATATCATGGGCTAACTGAAATTATTTGTACCTGACTTTGGAGGACATGGATAATAAGTACTTTGGTTTGAGTTTATGGGACAGTAGGACAACAAAATAACATTACAGTAGAAAAATTAGACTCATAGAACTTCTTTTCAACCTGGGACCTCAAACATAAAATATGCCTCCCTTGTTAACCAAAAAAGGGGCTTCTTTCGCCTCTCCATATTAAGCTTGGACTAATGAAAAACTTTGTCTTGCCTTGTCACTTGTCAAAAGCATGTAAAAGAAGGTAATGGTTTCAAGTACCTAAAAGAAATATTTCCTCAATTAAGTGATGTAGAATTAAAAGAAGGGATATTTATTGGACCTCACACAAGGAAGCTTCTAGGTGATTTCCGTTTTCAAGCAAAATTAAATGAAAAGGAATTGACAGCTTGGAAGTATATTTTAAGTGTAGTTAAAGGATTTTTGGGCAACAAGAAATATGAAAACTCTAAGAACCTCATAGCGGAATTCTTGAAAGCCTATGAAATACTAGGGTGTCGCAAGTCCTTAAAATGCATTTTTTACACTCTCATTTGGATTTTTTCTGGAAAATTTGGGTGTAATACGCGACGAACAAGGAGAGAGGTTTTACCAAGACATCAGGACGATGGAAGTAAGATACCAGGGATGCTGGAACCCATCTACTGACTACTACTGCTGTAATATATTTTTTTTCACATAATCTTCAGTAATTAATTTGCATAGATTTAACAGGTTTTACATATTTATATTAAATAAATATTAGATTGTAAAAATAAGTTTCATCTTTTTTCATCACCACCGACCCCTTGTAATAAAAAACTGTATGTTTTACAGTAATGAGCTTATCATTTTCGGAGTAGAAAATACTTCATATACACTTCTTTTTATCAATTTTACTTCAAAAAAGTTTAAATTTGACCTGTGTAATCTGATCTAGGTGCTTTGAATTTTTGCCCCTACGAAGGATTGCTATTGGCGTAACTCTTGATTCGTTCATTAAAAAAGGCGTCGATCATTAAAACAGTCAGTCCATTAAAACTAGAAAATTATGGAAAGTTATTGTTATGTTCGCAAATTAAAACAACTTTGAAATTGTTTATTTATTTTTTCGTCGTCTGGATCACAATTCTGCTCACCCACAAAAGTAATTTTATTAAAGGTAATTTAATTATAATAATAGAAATAATACCCTTATTTGGTTTTATTTGCTAATTTCAGTTAAGTTAATTTGAAAAAAGTACTATATAGAGCGTTCTAATCTTTCTTACAATGATCATACCAGTCATTCTCATATTCTGACTATTATTTTCTATACAATTTCTAGACTATTTTGTACATTGTCATTTTCCATTTGTGTTATCTAAAATGCTTTTAAAATCCGTGCTAATGTCAATGTCATCAAATGGGATTTCCTTGGGTTTCTTGGTTTTTAATGGCACGATGTTTTGTTTTGATGTACTTGGTCGACTGAAGATTTCTTCCGTGCTTTCATCATCTTCCTCATCTTCATCTGGTTCTAAAAAAACATTAATGACGTTAGCGTTCTTGGCTATAAGATTGATATATTAGTAATTATTTGTAAATTTCAATTGATGTGTTGATTTGGAATTATTTAAAACTTCCAGACCACGGCCATCGCCATGCGTTAGCTTTGATGAAGTTAGAAATAATGTAGAATTATGCAATAAAATTCTACTTTCCGACGAAGCTCATTTCCACCTCACAGGTTGTGCGAACAAGCAAAATTATAGGATTTGAGGAAGTGAAAATCCATTGCTTGCTTCAGTGGAGACTCGAATGTCTGCTAAAACTTCAACAGCAACCAGCACCAATCACGAATTACCTAGCACTTCACGAGATTCTTTGTCTGCTCTATTAGAAACTCTAATGCCTCTTCCAAAAGAAAAGTTTGTCAGCGGTAAAATAAAAAGAAAACCTAAGAATCGTAATTATCTCTTGCTATTGACTTCAACTCGTTATATGGAAGAAATTAAAGATCGTCAGTCAATTAAAAATCCCACTGAAAAAAGAAAACGCACAGTAACTAACGCTCGTTTTAACGATGAAGATGACACAGACAATGAAGTTTTCGCAATTAATAGCCAAAAAGACGAAGAAGATTGCAGGGACATATATTGCAATTACCAGTTTTTACGGTCTAAATCCCGTGAAGACTGTCTGCGATGCAGTTATGTTTTCGTTGGGCACATGCATCATGTGCGGACTTGTCAAAGAAAATTAAAAAATGTGAACTGTGCGTCTAATAACAATAAATAATTATGTGTTTCATTATGTAAATAAATTTGTATTTATACCATTATGCCCGTAACATGTATGTCATACTGTCCTTACAGTATGGTCAAAATGGTTTTTCGTCAAAAAAATTGAAACGTTTATATTTGATTTTTGTGTTAAAATGTCTTTTCAACACTGATTATTATAGCAGATGAGAAAACAAAGATGATTACAGGGAAAAACCAGATTTCTATCTTTAAAAATAAAACTTTTATGGTACAAAAACAAAACCCCCTTTTCATTTTGTAAATACTTCCTCTATATGTTATGAATGGGAATCACATACTGGTAAGAACATATAATAGACTTGGTTTGAAAACTTGTGTTGGATGTGATTTTTTTAGTCGAAATGTATTGATCGATTAAACGATGATAGCAAATTAAGAATCTTGACCGTCCGTGAACTGGCTGGGAGTTTAATTTTATTGAACATATCAGCTAATTACCGTTTGAAAAAATTGATTACGTAAAAAAACGTTTGAATATCACATGGGTTTAAGGAAATTCATTTAACATAACGATTCGGAAGGTGTAATTTGAAAAGTAGCCAAAATGATTCATTTTTAAAACTATTGGTAACTGGCGATTAAAAATGGACTTCCATTACGACAATGCTGGCCGACGTACATCTTTATCACTCATCGGAAATAATTTGAGCTTGGTCGGGATGTGTTGTGTACGACCACCATCTAGTCGGGCATTAATTTCTTTCGTTTATTACTAAACTCTTTGCCAGGTAAAAACTTTACTGAAGAATCGTCTTCAGTAAAGTAAACAGTAAATCAAGTAATGAGACTGGTAGCGTAGCTATCGATCTGTCAACACTGTTGATCACTGATCAGATGATCGATCTGGCAACGTCTTCAGTATGCGTTTGATCTCTTTACAGTCACTTGCTGGTCCGTAACAATATTTTTCTTGAATCGAAGTTTTCTAGTGCGTTCTGAAAATGAGTAACAACAATTTTGAACAATGGTGTGCTACCAAGTTTTGTTTCAGACTTGGACACAGTGCAGTAAAAACTTGAGCAAAACTTCAACAGGCTTATAGAAACAGTGTTTTGTCAGGTGCCCAGTTTTTCAGGTAGTTTAAGGTATTCTCAGAAGGCCGATACTCGATTGAAGATGAACCTCGAAGCGGAAGACCTTCCATTACAAGAAGCGATGAAAATATCCACACAATTAGGAATATTGTGTGTTTTTTATTGTTGGTTGACGGTCAGAAAGATCGAAAAAGTGTTGAATTTGATTCACACAACCATGTCTCAGATTTTGACCAATGAATTGGGAATGAAGAAAATCTTCGCGAAAATGGTTCCACAAATGCTTTCTCATTATCAAAAGGACATCAGGAGGGAAACGTGTCGTGATCCTAATTTTCTGGAACGTGCCATTATTGGTGATGAATTTTGGATTTTAGAATATAACTCGAAAACGAAGCGTCAGAGCCAGGAATGGCACAGTCCAATCTCATCATGGTTAAAAAAAGGCAGAATAAGCAAATCAAAGATGAAAAGTATGATGATTTGCTGCAGAACACACTAGAAAAATTCGGTTTAAGTAAATAACTACTACGGACCATCAACCAACTCCAGGGAGTTGAAAATTTTGAAGACGCATCAGATATTAGTTTGCCTCCCCTTCATATGGGAAGCTAACAGTGTTGCTAGATTGAGAACCATTACTTTATTTACACACCTCGTAATACCGAGCAAAATACATTACAGAATAAAATTATTTTCTGCAAAATAATCTTTCCTTTGCCAAGGCAAAAATTCGAGAGTTCTCTCTTTTTTTGTAATAGCACGCACTATCGAAACTTGAATTTCTTTTAATTTCGGTTATATAATTTTGCTAGATCCAATCCATTTTGCATAGGTATAGAAAATTATTAGATTTTTCAAATATATGCTTTCCTAATTGTAATAGTTACATTTTAATTTAGTTAAAAATGCCCCGTTGAGAGGAATAACACTTAATAATAAAGAATTAAAGTATACAGATTCAAAGTCTGGTAAATATGAAGGATGACTAGTTATAGTTCTACTTTGTTTGAGGAAAAATGTATTGAACTGTTGTTTGTGAGTGAGCGTTGTGGTACTTGACTGGTGGTATGACTAGATTATTTTGGTATTTGGTGTCGGGCAGATTATGATATTCTCTTGTATAATCAGATAACGTATAACATTTGTGTTTGAGTTGTTTTAGAGTACTTTGTGCTAAAGGGTTTACCCAGACGGACATGAAAAGAGTTAGATTCCACGGAAAGATCCATCTTTTTTTGTTTTTGGCGGTAAAAAGTGAGCTGATTAATCTAAACGTGGTTGTATATTCATTGAAGAATGAGGAAAGCTCTGGGCATCCAAAAACCCTTACGATTTATAAAATCGTCATAAAAATCCACAGTCATATTTAAAAATCGTCAACAGAACAACACTATATTTACACGATGTTTCGGATATGAAAAAGCTTTCCGCTCTATGGATGACGAGTTTGTTAACAGTCAATCAAAGACATATTCGAATAAGCACTTCTTAACTTCTTATAAAATATTCTAGACTTAAATTAATAATAATAAATAATATGAAAAATAATTAATTAATTTTTGGTAGAGGATATGCCTTGATTTTAACTTTTCGGCAAAAACTTTTTTGATTTAAATTTTTAGAACTACAAACATATTTTTTTATGCTACTTTTGCTGAATATATCTGATGTTTTATAATAATAGATGAAACGTTGATTCTCCATTATACGCCAGATACGGAACAGCAGTCCCAACAGTGGGCGGGAGCAGGTGATATTGCACTAGAGAAAGTTAAAACCGTTTCACCCACAAAAAAACCACTTTAAATGATAAGATGAAAAGAAAAACGTTTGGTTCAAGCTTTTTAACTCAAGGGTGACTACTGAAAATTGAAAAATAAAACAAAAATTTTTTACAAATATGTGTTCTGGGTCAGGCCGAAAAATACTCTCATATTCTTTACATAGTTTGATAATCATTTAATACTAACCTAGATATCTGGGATATCTATACCTATCTTTCCATATTCCATAAGCAAACCATGCTCCCATTGAAATAATAACCACGGTAATTAGTGCTACGAGTATCCTAATCAAATTGATCTAAAATTAGAAAATGTTATTATTTTAAATATAATGATGGGTTTATTTAAGCTTACGTTATAATCATCTTCATAAACTTTGTCCCAGCTATTTTGAACGATCATTCTAACTGTTTTAATATTCCTGTTTTCAGTTCCTTTAATATCCTTAGAAACACATTCGTATAGACCTTCTTCGTATTTCGATACTGCCTAAAAATAAATAGGAATAAAACAAATTTTTACTTTGTTATCTATCACTTTTATTTTTAAAACAAAATTTGTGTGACTATAGTTTCGTAAAACAATTTTACATTCTCAAACACTACTTTAAATCTAAGGTTTTACAGTTTTAAAGTAGTGTTTGAGAATGTAAAATCGTTTTACGAAACTATAGTCACACAAATTTTGTTTTAAAAAAAAAGTGATAGATAACAAAGTAAAATATTGTTTTATTTCTTCTTAAAAAATGAACTATCACAAAGTAACGGACAAATCAATCAATAATTTAAAAATAAATAAATATATAAAACTGATTTTGTAATAATCTTTTTAAACTAGTTATTTTTTTATTTTACGAGGTATGTAAATAAAGTAATTAGACTGGTTTTTTGAATTCTCTTTTGTTCAACTGAAATTATAATTCTACATATTACATGTTAGTTTACCGTTTCGCATCGACGCGCAAATCCCGAATGACGATTCCCTAGCTATCAAAAAAGCAAAACCAGCATGGTTTTGACTTTTGATTTACTCATTCTTGACAAAACGCCCTTGACAAAATACTTTTTCTATAGACTTGTTGAAGTATTGCAAAATTTTCCGTCGCACTGTGCTCAAGTTTGAAACAAAACTTGATAGCGCACCGTTTTCCGAAGTTTTTGTAATTTATTTTCGGAGCACTTTCATTTCAGCACACTAGGAAAATCTGGTTCAAGAAAAGAATTGCCACGGACCATCAAGTGACTCTAGGGAGGTCAAGAGGGAGGGGCAGGAAGGTTAAAGTCGTATCGAAGGCGCATCAGATGTTGATCTGTCTCTCTTCCAAAGAGGAAGCTAATGTGTTTCCAGATCCAATGCTACACCAACAGTTTTATTATTATATTTTCACACCTCGTATCTTTCCGATTGAAACAACTTATTAAGTGGTTTTCCAACATTTCTACTATTTCTGTATTACTTGCTTCCAATTGCAAATCCAATACTAGAAGAGTTACGAATTATTACCCTAACCTAAAACGATAAATCTATTTTTTTTAACATAAGTATAAAAATAATCTCCAAAATAGGTTAATACATTTGATATTTCGATGGCGACTGAATTAGACTTTAGTTGCACATTAGAATTGGCAAGAATAGCATTAAATCAGAGTATAAACAAAAGCTTAGCACAGTTAGCAGCAGTGTACGATAATACAAGTCAGTTAAGGATGTATCGGAGGTACAATCGGACGCAAAAGTACTGAAAATCATGAATTCGTGAATATCTTTGCTTTACAGAACATAGAAAAGATAAATTAATAGAGATAATTCCAGAAAATAAGGTATAATTAAAAAAAAAGAGAAAATTTCACTTATATACTAGAATTAAATTAATAATAATAAATATTATGAAAAATATTTAATTCATTTTTGGTAGTGGGTATGCCTTGATTTTAACTTTTCGGCAAAAATATTTTTGATTTAAATCTTTAGAACTACGAACATCTAATTTTGAATAATACTTAAATGTTAATTAAAACCTCTAAATATGATTTATTTTTGATAATTATTAATGATAAATAGTTTAAACTTTAAGGATGTATAGGAGGTATGTTAAAATACTACAAAGCGTTTAAAGAATATTTGACAGAATATTCCTTAGTCAATCCTTAAGCCACTGTGAACATTTCAAATCGATTAACTAAGCCGTTCAATAATTATTGCAATTTAAAATTTGCAAATGGAATTTTAGACGTGAACTTATGGAGATGCACTAACATAATAAGTTAAACACGTTATAAATATACAAAGAAAATCTATCAAGCTTTCCAAACTTTCAGATTATGTAACTTAAACTGTTTGGCACCAATTTTGCCCAGATTTATTAACCCTTAAGAGAAGCACTGGATAAGGAATACCCAGAGGTGAATTAAAAGTATTTTTCCCACATAAATGGCCATGTTGAGTTGATGACGTTGAGAGGGGAACATTTTTTACTATCTCCACTACAGATCCCCCACCATAGCCATCTTAAGTCTGTGGGTATACGCCATCCAGTGCTTTTATTGTATCAGTATTATATCAATAAATAAAAACCGTTAAGTAACCCTTCAGCACAAATAGTGTGTTTTTTTTCGATCTTGACACAGTTTGTGGTAAGTAAATCATAAATATTATATTTTCTATAGTATTTTTTTGAAAACTTTTATTTTTAATTCTTTTAACATTTATTTATCGGTTTCTTTAATTTTCTATTTAGCTTAAAATGAACACGCGTTCTCGTGCTCGCTGTGTGTCTGAAGTAGAAGCGTTATATGAGGCAGCTGATATTTTTGACGACAAAGAGAGAGAAAGCAAGACCGAACCCGGTTTTGAAGAGCTCATACCAGTAAACTCTGCCTAACTAAATAAATATCTGAAGGTACATTAAGTCCCCCTTTTCAGTCCTTTTTCCTCCGATATATCCTTAATAGATCTAATAGGATAATATACGGACATGACAAGATGATGACTTTATTTGAGAGAGCAATTCTACATCTCTATGGAAGCCAAAGAAACATGAAGTGGAATTGTTTGAGGGAGTATGGCATATATTATCTCCGAGATTGTGTTTGCGCTTTAGATAAGGAACTATTTGATGTTCTGCTAAAATCAGTCGTACTGACAGGGGTAGATCACAGAAACTGATCTAGGTGGGTCACAGTGATTAAGAAGGTATTTGTGTGTGAATTTGTAATATCCAGAAGGTAAGTGTGGGGACTCTCAGTAAAAAATACTCTCTTAAAAGCTTACATTATATTTTTGTTTTTACTCTGCAGATTCAATTTATTATGTATTTTGTTGCATATAACGCCTGTTATGCTTTCTTGCTTGAAATTCCTGTGAATGGTATATGGGTGATAATTAACGTGGCCAGAGTGGCTTGTGAGACTTCATTGCGGGTGAAAGAAAAGGAAAGGATTTATGGTTAGAGGCTCATCAGCATCGAAGGCTATTTAGCGACTGGACCTACAGCTTAACGTGGGTTCCGAACCATGGTCATCAGCTACCGACAAATCCAGGCCAGCACCCCCCTCAGACTATCAATCCTTGGTTATGTGCCTACCCTTAAGTCTATCTGGAAGCCTACCGACTGGCGAGTGACCAACGTAGAACACTTCTCAGAAAGCATCCGGCCTTACCCAGCCTTTAACTGGCGTGACTGAGGGGTAGTTTGTTGTCGGATTTTACACTCTTGCTTAGAAACAATCACAGACATTTAGGTGTGGATATGTGTGGGTGTGTGTGTATATATGTGAGTGTATATAAGTGTGTGTGTGAACGGGTAGGCAGTAAGACGGACAGAATAATTAAAGAAAAACTTCTATCCGAGCGCTGGAAGCGAACCGGCTACCTTTGGATTGCCAGGCAGACGACTAACCCACCTGGCCACCGAGGCCGGCTCATTGCCGGTGAGACCGACGTGACTGAGCAACCACATAAAGGAAACAGATACATCCATTACACCCATAGATCTATGATGTTGCATTAATGTTTGACATTCGACTAGCACGGGATAGTTGGAAGACATGCATTGTATGAATCGAAGCGCACTAAAGGAGACGCAACATAAGAGGGTTGCTATTTATGTATCCGGAATTATAATTATAAACCAATATTTATCATTGAAAAGGGTTTTTTGTTTTCCGAAATATTCTCTTTGATGATCGATACACTTTTGTATACGTTTGAACCAATTTTTATAACACCTTTTCCATTCCGATTGAGGTCTCTCCAAAACAGGCATTTTGAACGCATCAATCGTTTTTTCTGGCATTGAAAATTGTTGACCACGTAGTTTATTCTTCACGGACGAGAACAAGAATAAATCATTGGGTGCCAAATCAGAACTGTAACCCATCAATTCGATGTTTTGACCGGTTAAATATTAAGTTGTTCCGTCCGATGTGTGAGAGCTCACGGTTGTTTTTCCTTATTTCTTCAGACTTCTGGCACATGAATGGTTGTGTACCATTCGGAAATGACCATTCTCTAGTGGCACTGTAGCCACATGCTCATTTATAAAAAAAAAACAGGGGACCATTTACTTTAAAGTGTTTCTTGCGCGAACAACTTTTGTTCGGTTTGGCTCATATTGTAAGACTCATACAGTCTACTGATGTTTACTTTAGGTCTCATACGCTTTGTCAACTGTGTAGATGCCATACACGGCTTATGACGGACCACGTTTTTTTTGCATTTCTTTGCATCAATCCACACGAGCCTTTTAATTATGCGGAATCCAACGCGCACAAATGTTTTTCACGTTTAAATGTTCATGTGAAATCTTGTGTATGCTTGTCATACTAATGCCCAGGGATGCCTCAATATCACGGTATGTCACAACAACCGATTTTGAACGACCTTCTTTAAATTCGTCCGTGAGCGAATAACAGCCACGATTGAATTCACTAAATCAGTGATATACAGTGGTTTTAGATAGTGCTTCATCGCCAAACACGAGTTGATCGATGCACTGCTGTTGAGATAATCCATGTCGAAAGTCATAGTAAATCAAGGCAAGAAAATTCACGAGTTAATTCCATTTTTTGACTGAGATGAAATGTTGAAGTCACTAAACAATACAAATAGTCTCGGCATGACAAAACGTTCTGAGTACGTATACAGTACACAAAGTCAAACTTTACGATGTAAAGTGGCGTGAGATGGCGCTTAACAACAACATTGTTGCCAATTCCGGATTCATAAATAGCAACCCTCGTATAAGGCTGTGGTTGAACCGGTTAGAACTAATGTATTTAAGTGCTTTTTTAATGGCGAATAGCTCAGCTGTCAGCACCTGATAATATGGGGACAGTGTGCAACGATGTAAGAAATTCTGATGCTTCAAAACCCTCTTGACTCGGTTGGAAGATTTTGATACACTGGTGTATATAATGTTAGATAGAGAGAGCTAATAGAGAGTGAAATTGAATACTTGGGATTGGATAAGGTGACTATGTTCTTTTGTTCTATTCGACTAATGCAGCAGAATAAAAATTTACTTCAATCTTATAAATTTGCATATAAACCCCAATTCACATGTAAACTTGATAAAATATTTAGAGAAGTTTATATAAAATTAGTACATATATAAATTCAATAATAAACTATAGTAATTATTGGGTAACTATAAAGACAAAATTCCAAAGATTGGGAGGTTGGGGATTTATGAAATAAAATTCAACAATTGAAATCATAAATATATCAGCCAAACAAGAAGGACGTCAATCTCCGACAGTCCATTCTTTATTTCAGTAACTTTTTGTACGCTTCAACAAACTGTCACAGTGCTTCTAAACTCGAACAGATTTATCTAATGACTAAACACCAAATACCTTTTTTAACTTCTTGACGCGTGTTTCGCTAAACATGTTAGCATCATTAGGAGATGATTAAAGTCTGTCTATATTGAAGAAGACACTGGTAATTTTGTGTCCAAGAAATGTCAAGTAATGACAACTCCCTAAAGCCGACTATGACTCACCAACAATGTAAATGTTTTGAGCTCAAAGATAGCTGATTCTTAAGAATTTCCACTTGCTGAATACGAAAATAACCATAAAATGACGATTGGTTTTTGTTTTGGAGAGACAGTGATATGTCATTTTTTAGTTTACATTTTCTGTTTGACGGAAATTTTGTTTTCGGGAGTTTTCACACCCGTCAACTGACAAAACACACTGTTCTGCAGTAAGACAATATATAAGAAGGTATTCCAATCCTACAAGGAATTATGGGAAATGTGTCAAGCGGTGGCGCTACCTCACGTGTATGCAAGGTATCAGTTTTATGGCGTGTCGACTTAACGGTAAGGGCGTTGAAATCCTCACCATTGCTCTATTTTGTTTTGTTCAAAAATTGTATTAAAATTATTCTGTTATTAATTTCTGATAATTATTAAGTTGTAAGTTATTTTTTTTTAGTCTCTAGGGTCAAATAATTAGTCAAATAATAAAATGCACGTTATTCACCATACACATTTGTTTTTTAATTGAAAAATACTGCAATAATTTTAATTATTATAATTTATATTATAATTATGATATTATAATTTATTCAGAAAATATAAAAAAACAGTAACATTAAAGAATCAATATACTTGTCAAAAAAATAATAATAAATTCAATAAATTCATTTCCGAGTGGTTTTAGTTTCGCATGTATGCACTTCGAAAGCTCTAAACGACGATATTCTGATTACCTGGTTGCACTGTTATACAGGATGTTTGGTGCATCGTTTGTCAAATTAAAATGGCCGACACGAGGGGTCTTTTGCTATTTCCTCAGCCTCCATAAAGCATTATTGAGTCCATAGATTTTTTAATGCTAATTATTTAATTCTTTATTTGAAAAATTCCAAAAGTCAGCATTGAAACTTGAATTAAAAAAAAAGCTATTGGTATATCCTCCAAATTATTTTTTTTATTTTAATGTGTAATGTTGTAGGGTTCTATGAAAATCAAAATTACATGCAAGGATATTTAGTTTTTTGTATGTAAAAAGTTTTAGATCATGTTCTTTGAATTGTTTACAGCAATCTCTGGTTTATCCTCTTTCTATTTTCTAACTACTTCAGTAGAATTGCATCATCTGTCTCTCTCTTTCATTAGGTAAACGGAAAACCAGCTCAAAATAGGCGCGCCGTGGTTTCAGTTTTTTTAGTCGAGATTTGACTGTCTTTGCTGATTAATGTATTAGTTATTCGATCGCAGCGAAGCTAATCTTTTATTTTTTTACTTGTGTTATTTGTTTTTGTTGACTTGTGTTAGTTTTTGTTTAGTTTTGTTAGTGTGTTTGTGACATTTTGTTGAGTTGATGATGGCTGTATTCTCTAATGAAGAATATGCGGACATTTTGATGACATATGGAAGCGCCAATGGTGTCGCACGAGAAGCGCAAAGAATCTATCAAGAACGCTTTCGTAACTGATACTTACCTTCCCGCAGGTCAGCAATCCGAGGATTTATAATTAAAACATTGATTATTAAGATTTTATTTTTACTTCAAGTCCAAGCAACTTTAGTACCCTATGTAAGAAAGAGACAGCAGCCAGATTTCACCGCGCAAGAGTGAGATAACATTTTCTACCTACTTAGCGTATGTTATTTACGCAAATAAGTAATATCAAATATCAGTCTAATGTATCCCGATACCCAAAGTTAGCAAATTAAAGATGTTAGTAAAACGGTTTTATAGCATGAATGCATACCGTTACAAAGAGGATAAACCTGATAATTTTTACAAGAATTCGAAGACCATGATCGCTTTCAGTTTTTTTTAATATGCAATTCAAAATTGAGCTTTAAAATTATTTTTACTTCTTTCAAAAACTTTGCCGCTGCATCTAATTTTGATTTTCATAGAACCCTACAACAATAAAACAAACAAATAAATAATTAACATAAAAAAACTAGTGGGCCCAATAATGCTTTATGGAGGAAGAGGAGATAGCAAAGACTCCTCCTATCGGCCATTTTAATTTGACAAACGATGCACCAAACATCTGGTATAACAGTACAAGCAGGTAATCAGAATATCGTCGTTTACAGCTCTCGAAGTGCATATATGCAAACTTCAATAAAAACCACTCGGAAATGAATATATTCAATTTATTGTTTTTTTTACAAGTATATTGATTCTTTAATGTTACTGTCTTTTTATATTTTCTGAATAAATTATAATCTTATAATTATAATAATTAGAATTATTGCACACCTTTTCAATTAAAAAACAAATATGTATGGTGAATGACGTACATTTTTTTATTTGACTTATTATTTAACAATTATCAGAAATTAATAACAGAATAATTCTAATATAATTTTTGAACAAACAAAAAATGTAGTATTGGTGAGGATTTGAAACCCAAACTGTTAAGTCGGCACGCCATTAAAAGTTTAAATTGATATTTGATTCTTTATATATATATATATATATATATATATATATATATATATATATATATATATATATATATATATATATATATATATATATATATTGTCCTATTCTCCAGCTGTTTGTAGGTTGTAAACTTAATTACTGTTTTTGTGACTGTGAGTTTCGCATTGTTTCTGCTGTAATTAGTGCAGAATTTCTAGTTTTGAAATGTAACATTTGTTAAATCTAAATGTCTCGAACATGTGAAAATGTAGTAAATAATTTTTGTTTCATTTGTTGTGAAATAACATTTTCATCATAGAAATGCAATTTGATACCTATTGTGAAAGCTGCCTATCGCCATTATTTTGGTATGCAGGTAGGGGACCAGGATAAATCATAGGCTCTACATATACACAGTGCGCCCCTTAAGTATCAGTACTTAAGATATACCTCAGTAATTAGTCACGTAATCTATTGACAAACGGCGTCGTTTTAAAGTTTGAACATTCCTGGACCTAACGAAACCTACCACGATCAGACATTTGTTGATTTTATGATGTCTTATTTACAAGCCAAAAAAGATTGATGTATAAATAACATTATGGAACAAAGAGCTGTTATTAACTTTAACGCAAAACTCGGTAAAACTGCATCGGAAACCTTCCGGTTGACGCAGCAAGTGTACGGCGAGGATTGTTTAAGTAGAACAAATGTTTTTTTTTTGTGGCATAAACGTTTTTTGGGTGGCAGAGTGTCGCTAGAGGATGCCAAAGGTGACTGGATATCAATTTCAGCTCGTACTCCGAAATGATCGAAAAAGTTCGCGATATGGTAGAAAATAACGGCAATACTTCACTAAAAATGATGGAAGAGGCTTTGAATATCGACAAAGAAACGATTCGACTCGTTCTTCATAAGGATATGGGTAAAACAAAGGTGTATGCAAAGTTTGTTCCACACGCGTTGACGGAGGAACAGAAATCACTTCGTGTCAATCATTCCAGAGAGGTCAACCAGAAATGATCAAAACTTCCTGAAATCATTTGTTACGGGGATGAAACTTAGAGATTTCAATACAATCCAGAAACTAAACACTATAGTGCGGAATGGATGTCGAAAAATTAGCCACATGCAAAAAATACACTCCTTTAAAAATCAGGACAATGTTCATTGCTTTCTTTGATAGCAAAGGCATCATCTACAAAGAGTTTGTTCCAACTTCCTGTCACTGGGAAGTACTACTTAGAAGTATTGAAACGATTGATGCACAAAATTCGTCGTATTCGACCAGAATATCGCGTCAAGTTATACATCGTTAATTGTGCGTCAATTTTTGGGTCGAAACCAAGTCTGTGTGATTCACCGAATTCACCACCCACCGAATTCACCAGATTTAGCCCCTTGTGACTTCTCTTTGGAGGCTATTCCACAAAATGAGCTGGAGCACGCATTTGAATCGCTATTGAATCGATGTAACAAATGTATCGAAGTGAGAGGAGAATACTTCGAATAATAATTCATAAAAAAGTATTTCGTTTTAATCACATTTTTCCGGACCAGTACTGATACTTAATGGACGCACTGTGTATGTTGCAACTCTTGTTCCGTTGATTGTGTTAATCGTTAATGTGTGTCAATTTTTGGCCCGAAACGAAGTCTGTGTGATCAACCACGCACCGTATTCACCAGATTTAGCCCCTTGTGACTTACTTAATGGACGTACTGTGTATGTTGCAACTCTTGTTCCGTTAGACCAGATAATGGCCGAAAAAAAAACCAATTTATGGCTTTTGCTGAGCAAAAAAGAGGAACAGTTTAGTCCCCGAATCTTCCATTGGCTATTCGACCTGTTCCACATTCAGATAGTTTACCAGTTCTAGAAAATAGTAGAAAATGAAGACAGTGTGGAAGAAGAACACACATACGAAGACCCTGATTTTTCCCTCGTAGTTGTGGAGCTGTTAGTGATGAACACTGAGAAAGATTCCATCAGGATATTTCTGCGATGGAACAAATAATCTGGACCGTTACAATAAAGCAATGCTTGCGGATTACTGCTGGTCTGTGTGTAAGGATGCTCCGGAACTCACTTACACGAGACAAGCCAAAAGAAAATGATCTCATGAAGTCACCACATGATTCTCTTGTGACCCAAAAAACTGCCAGGTATTCTTTCATCAATTTTGAGCTCTTAGAATGTAACTGTCATAAAAAAAATCAAATGGACTTTCAATTTTGTTGACACATGTAATTAAAATGTATCGTTTTCTTTTAATCCGTTAAAATAAAATACTTCCACCTATTGTATATAACAGAAACTAGAGCTAATAAAATTTTTTCTTTATCATATTCGTTTTTCTTAATCCCAAAAGTAGTAGGATTTGACTCAGGAAGTGAAGTAAACATTAAAAAAAAATTGTAGGTCAGAGTAATTCGTGCATCACCCTCATACTTAAACATATTCAAAAAACAAGGGACACTTTTCCCGTGCTCCACGAAAAATTTGCTCAAGCGTGTCCCGATACCGGTTTCTGGCCTTAAGCCGTCATCATTTGGGCTCGAGTTGAATATTCGAAAGCAAAGGATTCGAAGGATTGATCCAGGGTCCTAATCATATATATCAGCCAATTTGAATGTAAAGCAGCATTTAAATGCAGCTCACCCGGTGATTCATAACAGTAATACTGTGTGAAAATGTTCGTGACCCGTCTCAAGTCCATGCATGAAAATTTGCATAGTGGGCTCTCGGAGAATTTTAAAAATAATCAAAAAACAAGGGAAGAAATGGTTGAACTTCGAAAGCAACTGAGGGATTGAGGGTTCTGACCAGGGGCAACTTTTACCTGGAGTACAGGACTTCGTTTCACTTCCTTTTTGAATATTTTACATTATATACTCCAAGAGACCACTGTAGAATTTATCATGCTTTAATGAGTTTAAATAAAGTATATCAATAATCTCGTCATTCTTACTTTATTGGCCACGAGTGTATTTACATGTTTTGCTCTATATACAAGGAGAGTTTGCGAACTATTATTTCCAACATAGAAGGAAACATCTGAGACGTATTAAACAATTTTATGTTTTAACATATACATAAGTATCGATAAAATAATTTATTTTTTAAGTTGGTACGACTGTGGACTGTGTGTTGGACTTTTTAAGTTGGTATCTACCTGTGCTTCTTCTAGCGTTATGACAACATGTATAAAATGATTTCAAGATCAGAGTTGTGTACCTGTACGAAATTCTGGTCGTCCTAGAATTATCTAAGGACGTAACGAACGGCATTTTAAATTTCTTTCTGTACATCGACATGAAAATATTTGGTAATTGTATGATAGTTTTGTTTTAGGTACAGGCAGGACTGTTTTGAAGACTGATAATCGAGACTTATTTGCGATAGGACTACGCGCTTATTGCCATATTGGGGCCTTTCTCTTATAATCGCCTCAAGATGCATTGCTTAGAATCGTTCCCAGCTAGAATTGAATGGGACTTGCACTGGAACTGCATTTGCTTTAGTCTAGACTTTATTTGCTTTAGTCTAGACTTTATGACGAATGTAAAAGGGGGAAATAACATACTTGATTCTTTCTACATCTAACCAAATATATTATTAACATATTTTTGTAAGAATTTTATCAGACAACAGTACACTTCTGAATGAAACTTACCTTTTTTAACCAACTAATATTGGTATTTTTTGATTGGTGCTATATTGTTATTCTAAAAATATAGCTGTTCTGCTACTGTCACTTAATTACCTCGAAAGTATTTAAATTTACATTATATGCATCGATTTTTACGATTTGGGAAAATAAAATAAAGGTTGGTGACCCTGAAATATTTACTGGGAAACAAAAAAGTGCAACACCCAGTGTGCATATTTGAATGAAACTGGAAATATAGTCACTGTATAGTAAAAGGTCTTTCAAATTAAGCGGTTTTTTTAACTCTTGAATAAAACATAGAATTTGTGTTGATTTCAATATACCTTTTATTGATAATGAATATTATCTTTTACTATATTTTACTTATATTACTACACAAAAACCAATATCTGCCAAATGACCACCTCTTGCAGCTCCACAAATATCCACTCTTTTGTCAAAATTTTGGATGACATTTTGACATAACCGTTGCTTTATCTCACCAATAACTCGAATAATTTCATCTTTTAGTTCAGGAATCGATTGTGGATTGTTCTTATCGACCTGTTTTTTATACGTAACCCCAAATAAAATAGTCCAATGGTGTCAAATTCCATGATATTAAAATGGCCAATTAAAATGATAGTGTTTTGCAATCATAATTGAGGTGTAGCGCCATTCTGTTGGAACTACATATCCTCCAGATCAATATTATTCAATTCAGCCCACAAAAATCCAGTTATCATCTCACGATATCGAACACCATTCACAGTTATAGCTTCACCAGCGGCATTCTAAAAGAATGCAATTACACCTCCTGATCATAATGTACGCCAAACAGTAACTGGTTTTGGTTGATTCATGAGAAACCTTATGAATCAACCTTACATTTTCCTCACCTCAAATGCTGCAATTTTGTTTATTAACATAGTCACAAATTTTAACTATGCTTCTTCCGAAAAGATGATTTTTTGAGAAAAAAATATAATTTGTTTTTTCGTAGATTCAATTAACAAATGCACGACGTTTAGAATGATCCAGTGACTTTAGCTCCAGTTATATTTAACCCTTATATGCCTTCAGAGACAAATCATTTCGTAAAATACACTATGTTGTGGATTCACCGAGTCCAAATTGTTGTGAACGTTGACTAATTTAGTAAACGATTGCTAACTAAACTTCAGTTCGCAATCAAGCCAAGCTTTATAAAATGCTAATAGTTCGACTCAATTGAATTTAGACCAAAAAAAGTGATGAAGGATGATGAAAGTGAATGAAAAGTGATCTTGTTCGGTTACATATTCTGGAGTTATATATGAGAGGCAACTGTCCTGTTGAGTTAAAAAAATGTAGCTACACTTTTCACAAGTTTTTTCTTTGTTGAAGAGAATGGTTTCAAGCAAGTAGGCGAGTTTCTGAAAAAACTAGAAGAACCGAATAGGAAGGCTTAAGTTCTTTGACCATAGGAATCGGCATAATACCTAAAGATCGGTACGAAATATTTTTTAGCGGAGATAAGCCAAATACAGTCAAAGCTCCTTCACGGTTCCGTTATTCGCGTTTTCAGCATTCGCGGATTAAAAAATTGTGACTACTTGTATTCGCGACTGAAACTTTCTTTATTCGCGGATCCAAAACTAATGATACATATTGTATTTTTAGAATAATATGTATTTATTTACCAGTTATCTTTCAAAACCAATAAGTATCAAAGTATTTGTAAACAAACAAGTCTTATTGCTATTTGGCCGAAAGATCTTTGACAAATAAATCGCCGCCGCCGTATGTGCCGCTGGGTTACGTGTGACGCTTTGGCTTTTTATAAAAGCCACCTTCACACGATCAGTAACGAATTTTTTCTTTTATTCTTTCAATTGTCAATCGTCGCAATAATTTCGAGTGAATAACACGTGTCTCTTTTTTGTTCGCGATTTATAATGTCGCGTAGAAGCAAAGGAAAATTTGTTGCTACATGGAAAAAAGTGTTGTCGTGTTGCTGCTGAAGGTAAAAATAAAAATGCTTGACCGTTTACGCCTTGGCGAGTCGTTTGCATCCATATTAAGTTTTTATAATGTCAATGAATCAACTGTACGATCCATCAAGAAATCAGAAGATAAAATAAGGAATTCGACATCTTCAACCTCACTATTAGCAAAAATTGTTCGTGACCCAGTGATTGAAAAAATGGAAGCTGCATAAATATTATGGATTGAAGATTGTAGCCAGAAGAGAGTACTCCTAAGTGTGTGTGCTATAATCCGTGAGAAAGGTAAGCGTATTTACACACATTTTACAGAATCTTTTGCCACTTATACTTTACAGATCGCTAAACCCTCGTGTTCTGAAAAATCAAAACAGGGACACCCTACCAGTGTTTTGGCGTTTAAACAAGAAAGCGTGGATTACAAGTTTTATTTTCTGTAATTGGTTCCGGGATTGTTTTCCGGGAAGTTGAAGCTTATATAAAGAAAAATATATTTTAGATTTCAAGGTAGTTCTAGTTTTGGACAAAGCTCCAGGTCATCTTCGTGAGCTAGAAGCTATGCATTCAAATATAAATGTGATATTTTTGCTTTGTAACACGACGGCCTTATTTCAATTTATGGACCAAGGAATAATCCAGACCGCTAAAACTAAACACTATTATGGAATGTGATCCTGATATGAAGGTTATGCAATGCTGGAAAAATATTAACAGCAGAGTGCATTGTTTACATAAAAGAATCATTGCAAGCGTTGAAACCATACACATTTAAATGGTGAAAAAAACTGTGGCATGATTTAATTGTTGGTAATGATGAAGGATATGTGCAAATTCAAAGATTAACTAAAAACTTTGCTCAAATTGCGAATGGGATAGGACGAGATGGTTCGATCAGATAGAATCAAGTGACATTCAAAAATTGTTTGAATCACAAGATGAAGATTTGACTGAAACCAACTTGGAGAAAATGCTTAATCCCCATTCCATTGAAGAAAAAGCCACAACGAGCACTGAAAAGGTGAGATTAAACTAAAAAAACCTGAGTGAAGGTTTACAAATGGCAAATAAGCTTTGTGATTTATTCATAAAAATTGATCCGTTTATGGAAAGAAGTCTAGTTTTTAAAAGGCATATTGTTAACGCCATAGCCGAATATCAATCACAATTGAAACAAATAAACCACTTTTAAAAACAGCAAAACAAAAAAAAACTCTTTAAACCATTGCCTAACCTGATCTTTCTAATCTAATCTAAGCCTGAAAATCGTTCATTAAATTGCTTTTATTGTATATTGTTGTTTTTTTTTATTTTGTAACCTTGGAACATATCCCCTATAATCTCATACAAATTACCATTCCGTATTCACGGTTTCTGTATTGAGGGCATATTTACGGAAGTATCCCCGCGAATAAGGAGTTTCGACTGTAATCACAAAGTCTTCCATGTTACATTCCGATGTCCCTATTTCCTCTCGTCCTGGAATATTACTTGTTTTTTATTTCTTACTCTATTAAAATTAAGAGTGAAATATATCCATTTTTTCGAAGAAACCTCTTTTTAATTGTGGATACTGGATGATATCAAAGAGAAGAAAGGCAGTTTTTGCAGCTTGATCTAAAATTCGAAACATTACTTTCAACAGGATTGATGGTGTGGGGTAGAATTAACTAAGCAAGTAGAATTCTTCTGATATTATTTTAAGGATACTGGAATACTCAAAATTAATTTTAATGAAATACTGTCCCTGAACCCTGTTTTTTACGATCCATTGAAGGGCTGAGTTACGCTACATCCGAATAAGACAATAACCTTCTCCACATTGCAGGGGTTTTCTAAAACGATTCATACGAGAGTCCATCATCGATTTTTCTCTTTGGCACTTATGACCTCTTGATCTATCTGCCGTAAGGCATATCTGTGATATGAAAGGTCAACGGTTTGATAAGATCCACAATATTCTTTGTAAATGATGTTATACTTTCAATAAAAATGTATCATTTACTCTAAGAATATGTATACCATTTTTAGATTCATAAAATCTCGACGTTTCGGCTTTCACTTTGAAGCCATTATCAAGAGAATCTAGTTCGTTTGGCCCGAGGCCTCAATCCTCAGAGTTCACAACTAGAAATGATAGAATTGATTAATCGTTTAAATACGAGAACTTTGATTCTGGCGGTAGTTAAGTTGTTTATTAGTGAATTATTTTCCTGAATATTTCTTTTAATCAGATGATTTAGGAAGAACGGAGACACATTCTTTAACCTGAAAGACGGTCAATTTTTCTGTTGGAACCTTTGGTGTGAAATACTAAACTTGAAGATATTTACCACTAAACACCAAAACGCTTTTTTGAACTGCTCGACGCACTTTTCGCTAACAATGTTAGCATCATCAGGTGATGATTTAATCTACTTAATTATATTAATTAGATTAATTGGATTAATTATGTTATGTTGAAGCATTACAGAGTGGAGTGCATGTGACAGTCAGAAGACAAAGAGAATTGTCAGACAGCAAGTTGATTCGGTGGATCTTGGTGTTGGAATATGTGGAATTAAGGAGATTAAACGGTGCAATAATTCAGTGTAGAAGTGAGCTTGAAGCCAGGAAAATAAAATCTGACCTTGAGCTGAAGATAGCAAAGCATTACTTGACGGTTGTCCCTAATAAAAAATGCCCTAGAATAAAGATTGTAGATATAGAGGAGTAATATAGCGAGGATGAGCCTATTCAGAAGTTATAACATATTATTATAACAGCGGAAACTAGAATAAAAATGATTGTTTTAAAGAAAATGGTGAAGTTTTATTTTGCTATTTTAGAGTGAGATAGTTGCACATTTAAACGAATAATGAAGGAGAGTGAGAATAGATTATTTCTTGGGTGCAGATCATGCAGATGCTGTGTAATGACAAATTTCAATAACATCTTGATACAAATCATAGATCATATTGTGTTAAGTGCTCAACATATCTGATGAATTTAGAGAAAGAGAAGCAAAAAATTAGATATACTGATGTTCCTGCGTAGCAGCTACAGAATGAAGGGTTAATTTTTGGAATCTCGGACATGTCGAAACTAGTAATTATCCATCAAAACGTACAATCATTGAAAAAAAGACGTCGGAAATAGAATGCCGATGAAGAGGATGGAATACAGACCACAGGTACTTCTCTTTACCGAGCATTGGATGGAAAAGAACGAAGCTTTATATGTAAATATCGGGGGATATAGACTCATTTCTTTATATGCGAAAGAAGAAATGAAACATGGAGGTGTGTGTATATTCTGCTGTGAAGATGGAACTTTCAAAAATGAAATGGTAGTTTGTGGTTTCAGTGAGGAGGGGGTGTGGAGTTGGCTGCTGCTTTGGATGATGTTTACAAAGTGATGATTGTGTGCGTGTATCGTCGGGGAGATCTTATAATGTTTTTTTGGATATATTTGAACGGGTGCTCGAGTATCTGCATATACATTACTCTAAATATGGTATCATTGTTGCATTTATATATATAAATATATATATATATATATATATATATATATATATATATATATATATATATATATATTTATATATATATATATATATATTTAAATATATATATTTATATATATATATATATATATATATATATATATATATATATATATATATATATATATATATATATATATATATATATATATATCTAGTAAAGTTTTGTCCTATAAAAACGAAATTGTAAATGTGGATTGGTCTAGTGTATATGATTCTAGAACAAGTAATGAAGCATATAATGATGCTTTGGATGATGTTTACAAAGTGATGATTGTGTGCGTGTATCGTCGGGGAGATCTTATAATGTTTTTTTGGATATATTTGAACGGGTGCTCGAGTATCTGCATATACATTACTCTAAATATGGTATCATTGTTGCATTTATATATATAAATATATATATATATATATATATATATATATATATATATATATATATATATATATTTATATATATATATATATTATATATATATATATATATATATATATATATATATATATATATATATATATATATATATATATATATATATATATATATATATATATAGTAAAGTTTTGTCCTATAAAAACGAAATTGTAAATGTGGATTGGTCTAGTGTATATGATTCTAGAACAAGTAATGAAGCATATAATGCATTTGTTACACCGGTTTTAAATTTGTTTAATGTTATTTTTGTTTTAAAAAAGTTCTCATGCACTAAAATCACTAATTATTGGATCACGAGAGGTATATAGGTGTCTTGCGATCATAAACGTGTGCTCCATTACAAAACAATTTGGGGCAAATTTCTAAACAATATTATAATACATACTGTAACATACTGAAACAAGTAACTGGGAAAGCAAAAAAACATGTCGAATAAAGAATTTATATCTAGGTCTGAAAATAAAGTAGCCGCTACTTGGAAATTGGTAAAAAAAATAATATGAGAGTAAGTAAAATAAGAGTGTATTGGAGTGTTTTCATTCGAAACACAGTGATCCTATTAAGACCGTTAATAGTCTAAATAATTATTTTGTGGGTTCATGTTTGGATTTGGTTCCAACACAAATAATTAAAGAGATTGCAAACTATCTATTTAGGCCGTTGTCTTTTATTGTGAACCTCTGTTTTTCTAGTGGAACATATCCTGATTTATTGAAAAATGCGCTTATAAAACCAATATACAAAAAGGGCAAATCAGATGAAGAAAAAAACTACAGACCTGTAGCGTTACTAAACAAGGTTAATAAAATATTAGAGAAGGCATTTTATAAAAGATTGATAGGATTTTTAGAAAAGTACTATATAATTAGTGATAACCAAAATGACTTCAGAAAAGAAAAATCAACAACTAGGGCAGTTTTTCAGGCAATCACGTATATATCCAATTCATTAAATGCTAAAAAAACCACGTTGATACTGTGTATTGATTTGTTTAAACCTTTGATAGTGTTAACTATAAAGTACTGCATACCAAATTGAGTAACTATGGCATAAGATGCAATGCTTTAAAACTGATTAAATCGTATTTAAAAAATCGTACGCAACAGGTATTAATAAGGGATACTGACAGCAAAGCATTTCTCTCAGTGAGGGTACATGCGCAGGGTTCGTTTTTCGGTTCATTGTTGTTTGTACTATATATTAATGATATCACTAATATGTTGAGAGTGAACAAACGAGTGTTATGTATGCAGATGATCTCAACCATATATTTAGTGAGGGGAGCATTGGGGATGTACGGGCAAATGTATATAGGGCGGGTGGGACTCTTGATCAGTATTTTTCTGCCCACGATCTCCTCTTGAATGAATTAAAAACCCAGTGCATTCTTTTTGAAAATCGCAAAAGTAATGACACCAATTTTGTTTACAACAACAGTGTATATAAAACGACAGAATGTGCCTCAGTACTTGGATTAGTGATAGACCGGAGATTGGATTGGAGAGCCCATATTGAAAAACATATTCGTATGCCTTCAGAGTTTTTTCTAAAAATGTACGGATTGATGCAATAATTTCGGCGTATTACCCATTCGTTTGGTCTAGGATAGGATACGGATTGATTTTTTGGGGAAACTCATTTGATATATATAGAATATTTCAGCTTCAAAAAAAATGTATTCGAGCAATTTTCAAATTGAGTTATAATGATAGTTGTAGAAAAAAGTATTTTTTTGTTAAAAAAGGATTTTCACTTTGGTAAGCATGTTCATTCATGATTATTTTATGTTTGTATGTAACAACAAAGAACTTTTTGAGTCATTCCAAAATGAACATGAGTATGCGACACGACATAAATCCGATCTTTTACCATCAAGATATAATTTTGGTTATATTCAAAAGACTTTATGATTATAAAAATATTCAACAGTTTTCCTCTAAATTTTCGGTGAAAGTCCAAAATTGCATTAAATGATTTTTTAGTGATTGGACAGATTTAATACAGCTAAATAAAACATTTGTATATTTTATATTAGAATAATATTCATTATTAGTGGAACAATGTTATTGATTAACTGATTGAGTTTGTTTTCTTTTTTGTTATTTTTTGTAAGAATAATTTATTACGTTTATTATATTTATTATTTTATGTTCACAATGTTCCGTGCCAATATGGCAGTTACAAATCTATCAATCTATCTATCTATCTATCTATCTATCTATATATATATATATATATATATATATATATATATATATATATATATATATATATATATATATATATATATATATATATTGTTTTGATATGTTTTACTAACTTAAATATAGTAAATTTTAGAATTACGAATTATGTCATAATATTCCATGAAAAATTCTTGTGCTCATTTGGAAATTTTCATTTATAGCTATTCGATATGACTCAAAATTGTGTAATGTTATATACTGCGGTTTATTTTGTGATTAATATATTTTTTAATGAAACACATGAAGCAATATTAAGAAAGTACCAACCTTTATGGTGAGGTTTCCAGAAAGCACTTCATAACGATACTTAGCTGGGTCAAATTCATTCCCTGGTCCAATTACAACACCTTTGTTTATAATATGCCAAAATTCAAATATGTGTGTGGGGTCGTTACTGAGACACTTTAGAATAACTGTTGTGCCCCATTGTACTGTCCTAAGCACGACTCCATCGATGTGCTCTACATCAACTATTGGTACAGAAAGAACTGGTGATAGGAACATTAGGATGGTCGAAAATATTCTTAATGTCATTTTGATAATACAAAAAAGTAATATTTTAAATTAATTAGGTTATACTAATTAGAATTCACGTTTTTTTACAGCAACACTGAACACAAATAACGTCAATTGCACATAAACTGAAAACTAAATGTTCTAGACGACACGAAAACTGGATACATCCGATTGTTTTTGAATACTGATGTTTTTCGTTTTTGATCGAGGGAAATTAATTGTGTTTTAATGAAGTGATACCATAGAAAATGTCTAATGTCAGAAAGAAAAGCGAAACACTGGCTTAGAAGTCACCTTCTTACGTAGTGGTATTTTTGCCCGAAATATTTTTAGAACTGTACGTAAAACGCTGTATGAGCGGCGTGATCTGGCTGATATTAAATCTGAACATCTGAATGGGATTAGATAAATCGTCGAATTTCGTGTTAATTTCGATTAGTTTTCCGAGTATGAAGTTTGATTCATAATTAGAAGAAACAGTAACTATATTACAGTTGTTTATTGTTATGCAGGTGATATGCGAAAAACCAAGAAAATTCAAATACAATATATAAGAGGGTCGTTCGAAAAGTTGAAACTGAAGCGGACAAAAAAAAACGACAAGATTTTCGAGATAAAAAAAACTAACGTAGTTACCTTGTAATTTAATACATTTAGACCAACGAGGTTCCAACATTTGATACCCCCCAAGAAAAATATGTCCATAATCGTCGTTTCGAGCAAATCAATATAAACCTATTATAGTTGAAACTATTTGATATAGACTAATGGCATGCATAGAAAAGATTTAGATCCAGTGGTTTGCAATGTATTTTTATTAATAGTTTTCCAAAAAATACTCTTTTACAAAAAAATGGTCTACCATTGACAGATAAAAACAGTCGATGGACTTAAAACAGTCGAATTCTGGATAAAAACAGTCGAAGATCACGCTTCTTGCGACTTCTATAGTCTAACATCCATAATGTCATTCGCGGTAACGAAATAGATCGGGGATTGCCGAAGCGCACCGATTAAAGAACACGTGCTTTGGGCACAGGCAAGTTTGTTCCGCTACTGTTTTTTACTATCATGTGCGAAAAACAAAGGCAGCAATGCATCGCTTTACTAGTAAACCGGAGATTAAACGCATTTATAACGTTATATCTTGGGCGCTGCCCCATTCTCAAGAGTCAGGTGTATTTTGCCATCGCGCTATTCGACTTTTTGAGTGGTTGCAAAGTGAATGTTTCGAACGATTACAATGGTGAAGATGAATTCAATGCAATATATGAATAGAAATAATGTCACATTAACATTTGAGGACCGAATTGTCATCAAAAATCTTGGACGGCTGACACTGATTCAGCCAATCGAGCAAGTTAATATTACTCAAAAACGAACATACAAACACACATTCAATAAAACCGTGTATGAGAAGTATTAGTGGTTATATGGAGGCGAGACAACAAATAAATTTTATTGTTTCCGTGTATTTTGGCACAAGTCGGAAAACCAGTGAGTGCGGACGATCTTGGCTGGATTAAATACGTTAATCATTTGAAATATTTGGATGCAGTGCCGGTCGCGTTGGTGCGGACGATAACAGCACCGGCCTGCCGCTGCTGTGCCGAAACCGCATTGGAGCGGTAGTTGGTTCGATTCCAGCGCTCGGATGGTTGTTTTTCTTTCTTTCTTCTGTCTGTTTACTTCCTAAATGTTTGCAATTGTTTCTAGGCAAGAGTATAAAATCCGACAACGAATTACCCCTCAGTCACGCCAGTTAAAGGCTGGGTTAAGCTGTAGGTCCAGTTGCCTTGTAGTTGCTGATGCGCCTCTAACCGTAAATCCTTTCCTTTTCACGCAAAGTTAAAATCGCATTCTATTTCACAAAGACATTTAAAAATGAGCTAGAAATTAGTATGTGGGGGAAGACAGATATTCGTTCTCAACTCAGTAGTGCACATCGGGGCTCTATTAAAAAGCACAATAAATGTTGATAGAAATCGTTTCATATTATCTAAGTAAATTAACGATATAAAATTCTGTGGGGCATTTGAGCTTGCATTACATGGGCATGACGAAACCTAGTATATTTGATGGCCGAAATAGATAGTATTTTAGAAGCTCATTTAAAAAACTTAAAATAAATTATTTCTAGGCATTTCCAAATAAATTCAGAACGAATTATTGGATTCAATGTTGCATGTTTGTCACGATTTATTAAAAAAGGAAATTCACACAGTAAAATGTCACCGTATAGGCCGATGAAACAACCGACACATTATTCAAATGCAGATGGTTTTTATAATCAAATATGTTAAAAATGGCGAAATTTATGAGAGACACTAGTGCTTTTTAATACCAAAAAATCACACAGCAGATGGAATTTCAGAAATTCTGACGGTGCTAAACGAGTTAGGAATAGACAAAGAACCTAATAAACTCATAGCCCAAAGTTATGATGGTGCTTCCGTGATGAGAGGTACAGTCGGAGGAGTACAAGCCAAAATTAAAAATATTTATAAGAATGCACACTATATTCATTGCTATGCTCACCAATTAAATCTAATAATTGAAAGGTGTTGTACAATGCAAAAAGGTGTAATGGTGTTTTTTGCAATTCTGTCTGCATTTCCCGCTTTCTTTTCTCGATCACTCAAAAGGACAATTATTCTGGACAGCGTCGTGAAAAAGCGTCTATCGCGTGCGGCCCTTACCAGATGGAACTTTTCGTTTAAATATGTGAATACTGTTTACATTTGCAAAGAAGAATTGCAAACATGCCTTGAAAAAAATATGGACGCCGAGTCAGATAAAAATTCTTTTAATCAAGCTCAGGGGTTAATAAATTATTTGATGGATGATAATTTTAAATTTTGGTTCTTTTTCTTCAATAAAATAATGCCTCATGGTGACATCCTCTTGGATCAACTGCAAAGCAGGCAACTGGATGCACTTAAAGTTAAGAAGAATTTGGTAACTTTTTCAACAGCCATTCAAAATATTAGAGACAATATAGAAATACAAATTAATCAAGAATTTGGTAACTTAACTGGTGAAGAATCTACAACGATCATAGAGAATCGCAGAAAGAAACGGAAATTTACTGACAAGGAGGACCCCAATCCGAATATCAGGATATGCAAAGAAATCTGTAATATCTTAACTATACAGGTTCACGAACGTTTTAGTTTCGATGTATACCTAACTGTTGCAATTTATTTCAAACTGAAAAATTTGGTAAATATCGAGCCATCTTTCCAAATGAAGACATTAAAACTGTGTGTAACCTGTTTGCAAACGTAAATTACTTAAAATTAAAAAATGAACTCTCGGTAATGTAAGCACGGGACGATTTTATGAAACTCAGTGGGGCTGTGCCGCTGTTACAAATATTTATCCAAAACAATTTAACATCAACATTTAGTGAATCTGTGGAATTGCTGACTGTTTTGTGTATCGTCCCTATGACGACTGGGGAAAGTGAAAGATGTTTCTCTACTCTCAAACGAATCAAAACATTTCTAAGAAATACTACGGGCCAGGAACGGCTGTGCGCGTTAGCAATGCTATCTATTGAAAAAAGACTGCAATGAAGTCCATTTCAAATTTTAATGATCAAGTCATCGACCACTTTGCTGCTCAGAAATTTAAGAGGATGGACTTCAACTACAAACAGATTTAATGGGCATGGTCCTATGATGAGTTTAGGGAAATTTTATTATCTAGATACCCATTTGAAAATTTGATGTCTGACAGTTACACTCGTATTTCGACACATGAAATGGTGTGTAGGATACTAAAAAATGAAAAATTTATGGTGGCATTGCATTTTCCTATCCCCTTTCCAAAATTTGGTTATACTATTGGGTAGAGGTGAGCTTTCGTTGTGTTCTTTCAGCAATTTAAAAGTATGGGATTGTAAACCATCTATATATTCCCACGTTTTAACATATCCAGGATTTGAACTTTCATACAGGAACTGCTTGTAGTTTGGCACAGCAAAAGTTTCTTTCTTGGAACCAGCACCTTGAGTCAAGGTACTACACGTTTTTTTATAGTAGTCAGGCCACCAGTTCTTAAAATCAATAATATCGGTGTATCGGATTTGCTTCACAGTAAATGATTGCCTTTTTCTGGAAGTTAATTAGTTGGAAAAAAGTGTAGTTCAATGATTTCAAGGGGGTATATGTTTCATTATGTAGTCATTAAGGAATGTGCACACTTCATTGGTCTTTTCTGACATTGGCGTTCATGATAGGTATAAAAATGACCAGTATTCTCCTTAACATTGTATATTTGGAATGCGTATACCCAGAGCTGCCTAAAATAAAGCAAATATTGCACTGGAATATGCGGTAATGGCATATTTTGCACGTGTGAAAAACTAGTCCCATTACTTCTGGTCGTTCAGTACACAGAGTTTGCGTTTCCTTAATTTTATTATAAAATTTCTTCACTCACCTTTTATGGACCAATAGTTCCACTGCAACTATTCTCTTTACACAAAAATAATTATAACAAATAATACAAAATTAATTAGGGAGGTGTCTGAAGTGAATGGGTATAAAAAGAATATAATAGATAAATTAATTAGAAAATAAAAGTTTAGATTATTATTAGAAAATAAATTGGTGGTAATACTGTTTGATGCTCAATACGACAGCTAGACAATATTTTGAAAAAAGTGGACACCAAGGTTGTCTACAAACCACATAATAAATTAAGGGAAGTCCTGGGTAATCCAAAGCATAAAGTAGATCAACATGAAAAGTCGGAGAATTATGAAATTAGTTATCAAGATTGTGATCGAAGGTATATTGGGCAAACTAAAAGATCCATATTCATTAACCAAATATAAAGAACTCATTACCCACATTAGATATGTAAGAAATGATAAATCTAGTATTATTGCCGAACATGCACTCGAGCATGACCATATTATAGATATTAGTAATTTAAGACATGTAAAAAGTGTAAATAATAATACAGGCTTTGGATGCGTATGTAAGTATTCAAAGAGAAAAAAATGTAAGAAAATCATGAACCGAGATAAAGGACTTCAGTCAAATTTTTCAATTATTTATGTAACGCTTAGTTAACTTTACGGTTCATGATTTTTACACTCTTCATTAGATACAGTTGTCATATATGGTAAATAGAAAATAGCTTAGTTTTAGAATTAGGTTAAATCATCTCCTGATCATGCTAATATGGTTAGCGAAACCTGCGTCGAGAAGATTAAAAAAGTGATTTGGTGTTTAGTGGCAAATTTCTCACAAAGCGATTTGTCCAACTCTGTAATATAAGCAGTTATTTCAGCTTTAATCTAATTCTTTATCCAGAATCTTCGTCCAACAAAATTATTTCTTTAGATTTGGGAAAATGCAACAATCGCTGGTAGTTAAACTTGGCGAATACGGTTCATGTGAAAGCACTTCGAAACGTAGGTTATGGTGTTTTCCAGCAATATGCCGAAATGAAAAGGTGCATCCTTCAGTGACGTTCTGACGAAATGTCATTGCATTCGGATCATTAGAAGCCAAGTTATTACGTTTAAAGTGTCAGTGTGTTTATACTATCGGTCGAAAAATGGACGCCGAACAAAGAGCGAATATTAAATTTTGTTTTAAACTTCGTAAAATATTCACCGAAACGTTTCAATCAATGAAACAAGTGTATGGTCAAGATTGTTTATCCCGTGGCAGAGACCACGAGTGGGTTAAACGATTCGAAGAAGGTCGTAAGGACATTAAGGAGGACGAACATCCTTGTCCAAAAAATTCCGTGGTTACTCAAAGTAACATTGAAATTGGGCGTAAATTTATAAAAATATATCATCGTTGTGATACATGGAAATTGAATTGAACATGTCCAAAAAGTCAATTCATCGCATTTTTACATCATTAGGAATGGAAGGTTTGTTTATGCTTTGGTGCATACAAATTGATTGATGATCAATAATTCCTTCGAATCCAACATTGCAAGAACTTGATTAAATTGTTCTAAGAGGAACGAAAACCATTACAGCATTGTTACTGGTAATGAGATATGATGTTTTTAATTCGATCCAGAAACCAACCATCAAATTGTCGAATGAAAGCAGTGGAGCGAGCAAATCCGAAGAAAAGTCACCTCGAAAACTCAAAAATCAAAAAACAATGTTGATTTGTTTCTACGATTCGAAGGCACTTGTGCACAAGGAGTTCGTTCCACCTGGTCAAACGACTAATGCTTTGTTTTATCTTGGTGTTATGAAGCGTCTGTTGTCGCGTGTTTGTCGTGTGCGGTCACACGTGTACCGTCAACAAGGCATTTGGAGCTTGTTGCACAATAATGAGCGGTCTCATCGCTCGACGCTCATCACTGATTTTTTGACCAAAAATTGCATTTTAAGCATAAATCAATTACCATACTCGCCTAATTTGGCGTCATGCGACTTCTACCTCATCATTTGCCGATGAAATGATAGCGTTATACCGACATTGAAGCCATTTAAATGCGTTGACCGCCATCCTAAAGAATATATCTTTGGCCGAACTCAAAAATTCATTTGCCAATTTAATTGATCTTGGCAAAACGTTGTATTGGCGCACAAGGAAACTATTTTGAATAACAATAATAACTCTTGCTGAAAAAATAAATATTTGTTACTAAACTCGAAAAGATTTTCCACTAAACACCAGATCACTTTTTGACTCACGTTTCGCGAACCATGTTAGCATCATCAGGAAATGAGTTAATCTGATCCTGATGATGGTTAACGAAACGTGTGTCGAGAAGTTTTCAAAAAGTGATTTGGTGTTTAGTGGTAAATCTCTTCGAGTTTAGTGTTTCACACCGAAGGTTCCAATAGAAGAATTGATAAATATTTGTGTTTTTTAAGTCCTTTTTCCGTGACACGCACCTTGTGTATATAACGATTATTAGCATTATTTTAAAGAAAATAGTTCTTTACTATAAGGATCATCAAAAACCTAAGGGTTCTCGAGAAAAATAAATTTCGAAGTTGTTAAATCATTAATCGAAAAGCTATGTTAAGAATTAACATTTTAAGCACAAATATATTTAAAAGTATATTTAGGAAATATTAATTGGCTATTACTTTACGAATAAATTAGAAATAAAACAATGAACAATGTTAAAACTTTTTTTTTGAATTAAGAATCATGCCCTACATCACTCAAGAACGATGTCACAACGCTGCAACATCGCCACGACAAATAATGTAATTTCAAAATTGGGACAAACATTTTTCAGTGTAATGTGTTTCAAAAATATTTCAGTGTACGTCAGTGCGTGCAAGTTCGATTTGAAACCAAAAATATATTCTGTATGCGAATATCATGATATGCTTGTTATTTATGGCAAGCGTATTTACGGGCAACGATACCCAGAAAGATCGCTTCCAATTCGGCAAACATTTGTTTCTCACAGACTTTTGGATACGGGTAGTAAAAAGTTTTGACCTTTTTTCCGCGGAAATCGTTGCATTTTGAATATAAGGAAACTTTTTATTCTAAATGATGTAAAGAATCGTTTATTAAATTTTTACTTTCCCTTACACCCTGTATACCCATATTCAATTTTATATACCCTAGAATCCATTCTACGTATACCTTATATCAGTCTCAATTTTTTTATTAATAAATTTCGATTTTTTTTCTAAGAATTGTGAGTCGAAATTTAATATTAATAGTGAAATATTTATCGTTATCAAATGTAGAAGAAATGTGTCAATCAATTAGAACAATGTGACAATTAATCAATTACAAAGTATTTGTGGAGACATTTCGCGTATTTGATCTTTCGTTTTGAGTGTTTATTTGCTTTTTGCTTTATAATATTGTGAGTAATTTGAAAATATTGTATATAATTACATACTATGATCATATATTATGATACATATTAAGTAAATATGTCTAAAAGTATATTTAACAACTATTAATTGGCTGATACTTTACGAATAAACTGCGGTTTATACAGGGTGTCTCAATAGTGCGATATCGGTTGAAATCTTGATTATACTGGATATAGAGCAAAAGTTTAACTATAAGAGTTCTACAATTAAATAGGCTGCATAATTTAAAATCAATTTTATTTATACAGAATGTCTCACAAAAGCGTGGCGGAGTATAGTTTTGTTTTTTCTTATCGAATACCCTATATGTTCATTCATTTTTGTATTCTGCTATCGATTCTAAAAATATTTCGTGACATATGTCCTATACACCGCGGCGGTTCGTGGGAGAAAAAACAGGTGGGGCACGTATAACCAAATTTTGGAATGGGGATAGGGAAATGCATCGCAACCAAAAATTTTACATTTGTTAGTATCATACACACACTTTGCCGTGCAGAAATACGAGTGTAACTGGCAGACATCAAATTTTTATTTCATTTTTTAATTTTTTAAAAGGAGCACGTGCCCTTATGGATCAACCGCCATTGCCTCTACCTAAATCCAACGGTTTTACCGATATCCGCCATTTTGTAAAAAATATCTGAGTGCAGTCTATTTTGCAGTGTCATATATCATTTATTTTTTGATGTAGGATTATCAATTTTGGTAAGAATATTAGTGAAACTATGTCTTAACTTTAACAGTATAACTAAGATAAATATAAAAAAAATAAAACATCATATCTCAGTTTTTTAAATGGAATGTCCAATATTTTTTCATTTTACAATATTTTTAAGACAAAATACTTCTATTCTTCTTAAACATGTCCTATACCTGTCATAATTACCGAGATTTTTACATTTTTGTTCTTAATATTTCGTTTTTAATGGAATTCACCACGTTTGGGTAATAACGTCATAAAACATTAATTTAAATAAAGTATTAATTTAAATGATAAATATTGTTCTAGTATTGCTTTTAAACAGGTTTTATATGATATAGAAAAAAGAGTGTACTTCTTTCATAATGAATTAGAAAAAACTATTTTTATGATTTATTATTTTGACTATCCAAAAGAAATGTGAATATCCAATTACAACTTAAAGCACGCAAATGCCTTAGACGCCTTAGATACATAGAAACCGAGGTAGGTGTTAAAAAATCCACAGCGAACAAAATAACTACGAAATTTAAATTTCATCCATCCAATCCATTCAATTTAAATTTCATCATATACAGTTGGTTCAAGAATTAAATTAAAATTATTTCGATAGAAGGACTGCATTTTGTAACTGGACAGTAAAAAAAAAATAGAGGCAACTTTCCACAAAAATGGGTATATCAACCGACATATCTTCCTTTATTACAGCAGTGAAAATCCAAGATTCATTATCCCTTTATATCATCATCATAGATGGTCTCTTATTAGGTCTCCCTCTTAGGGGAGGTCCTGTACTTTAACCAGCTTCCCGGATTTAATAAAACTAGATTTTTTCTTATGGGGTTTTGTTAATGAACAAGTTTATCAAATACCACTCACCACTATAGAGGACATGCAAATTAGAATAAGAAATGTGTTTATGAATATTAATGAGGTTTATGAATTAATGATACAATAATTATATAATGAATATTACTGCTCATTACAGTCAATAGTTCTTTTGAACATAGGCTTAGAGTTTGTATTGCACAAAAGTAGACATATTGAACACTTAATTAAATTATTGTAGTGACTTCTTTATATATGTTTGTATTTAAACTATCCTACTAAAAACTAAATATTTATGACATTTTTTTTACCACAACAGTAAGTTTTGTTAATCTATAATAATTGTTTTCTAATCAAATGTTAACATGTGATGACCTAAATTGTTAATATATCATGACTTATCATGAATATATTCATTAGTTTAATAATAACATAAAGTCTAAGGTCAATTCCATTAAAAACGAAATATTAAAAACAAAAAATGCAAAATCTCGGAAATTATGACAGATAGGACATGTTTAACAAGAATAGAAGTATTTTGTCTTAAGAATATTGTAAAATGTAAAAATATTTCATTCTATAATACATTCTATTGAGATATAATGTTTTGAATTTTATTCATTTATCTTAGTTATTCTGGACACCCTCTATAATGTAGGCAATTTTTTTGCATGGAAAGATAAGTCATAGTTTCTTTAATACCCCTACCAAAAATGATAATCCCACATCAATAAATAAATAATATATGACACTGCAAAATAGAATCTGCAACTCCGATAATTTTTATAAAATGGCGGATATCGATAAAACCACTGAGTTTATTATAGGACATGTTTCACGAAATATGTTTAGAATCAATAGCAGAATGCAAAAATTGATGAACATATAGGATATTCAATAAAAAAAACAAAACTATAACCCTGCCAGGGTTTTGTGAGATACCCTGTATAAATAAAATTAATTTTTAATTATGCAGCCAATTTAGTTGTACAACTCTTATACCTAAACTTTTTCTCCAGCCATTATTAAAATTTTAACCGATATCGCAATATCGGGACACCTTGTGTGTGTGTGTGTTTATATATATATATATATATATATATATATATATATATATATATATATATATATATATATATATATATATATATATATAGTCCATTCTTCTTCTTCTTTCCTGGTTGTTAAGTTGACCCGAAGGCCCTGACTTGTAATCTCTGATTTTTCCGAATGTCACGACAATGTCGCTTATTCGGAGGGTTTTAGCTGCCGTCCTTTAGGCAGGGATGTGATGACCGAAGAGGATGGTCATTCTGGAGCAACAGCCGGCAATGAAGCTGCCATGGCTCTAATTAGCGGATTGTCCGATAAGGACGCCGTCGCTAGGAAGTTGTCCAGCAATCTGGACAGGAATGTCTGTATCTCTGGTGTGTCAGTCTCCCGATGGATTTGTGCATTCCTTACAAACCATGGGGCATCGATTATTGTGCGAAGCGCACGTGATTGGAACGACTGCAGTTTTGCAATCGACGTTGGGAGGAGGAACGGCAACCAGGCCTGATATCCGTAAACAAGGACTGATCGGACCATGATTTTATAGAGGGTTAGTTGGATGTCCAGCGAGAGCTTACTTTTTCCATTCATTAGGGGGTAAAGCAGTCGAGCCATGGCTCTTGCTTTCCCGGTTGCCTTCTTTAGATGCGGCACCCACGTGAGAGCCTTGTCGAATTCAAGGCCCAGGTAGTGTGCCGATCTAGCCCATTTGATGGGAACTCCGTGGATACGGATATTCTGTCTGATTACTGGCTGTCTTCTTGTAAAGAGGACCGCCTGGGTTTTGCTGCGATTTATTGCTAGCCTCCAATAGGCTAGCTATTTTAGGGCTTTTAACGTCTGCCTTTGGAGCCTGGAGGTGATCAGCCAGGTCCCGTGGGCTGTCGTATAAAAAGCGGTATCGTCAGCATAGAAAGCAGTCTTCACATGCGGAATTTTCGGAAAGTCCGCCATGTAGACATTGAAAATTACTGGGGCAAGAGGGGATCCTTGCGGGACTCCCGCTTCGATTCGCTGGACTGATGATAAAGCACCATCGACGAGCACTTGGAAAGTGCGTCCAGTCAGAAATGATGCCAAGAGCTTGACTAGGTCTGTTGGTATACCCAGCCTGAGCATCTTGACTATAAGTCCAAGATGCCAGACACTGTCGAAGGCTTGCGAGAGGTCTAAGAAGACGGCTCCCGTATGGCGCCTGCCGCCAAAACCTTGCCTGATCTCCGTGCGAGCCGTGCCGCCTGGTGGACGGCCGCATGCCCCCTCCGGAAACCAAGCTGCTCGTTCGGCAGTATATTCTTGTCAGCTAGAACGCCGTTGAGAGCGTGTAATGTCGCTCTCTCGACGATCTTGCCAAGTGCGCTAAGCAAGCTAATAGGTCTATAGCTACTTGGCTCTTTTGGGTTTTTTCCTTTTTTCAGGATTACTATAATTTGTGCATGTTTCCATATAGATGGAAAGTGCTGGAGTCTGAAAGTAGCATTGACAATGTTTGTCAACTGAGCTGTTTGCTTGTTAGGTAGTCGTTTCAGCTGCATCGGAGAGATACGGTCGCGACCAGGAATTTCTAGCTTTCAAACCTCGGATAATATTGTGTATTATCTTCGGCGAGACTATTTGGCTGATCAAGTAGCCAGGGTTGGGAGTTCCTTGGTAAGATAAAATTTCTTGCCTGAACTGTTCAACTTTAGTCCTCTTTTCGGCTGAAGGCTGAAGAGAGGTCATCTGCTTTTGGTAGGTCACGGCAAAGAGCTCCGCCTTCTCCGCCCCTATGACGGCGTGAATATCACCCGTCCTCAGGGGGGGAACCAGCGCCCTCGCCTTTCCCACCAAATGATTGGCCGTTTTCCACAGTGATCGATCGGTCCTGTTGATTGACGCTAGAAAATCGTCCCATCTGTCTATCCTGAACTCTCTGAGAGCCTGTAAAGACTCCATTTTGGCTTCGTTTGCACGTCGCCCGAGCTCAGGATCGCCAGTCAGGCGATAGCGTCTGTAAAGTCTATTTTTCAGACGGATCTTCTCTTTCACCTCGGACGGGATGTCTAAGGTGGTCCGAGAAGAGTCCGTCTTAAAACTAGTCGCCACGTTCGTGGCTTCTATTATGTCATTAGTCAGCTTTTCGACCGCATCCTCTAGCTGCTGAACACTATCAATGCGCGGGTTGGGTCCGCTGCTTTGCAAATGCTCTTGGAATTTGCTCCAACTGATGTTAGATACCTTTCGCGGTGGGAAGGTGTCCTTGGTACCTATGGTTAGGATGACCGGGTAATGATCCGACGTAAGCTCGTGGGCAACCTGGACAGTGCATTGATTCGTTAGATTTCTCACGATGAAGAAATCTAAGAAACTACTGAGTCGGGATGGTTCGTCCGGGACAAGTAGGTTCAGCCCGTATCTATCCGCCATAGATAACAGGTCAGCACCCCTCTTGTCTGTCCATCTTGAACCCCACATTTGGTTGTGTGCGTTGTAGTCTCCTCCAATGATGACTGGAGTGTTGTTAGTCAGGAACCTGCCCACTTCGCCAGAATCGAACTTATTGCAGGCTCTCTGGTACCAAGAAGATAGGTTTACAGGATGTTGTATTGTTATGTTGTCAATTTTCGCAATCAGCAAAGCCACCTGGTCTTTCAGTTGTTTGATGAGCTCTTTCAGCTCGAAAATCGTCTCGTTCAGGCCGTGGTTATCCCTACGGGCCTGGTTTAGTTCAGCCTGAAGGGCTGCGATGACGTCATCGGGCCCGTCGGACGGGCCCGGTAATACAAATGCCATTTATGCCAACAGTTCACCAAATAAAATAATAAAAAGCACTCCAAATAAGCAAAAGCAGCGCATAAGGCGCTGAAATGAAAATTTAAAAGCCTTAAGATATTTATTATTTTTGTTATTATGCCCAAAAGCTATCCTAGTACTTACCGGCCAGGATCGTCGGGGTAAATCTGTCGAAATACAATTCCAGCACTCTCCACTGCACCCGATTCGCACTAAAGCGAATTAACGCGCACTAAAAACTGCAGGAAAATAGATCGTTTCGAAAGAAACAACCTAATTCCGGAATATTGTTTAGATAAAAGCCACGTGGAGCTACGAAACACTTGGATAGTATCAGGAGCATTAGCCAATGGGAGCTCTAAAAAGTGCGTCCTCACCGTGCGACTGCTCTGATTGGAATGTATATAGTCCAGTCGTAACGGATTCTTTAGAAGAAGATGTTAATTATAACCAAGCCGTATAACCGTGGCCAAGCAATTATAACCAAGGCCAAGACATTAGTCTTGGAGTCCAATCAGAGCACTCGTACTGAATGGACGTGTTTTCAAGAGCTCCCAATGGTTAGCTTCTCCAAACTACACCAGGCTACTTGGTGGCGTGATTGTGACGTCACCAACGGTTTTTCATAGTGGTATTGATTGTTCTTCTAAAAACAATTAATATTTCACAGTTTTTAAAGATTTTTCCGCATTTCGTGAATTATTTTTGAAGATCTCGCGGCAATCCAATGCATGAAGTGTGCGGCCAATCACACTTCAAAAGAATGCAAAAAGCTGAAGAACGCTCCGGTTAAATGTGCCAACTGTGCAGGTCCGCACCCGGCCAACTCAAAGCTTGTCCCCAAAGACCCCCGAACAAGGGTGAGGGAAAGAAAAATTAATCGAATACTCCATATAAACCTCCGCCAAAAATTTCACCCCGAACTTTCGTTTGGGGGACACAAAACAATAATACAGCACCGGCTTCCGCGCCGGCTGCTCCCCCAAAGCCCCATCTTAGGATGGAGGCTCCAAGAATTCAGTTACCGAACTTCACGATACTGAAGGAGCAAATGATGCAGCAGATGGCTGCTATGGTCCAAGAGCAGTTAAATGTTGCACTAGTAATGTTCCAAACCAGCAATGAATAATAAAAATTCGTTGCAGGTTGTAAGATGGAATTCCAATTCTCTGAACGGGAAAAAATTGGAACTCACGGCGTTTCTGGAAGATCACAGCCTAGACGTGGCTCTGATTCAGGAGACCTTCCTTAAACCGAGCGAACGGTTCGGTGTGAGGAATTTCTTCTGTTACAAGGAGGGCATGCTCGGCGGAGCGGGGGGTGGTCTGATGATTCTCGTCAAGAGAGGAATCAGACATAACCTGCTGCCTCCGACGAGCCTTACTTCTTCATAAGTCATGTCTGTGCAGGTGGCTCTGGAAGGTAATCTGGTCAACCTATCTTCATGGTACCAGAGAGCTTGCCACAACTTCGATTCAGGTGAAGTTGGCAGGCTCCTGAATAACAACGCTCCATTCATCATTGGAGAAGATTACAACGCCCATAACCGATCGTGGGGTTCGGATCTGATAAACAGGAGAGGAGCTGACCTGTTATCTTTGGCGGAAAGATGCGGGCTGAACCTCCTTGTTCCAGACGAACCATCCCGTTTCCGCAGCTTCTTAGATTTCTTTATCGTAAAGAATCTAACGAATCAATGCGAAGTTCAGGTTGTCCATGAGCTTACCTCGGATCACTACCCGGTAGTGCTAACAATCGGCACCAAGGTTGATACCTTCCCGCCGAGAAAGAAGACTAATATCTGTTGGAGCATTTTTCAGCAGCATTTGGAGGACAGCGGGCCAAACCCGCGTATTGGTAACGTTCAGCAGCTTGAAGATGCGGTCGAAAAATTAACCCATGACATAATAGAAGCCATGCAAGTGGCTACTAAAACCTCTCCAGAATCAACTCGGACTACCTTGGACATCCCGTTCGAGGTAAAAGAGAAGATTCGTATAAAAAACCGGCTTTACAGACGCTATCCCCTGACTGGCGACCCTGAACTCCGGCTTCGTGCAAACGAAACCAAGAGACGACAGGTGGGATGAATTCCTGGCGTCAATCGACACGGCTAATCGATCATTATGGAAAACAGCCAAATTCATGGTGGGTAAGGTGAGAGCGCCGGTTCCCCCCCTGAGGAGTTACTGGGGCGGAGAAGGCGGAGCTCTTTGCCGTAACCTACCAAAAGCAGATGACCTCTCTTCGACCCTCAGTTGAGAAGAGGAATAAAGTTGACAAGTTCAAGCAAGAAATCCTTTCATACCAAGGAACCCCTAACCCCGGCTACGTGATCAGCTAGATTGTCTCGCCGAAGATAATACACGATATTATCCGAGGTTTGAAAGTCAGAAAAGTTCCCGATCGCGACCGCATCTTACCAGTGCAGCCGAAACGACTACTTAACAAGGAAATTGCGCAGTTGACTAACATAGTCAACGCAATTTTCATACTTCAGCATTTTCCATCTCTATGGAAACATGCCCAAATCATCGTAATCCTTAAAAAAGGAAAAAACCCGCAGGAGTCAAGTAGCTACAGGCCGTTCTAGTCAAGTAGCTACAGGCCAGCTAACGGCGTTCTTGGCGATAAGAACATTCCGCCGGCGAACAGTTTGATTTCCGGAGGGGGGCACGCAGCCGTCCATCAGAAGGCGTCATACGGGAGCTGTCTTTTTAGACCTCTCGCAAGCATTCGACAGAGTCTGGCATCTCGGACTCATAGTCAAGATGCTCAGACTCGGCATACCAACCGACCTAGTTAAGCCGATTTCATCATTTCTGACTGGACGCACTTTCCAAGTGCTCGTCGATGGTGTTCTTTCATTCGTCCAGCGAATCGAAGCGGGAGTACCGCAAGGTTTCCCTCTTGCCCCCGTAATCTTCAATGTCTACATGGCGGACTTTCCAAAGATTCCGCACGTGCAGACTGCATTTTATGCTGATGATACGGCTTTCTATACGTCGGCCCATGCGCAATGGGTAATTATATCTAGGTTGCAAAGGCAGATGCTGAAAGCCTCGAGATGACTAGTCGAATGGCGACTAGCAATCAATCGCAGCAAAACCCAGGCTGTCATTCTCACCTGAAAACAGCCGATAATCCTTCAGAATATCCTTATTCACGGAGTCCCAATCAAGTGGGCCAAAAGGGTTCACTGTCTGGGACTTTGACAAGGCCCTTACGTGGTCTTCGCACCCCAAGAAAGCTACCGGATGCTCGGTATGCTGTACCCCCTAATCAATCGAAGAAGTAAGCTCACGCTTGACAACCAACTAACCCTGTATAAGTCCATGGTCATATCAGTTCTTATCTACGGACATCCGGCCTGGTACCCGTTCCTCCCAACTTCATCGATTAAAAGATTTCAGTCTTTTCAATCACATGCGCTTCGCACAATAGTAAACGCTCCCTGGTTTGTAAGGAATGCGCAAATCCACCGGGAGACAGACATTCCAGAGCTTCAGACGTTCCTGCCCAGACTACTGGACAAATTCTTAGCGACGGCGTCCCGCGGCGTGTTCGGACAATCCGCTAATAAGAGCCATGACAGCTTCATTGCCGGCCGTTGCCCCAGAGGGACCACCCACGTCGGTCATCACAATCTTGCCTAAAGAACGGCAAATAAACCCTCCGGATAAACGACATTGTCACGACGTCCGGAAAAAATCAGAGAATACAAGTCAGGGCCTTCGGGTCAACTTACCATTCAGGAAGAATAAGTAAGTAATGTCTTGGAATTAAGGAAGGAAAGGAAAAAAGGCGCTTTTGGGTGCACCCGCATTTTGAAAATTAAAAATTCAACGAAGAATATTTGTAGCTGCAAAGAAACTCCTAGACTCCGTTAAATTTAAAGTTATGTACAGAATTAGTCCAACAACCCTTTTAGAGTTGCTTAGTTTTTTAGTTTAGTGGCTCTTGTAAAAAAGTGGATACCACATTTAAGCGGTGCATTGGTGTAGAAGAAACACTTATAATAACGCTAAAGTAAATTTAAAACATATTTTCTATTAAATATTTTACATAAACATTTAACTAATTAAGGTAAATTTAATATATTTTCTATAAAATATTTTACATTCACATTTAACTAATAATTATTACTTAGATTTTCTGGGCTGCAAAACTTTTGATAGAACGCTGCTAAACCTATCCTTTGGTCAGATGGAGTTGGACGATATCCTACATCAGATTGAGTAGTATATCGTCCAGATACAGGAGTTGGAGGATTTGACATGTGTGATGAGTTTGAAGATGGTGTATCGTCTAACAACGAAGCCAACAACTCCAAAACTTACAATCGGAATTTTCGCATCTTATATTCGCTTAGTTTTTGTACTAAAATAGATAGCAAACTAATCAGATAGCAAACTCAAAGGAAACATTTTCCGAGAATTTTCTTCTTTGGGTTCATTGGTTCTTTTTTCGATATATTTAATAAAAACCTCATCAGTAGCGTTTGTATAGGTCGTTTTATTGTTTTTCGTTTTTCATGTGGTTCTTCTTGCTCGCTTGAATTATTTGAAATGCTATCTTTATTTGTAATTTGCTCAATGAGCTCAAATTCTGGTTCGGTACTTAATAGACTTTCCGTAGGAGGTTGAACATTACCAGAAATACTACTCTTATTTCCTATGAAGGGCACTAAAAATTATAGATAATCCATTAAGTAGTATTTTTTCTGCCTTCCGGAACTATTCGGCGGATTTTTCAGTTTTTTAGAAAACACGGTGAGGATATTTCACTACTTCTCCTTACACTTGGCAGCTGAAAATAAAAATTTTATTAATTTTAAATTAATAATATAGTGCGCAGTGTTTGTGTACCATACCCATTTCAAGAACAAAATATGGAAGAAGAAGTAAATATGGAAAATGGAGAACCGGAGTTACATATTAGACTTTGGCATGAATAATGTAGGACGTAGCCGAGGTAAGAAACCTAACAGCAATACATTTTCCTAACAGCAACAAATACCATATATCCCTTGCTAGGGTCACTCAATTAGTATTTATATTACACTAGAAATTTTTCCACTTGCACCAATTTTAAACTGAATGTTTCCTCGTTCATGCCGAATAAGCAATAATAATAAAATATAAAGTAAAATAAAATAACAAAGGAAAACAACGTTGTGTAGAACTGAAATAAACAAAAAATTAAAACATATATTACCCACATTAGATAAGGAGGAAATGAGAAATCTTGTCTTGCTCAACATGAACTCGAGCATGACCATAATATATATATATATATATATATATATATATATATATATATATATATATATATATATATATATATATATATATATATATATATATATATATATATATATATATATATATATATATTAGTAATTTAAGAATTGTTAAAATTGTAAATAATAATAGGGCTTTGAATGCATATGAAAGTATTCAAATAGCAAAATCTAAGCAAATCATGTACCAGGATAAAGGTCCTATTTCATTTAGTCAACTTTTTGAATTATTAATGTAACGCTTGGTTAATTTCACGGTTCATGATTTTTATATGTTTGATTAGGTATGATTGCTATGAAATTCAAGACGTTCTTTATTTATTATTTGTATTATTTAATTTTCATAATAAATACCATGTGAGTTAAAATAACAAAAGAAATTAAAACTATTTTAAAAATATTTTGACGCATTTCTGATGCTCATATTTGTAAGTTGTTTCCAAAGTTGCGGTTTAGACCTATTGGATGTTCGTAATCGTATCAACAGCAGCGGTTCGTGGGAGAAAAACAGTTGGGGACGTATAACCAAATTTTGGAATGGTGATAGGGAAATCCGTCGCAACCAAAAATTTTACATTTCTTAGTCACATACACACAATTTACTGTGTAGAAATTCGAGTGTAACTGTCAGATATGAAATTTTCAAATCGGTACCTAGATAATAAAATTTTGCTAAACTCACCATAGGGCCGCGGCCATTAAATCTGTTTGTAGTTGAAGTCCGTCCTCCTAAATTTCTGAGCAGCAAAGTGGTCGATGACTTGATCATTAAAATTTGAAATTAACTTCACAAGCTTGTTTTCAATAGATAGCATTGCTAACGCGCACAGCTGTTTCTGGTCCATAGTGTTTTTTAGAAATGTTTTAATTCGTTTGAGAGTAGAGAAGCATCTTTCGCTTTCCACAGTCGTCATAGGGACGGTACACAAAACAGTCAGCAATTCCACAGATTCACTAAATGTTGATGTTAAATTGTTTTGGATAAACATTTGTAACAGCGGCACAGCCCCACTGTGTTTCATAAAATCGTCCCGAGCGGACATTACCGAGAGTTCATTTTTTAATTTTAAGTAATTTACGCTTGCAAACAGGTTACACACAGTTTTAATGTCTTCATTTGGAAAGACGGCTCGATATTCACCAAGTTTTTCAGTTTCAAATAAATTTGCAACAGTTAGGTATATATCGAAAATAAAACGTTCATGAACCTGTACCATTAAGGTATCACAGATTTCCATGCATATCCTGACATTCTTATTGGGATCCTCCTTGTCAGTAAATTTCCGTTTTTTTTTCTGCGATTCTTTATGAACGTTGTAGATTCTTTACCAGTTAAGTTACCAAATTCTTGATTAATTTGTATTTCTATATTGTCTCTAATATTTTGAATGACTGTTGAAAAAGTTATCAAATTCTTCTTAACTTTAAGTGCATCTAGTTGCCTGCTTTGTAGTTGATCCAAGAGCATGTCACAGTGAGGTATAATTTTAGTGAAGAAAAACGACCAAAATTTAAAATTATCATCCACCAAATAATTTATTAATCTCTGAGCTTGATTAACAGAATTTTTATCCGACTCGGCGTGCATAATTTCTTCAAGGCATGTTTACAATTCTTCTTTGTGTAATGTAATTTGTAATAATGTAAACAGCATTCACACTTTTAGACGTAAAGTTTCATCTGGCCAAACGGGATAGCTGCCTTTTCACAACGCTGTCCAGAACAGTTGTCCTTTTTGATGATCGAGAAAAGAAGGGGAAATGCAGACAGATTTGCAAAAAACACCCATAGACATTTTTCTATTGTACAACACATTTCTATTATTAGATTTAATTGGTGAGCATAGCAGTGAATATACTGTGCATTCTTATAAATATTTTAAATTTTGGCTTGTACTCCTCCGACTGTACCTCTCATCACGGAAGCACCATCATAACGTTGGGCTAAGAGTTTCTTAGGTTCTTTATCTATTCTTAACTCACTTAGCACCGGCAGAATTTCTGAAATTCCATCTGCTGTGTGCTTTTTTGGTATTAAAAAGCCCCAGAATCTCTCGTAAATTTCGCTATTTTTAACATATCTGATTATAAAAATCATCTGCATTTGAGTAGATGTCTCGGTTGTACATCGGCCTGTATGACAACATATTTTACTGTGTGAATTTCCTTTTTTAATAAATCGCGACAAACATGCAACATTGAATTCAGTAATTCGTTCTGAATTTGTTTGGAGATGCCTAGAAATAACTTATTTTTAGAGCGTTTTAAATGAGTTCCTAGAATCCTGTCTATTTCGGCCATCAAATTTACTAGCCCTCTAAAAATGCCAGGATTTTCTAAATTGTAGCTTTGTCATGCCCACGTAAGGCAAGCTCAAATGCCCCACAGAATTTTATACCGTCAATTAACTTAGACAATATGTAACGATTGCTATCAACTGTTTTATTGCGTGCTTTAATATACCGTGTGTCCCTGCCAAATGGAATAAATTCGTTAATAAATAAATGGTGGCCTGTTCGAAAAAACGCTCGAACACGTCGACTGATATTTTTAGATGCGCATTTTTTTCAAAATTTTTTTTTTATACAGGGTGTGTCATGTAACAGTGGCCAATACCAACTTTCTTATTTTAAATACAACACCCTATATATTATTTAATTTTTGGATTCTTCAGGAAATTCTAGACATATTTCATGTAAAATATCCTAGACTTATCTTCAACTGTTTTCTTAAATATTAAGTAATTCTTCGAACATTATCAGCAAATAGGCAAAGATAAAAAATCAGGTATGGAGATAGGACACGAACTCAAGCTGAAGTTATTCGTTTCTTTAGGGAAAAATATCCTGACTTACCACCCATATCCCAAGGTACAGTAAGTAAAGTTGAAAAACAATTTAGAGAACTGGGACACATGAGACAAATTAAGAAGGAAGCAGTGTCGTTGACCGATAACAAAAAAATGCATGTAATGCTTGCATTCCAAGACAATCCGCATAACTCAACTCGACAAGTTGCCTTGGAAAACAATGTTGGTCGTTCTTCGGTTGCCAAAATATTGAAAGAGAATAAAATGCATCCGCATAAGCTACAGCCTACTCAAGAACTTAGTGAAAACGACTTCGACAGGAGAATGGAGTTTTGCGAACAAATGATGCACAGAATAGACAACAACCTTCTGAGAGTGGAAAACGTTTTATTTTCTAATGAATCTACTTTTACTCTTCATGGGCATGTCAATCGCCAGAACTGTCGTTATTGGTCGAGAGAAAATCCTCACTGGATGCGGGAAATTCACACACAAAGACCTGAAAAGATTAATGTCTGGGCAGGTATTATAGGAGATCAAATAATTGGTCCAATATTTTTCGATCAAAATTTAAATGGGGTAAATTACTTAGACTTTCTCCAAAATCAGCTCATTCCAAATCTTATAAATTTGTACCCTAATAGAAGAAATCCTCAATTGCTAGCCGACACAATTTGGATATTTTTCCCTAAAGAAACGAATAACTTCGGCTTGAGTTCGTGTCCTATCTCCATAACGTATCATCATTAAGATAGTTATTTTATGACTCTCTGATAAGATATGACTCTCTGATAAATGCACCATGTTTAAATCAAATGAATCACACACGTCAAAGAAAACTAATTTAAAAGGCACGTTGATTTTTTTGACGTTTTATACAACAAATACCTACCTTTGAAAACCTGATTTTGTATCTTTGCCTATTTGCTGATAATGTTGATAATGTCGAAGAATTACTTAATATTTCCGAAACAGTTGAAGATAAGTCTAGGTTATTTTACATAAAATATGTCTAGAATTTCTTGAAGAATCCAAAAATTAAATAATATACAGGGTATTGTATTTAAAATAAGAAAGTTGGTATTGGCCACTGTTACATGACACACCTGTATAAAAAATTTTTGTTGAAAAAAATGCGCATCTAAAAATATCACTCGACGTGTTCGAGCGTTTTTTCGAACACGCCCCCATTTATTTATTAACGAATTTATTACATTTGGCTGGAACACACGGTATATATATATATATATATATATATATATATATATATATATATATATATATATACTTATTTCTAACTAATTTTCAAATGTCTTTGTGAAATAGAACGCGATTTTACCTTTGCGTCCAAATATTTCACATCATTAAAACCGTGTTTAATCCAGCCAAAATCAAGAGCGCCCGCATTCACTAGTTTTTCGACTTATGCCAAAATGCACGGAAAACAATAAAATTTATTTGATTTCTCGCATCCACATAACCATGAATACTTCTCATACACCTCAACATTGGTTTTATTGACTGTGTGTTTGTATGTTGCTCGATTTGCAGAATCGGTGTAGGCCGTCCAATATTTTTGATGACAATTCGGTCCTCAAATGTTAATGTGACATTATTTCTATTCATATATTGCACTGAATTCATCTTCACTTTTGTAATCGTTTAAAACATTCACTTTGCAACCACTCGAAAAATCGAAAAGCGCGATGGCGAAAAACACCTAACTATTGAGAATGGGACAGCGCCGAAGATATGACATTATAAAAGCGTTGAATCTCTGGGTTACTAGCAAAGCGATCTTCCTGTCTTTGTTTTTCGTACGCGATAGTAAAGAAAACAGTAGCGGCACAAACTTGTCTGTGACGAAAGCGTGTGTTCTTTAATCGGTGCGCTTCAGCAACCCGCGACCTATTTCGTTACCGCGAATGACATAAGGAAGGGCACGTGCCCACGGTCCAAGCGCCACAATACAACAATACAATACAATTTTCCCTTTCATCAAAAAAGTAAGTTTTTCGAGCAACCAGAAGTCATATGTGATAAAATCAGACCGATATGATGTATATCCGATCATAATACATTTGCATTTTGCATTTTTGTTATTTTTTTTAACACCACCCGTTTTCCCCAATTTTCAATAGAAATAATCATTGCAGTTTTTTGGTTGTTTTTTTCAGTTCGAATTATTTTGGAGCCTTGCCGTGAAACGTCTTCAATGCGCTTTTTGCCGTCACGAAATTCTATAAACCACTTAAAAAAGTATTGCGGGGTCTTTTTAACCATCATAAACGGTTTGAATTATGGCAAAGGTGTCTGTGACTTTTTTTTATCCAACTTAAAGTTAAATTTTAAGTTGTTTTTTCGATCGCGGCTCAAACAGTACTATTCCGTTTTATCTCATTACGGACGAAAACGAGATGCCATCGTCTTAAAATTTTTGGTAGTTCATAATGTGTTTACTCGTTCAAAGATAGCGCTGGGGGTTAAGCGAATGTTTAATCAGTCACCTTTTCTGTTGGAGAGATTGCGTATTAGCTAAATTAACATTCCAAAGAATTAAATTTTTTTTTCTGTTATTATTTTATTGCGAACACACACAGTACACAGTACAATATCTGTCCTTAATCTATGATATATCTAGAGTTATAATTCAGAAATATTAAATAAGTTAGAAAACTATTGGGTTGATGCTCAACAGCTCAATCTTTAAAAATAACATTTACCAGGTGTAGAAGTTAATAATTCTTAACTTTTTCTTAAAAAAAAAAACATTTATTTTGGGAGAAAGGTAAAAAATGGTTTATTCAAAGTATGCGCCATCGCTAGCTGCACATTTTTCCCATCTCTCAGACAATTTGTAGTTGCCCTCTCAGAGATTTTTTGAGGTGGTCCAGTCATCAAGTAATTTTTCAAACTCTCCGGAATTCTTAAAGTGTTTCATGGAAAGTGTGAGACATCGATGAAAACATGTGGTATCCGGAAGGGGCCAAGTCTGGTGAGTACGGTGGGTGGGGCAAGAGTTCCCTGCCAAGGGTAGAAATAGTGTCCCCGATCGCTTTCACTGTATGTGATGGAGACTGCAAAATCATGACGCTGAGGTGGTGACTGCATGCACGACGCTGTCGTGCTACAAAATCACTTTTCCGTGTCTTGTGGACCATTCTGGACGCTTTTCGATCAATGCATGGTTCAAATTGATCATTTGTTGATGGTAGCGATCGGTATTAACTGCTTCACCTGGTTTCAGAAGCTCGTACACGACACCCTTCTGATTCGACCAACTTAAATACACAGCACTGTCTTCTTTCCAAAGCGATTCGGTCTTGCGGTCGATGTTAATGGTTGTCCTGGGTCAACCCATGATTTTCTGCGTTTTGGGTTCTCTAAATATATCCATTTTTCGTCTCCAGCCATGATTCGATGCAAAAAAGTTTCATTCCGAGAAAGCAAAACTTCGTACACCGTTTTTTGCTTTTCCATCGGTCTGTCGTTCAGCTGATATGGTACCCATATTCCTGCCTTGTGGATCTTTCCCAAGGCATGCAGATTATTAAAAATGATACGGAGACCATCATTTAACCTCTCTACCATTTGTTGTTGAGTTTGCATATCATCTTCTTTCAGCAATGCTTGCAATTCGGTATCTTTCAATTTTTTTCGGTTGACCTGGGCGTTCTTTGTCTTTCAAATTGAAATCATCACTTTTGAATCGTCTAAACCAACGTCCACAAGTGCCTTGCATTGGGACATTGTCACTGTAAGTTTCCTCAAGTATACGACAGATTTCATTCGCGTTTTTCTTTTGAGTGAACAAGAATAGCAGTACGTGCTTTTTATTTGGCTTGAAACTCGACATGTTTACCACATGAAAAAAATATGAAGCTAATTGAAAATGGCATATTGAAAGGTCCCGCAATAAAATGACATAAGAGATTATACTATGAACCGACCGTTGTTTCCAACGCCATCTCTTAAAGATAAAGGTAAAGGTAAAGTGTTAGGGTTAGAGGCCCATCAGCAACTAGGCTATTTAACGACTGGACCTACAGCTTAACGTGGGATCCGAACCACGGTCATCAGCTTCCGAAAAATCCAAGCCAGCACCCCCCTCGGGCTATAAACCCTTGGTTATGTGCCTACCTATAAGTCTATCAGGAAACCTACCGACTGGCGAGTGACCAACGTAGAACACTTCTCAGAAGGCATCCGGCCTTACCCAGCCTTTAACTGGCGTGACTGAGGGGTAATTCATAGTCGAATTTTACACTCTTGCCTAAAAATAATCACAAACATTTAGGAAGCAAACAGACAGAAGAAAGAAAGAAAAACAACCATCCGAGCGCTGGAATCGAACCAACTACCGCTCCAGTGCGGTTTCGGCACAGCAGCAGCAGGCCGATGCTCTTACCGTCCGCACCAACACGACCGGCTCTCTTAAAGAACATTTATAATTATTAACTGCCACATCTGGTAATCAATATAGTAGGTGCCGTTCTGTTCGATGTTCATCTTTGTTCATCCTTTTTGGTAGCTGCATAATCTCGAACTCATAGAAGTTCTGAAGTTTCTGGCCAAGGAAGTAACATTTTTACTGTCTACCTGTTTTGAAGCGATATAAATAAATGGCAGGAGGAGGGTGCAAGATCGGGAGAGTGTCGTGAAAACATCTCCGTGAAATTGTAAAAGTTTGGGCGAGGTGGCCAAAGATACGTGTGGTCTAGCATTGTCTCGATGTAACGGAATACCCTTTCAGTTGGATAATTCAGGAGGCTTCTGGTTGATTGCTAGTTTTAATTCATTCAGTTATGAATGGTATTTCTCCGAATTAATGGTCTGGTTTTCAGATTACAGATCATAATAAACTATTTCTTTCCAGTCCCGCGAAATGTATCATCTTGATACTGTTGAGTGATTGATTCCAATAATTTCTTCGATCTCTTGAATTGTTCTATGACCATTACTTTGAATTAACGCCATTATTTAATTGTCATCAGCCTTGGCGGTTGCCTAGGAGATGAAGCATCGCTAAGATTAGAATGGTTTTCACGAAACTTCCTGTACTATATATGGAACGTGGGATTGTCAACGCCACCCTCACCGTACACATAACATATTTTCTTTTGCATCTGTGGATCATTCGTGTCTTTTCGGAATTAAAAAAAAAATGTCGACAATGTATGATCTTTATTTTCTGCCATTTTGAATACAAAAACCAAATAACACAATTTTTTCAAGTATTAGTTGAAATTCCTTCTTTCAAATAGGACGAACTTTTGCATCAATTCAATATTTCTAGAGAGGCGGATTAGTCACATAAAAATAATATACCATATGTTACATTTTACTCCTTTCCACCCAGTGGTGGAGCATTAAATAAATGAACCAGGTCCAAATGGAAAGGGATGGGACTGAGGTGCAAAAAAATAAAACGAAATAACATACAGCTTTATTTAAAATTTATAAAACCAGTAGTAGGTTGTGATTTCTTTGATGTGAGTTGGACTTGTTGAGTTTGGGCTGATGATGTTGTTGGTTCAGTGTCTCTGAGAGCATCCCAGTCTATTGAATTTGGGTCTAGAGTTGGAATGGACTGAGAGAATCGTTCTGAGGCACACCTCAGAAAGATCGTTTGCTTATTTTGGGCTAGGATGCTACTAGTCAGCAGGGTATTTCAGTTTTTTTTCTGTTTATTTAACTTTTTTTATTTAACCTTTTGTCTTTGTGTATTTGTCTAAAATTGCCAGACTCAAATCTTAGCTTTACAGATCTCTGTAAAATTGGCACAAATTCTCTGGGCTGAAAATTAAAAAAGTCTGACTCGTTGATTTTTTAGTCCGATAGCTTTTTACATTTGGCATTTGCATTCATATTTAAAATCATCCCTCATCTATCATCATCGTCATTAAGTCATTGTCCATCCACTGCAAGATAAAAGCCTTTTCATCATGCTTCCAACTCGTGCGGGCCTGAGCTCTCCTCTGCTCGAGTCCAGTATGTGTTTTCGGTCTTCTTTGTGAACGTTTATGATCAAGCGAAATTTACCCCAGGGTTACTTTGGTCTATCTGTCATCACATCGCCTCGCTATATGGCCTGCCCACCTCCATTTCAGTTCCTTTCTGTCCCGCCTTCTGTAATGTCAAGCATATACTTCCATTCTCCTCCGTATTACCCGAAGTTTTTGAACTGATTGTGACGTGAATGTCCATGTTTCGTATGTTATAACGGTAAGGATGCACTTCCTCTTCAGACAAAATGGGAGTTTGTTCTTAAACACTATTTTGAGCCTGCCATCCATATATTACACGCCGTCTACCTCCTGGTCAGTATCACCCTCTGTCAAAGCTCCTTATTTACGGTTCCGTTATTCACGTTTTCAGTATTCGCGGATTAAAAAATTGTAACCACTTCTTGTTTTCGCGGTTGAAAATGTCTTTATTCGCGGATTCAAAACTAATGATACATATTGTATTTTTAGAATAATATACATTTATTTTTCAGTTACCTTTCAAAACAAGGTATTTATAAATAAACAAGTCTTATTTCCGCTTGGCCAAAAGTTTTTTGACAAATAAGTCGCCGCCGCTGTACGCGCCGTCGTGTTACGCGTGACGCTATGATTTTTGATAAAAGCTGTCTTAGGACGATCGGTGCCGTATCTTTTTTGTATAATCGCTTTAAGTCATTCGTTGCAATAATTTCGAATGAATAGCACGAGTATCTTCTGCTTTGTTCGCGATTTATAACGAGTCGAAAATTGGTTGCTATCCGGAAAAAAGTCGTGTTGTCGCTTAAGGTAAAACTAGAAATGCTTGATCGTTTACACCTTGGCGAGTTGTTTGAATCCATATCATATTTTTTTTAATGTCAATTAATCAACTGTACAATTGATCAAGAAATCAAAAGACAAAATAAGGAATTCTACTGCTTCAACTTCACTATCAGCAGAAATTGTTCGTGATCCGGCGATTAAAAAAATGGCATTAATATTATAGAGCTGCATTAATATTATAGATTGAAGATTGTAGCCAAAGGAGAGTGCCTCTAAGTGGTTCTATAATCCATGAGAAAGTTAAGCGTCTTTACGCACATTTTAAAAAACCTGGTGATGAACATACTGATATAGGATTTCAAGCATTGTTGCAAGATTGGTTCAATAACTTCAAGGTGTGACAATCACTGCGTAACATCAACATTGTTGGAAAAGCTGCATCTGCAGCACTGGATGCAAAACTGAACAAGTGTTTAATGCAGATGAAACTGCCCTGTCTTGAGCAAGAATGCCAAACAAAACTTTTATGTCCAAAAGTGAAAAGTCCGCCTCTGGTTTTAAGGCAGCAAAAAATAAAATTACATTGCTGCTCTATTCTAATGCATCAATTATTGGAAGCGATGCTTTACAGATCGCTAAATCTTTGTGCTTTAATAAATCAAAACAAGGAGAACCTATCAGTGTTTTGGCGTTCAAACAAGAAAGTGTGTGTTATATGTGTCATTTTCTGTGACTGGTTCGGGGATTGTTTTGTTCCTGAAGTTCAAACTTATTTAAAGAAAAATGATTTAGATTTCAAGGCAGTTCTAGTTTTGGACCAATGCTCCAGGTTACCCTTGTCATCTTGAGGATATGCATCCAAATATAAAGGTGATATTTTTGCCTTATAACACTGTCTTACTCCAACCTATGAATCAAGGAATAATCCAGGCCTTAACACGTTCAGTGCCAGCGACGCGGCTCCGCGTCCAACCCAACTATCCTCTGTGGCCAACGACGCGGTCCCGCGTCTTTGTCCTGTTTATTTTGTATTGGGGATTGTAAGCATGGCAATGTAGTTAAATTGGCAATCTAGGATGATGGTTGGCAATCTAGGATAGTTTAGTGAGTAAGTTGGCACCCTTGGTTTTCGGATGTTCTTCTTCCCTTCTAAAGTTTATTTTGAGGTTATTATTGTTCTTCATATTTTGGTGCTGTTTTGATGTGATAATTTGAGTTATTTTTATTCAAAAATTAATTTTAACTAATTTAAATAATTACAACATTATTAAACCTTTATTTTTTGTTTTTTGGAAGTTTTTTGGAAGCGAATTGTTAGCAGGCAATGAGCCAATATATTATTTTAATTTATATTTTAATGACAACTTGCTCAAACTGATAGTAAGAGCAGTCCCGTATAACCGCCTGGAGAGATTTAGATGTTGAAGAATTTAAAATATTTTTTGGTTTGTTACTTTATACTGGTACAATAAAAGCTCCCAGATTAACTGATTATTGGAGAAGGGCACCACTATTTAATTTGGGTTTTGGGAGTTATATGAGCCGCAATAGATTTTTTCTTGATATTAAGGTGTCTACACTTTTCCAAAAATCCTGAGTTTGAAGATCGTACTCCTGAAGATAGGTTGTTTAAAGTAAGACCTATAATAGAACATTTTAACCCAAGCAGAAATTTATGTATAGACGAGAGTGTAATGCTCTGGCGTGGGATGTTATTTTTTAGAGTTTACATCAAAAACAAACGCCATAAGTACGGTGTAAAATTTTACTTGTTGAAAGGAGACAAATTGCTTCAGACTTTTATATACTCTGGTAAAACAGACGTATTAGGAGGAGTTGGCCTTGGGGAAAAAATTGTAGTGCATCTAATGGAAGACTATGTTAGCAATGGCCATAGCTTGTTTATAGACAACTATTATACTAGTGTACAACTGGCCGAAACATTGCTTCAAAGGAAAACAAACTGTACGGGTATTTTACGGCAGGACAGAAAAGAAATTCCTAAAGATATCAAAACCACCGCTCTCAAAAAGGGAGAGATTATACAAACATTTAACAAAAAGGGTGTTTGCCTTGGAAAGTGGAAAGATAAACGACATGTAATGATGATTTCAACGGAGACAAGTATGGAAAAAGAAGAGGTTACTACAAAAAGGGAAAAGACGGTAGAAAAGCCTAGTACAGTGTTACTGTATAATAAATTTATGAGCGGCATTGATCTACAAGACCAGCTCCAGACCTACTATAGCTGTGAAAAGAAAAGTCTGCGTTGATACAAAAAGGTGGGAATTTACCTTATTTTACATATGTTGATGAATTCATATTTGCTTTACAATAGATATAGCCAAAACAAACTTAGTTTGTATGACTATAGAATGAAAATTATTTATACCCTTATTGGGGAACCAACGAAACAGATCTATTCACCACCTGCTAAACAAAACAAAAGGAAAAGAGAAGCTCCGGCCCATAAAATTAAAAAACAAAAAAAAGAACAGATACCATTTTTGAATGCACAATGTGTGCAAATCAACTTGGATATTGTCCCGAATGCTTCTGCAAAGTACATTATTGTACACTTGATGAATAATACTTTTTTTTGTATTTATATAAGTAGATTATTATTTCTTTTTTTTCTTCTTAAAATTTTTTCAACTGTAAAAAAATACCACGTTTCATTTTTATTGTAAAATATATATAATATTAAAATACATAAAAGATTTATTACTAACCCTATCATAAAAAAAAAGGAAAAGTGTTAGAAACGAGTACAATTTGCGGACATTATGAGGAAAAATGGCATGAAGTACGCGGCAACGACGCGGTTCCGTGCTTGGGGGCGGAGAAGGTGTTGATCAGTCCGGCCACATGCATTAGCTTGCTAAGGGCCGGTCCTACAATGCAAGAGTTTACCAGGTATGAGCTATACTCGGAATAAAATTTGAAACGCCCATACTACAGAACGGGTGTAGTGGGGGTTTGTTCCGAGTATAGCTTATACCTGGTATATACTTGCATTGTAGAATCGGTCTTAGGGCCGGTCCTACATGCATTATAGATACTTGCATTATAGAATCGGCCCTTAGTCGCTCTGGCATTGAACGTGTTAAAGACATTAGACAAAGACAAATGCATTAGACACTCTATTACATTAGACAAACCTTTAAAATCATACTGGACACATTGGGATGTGATCCTAATACATATGAATATTATGTAATGCCGGAAATATTTTGACATAGCAAAGCGCATTGTTAACATAAAAGAATCGTTGCAAGAGCTGAAGGCATACACATTGAAATTATACTGGAAAAAACTGTGGCCTAATCTAACTGTGGGTAATAATGAAGAATCCGTACAAATTCAAACATTAACTGGAACAGGAAAAGGAAAAACAATCAACTGCGAGTATTATACGAACTTATTGCAGCGTTTGAGTAATGAAATCAAGAGGAAACGGCTGCATTTGGCCAGAAAGAAAGTTTTGCTTCATTAAGACAATGCACCAGTTCACACATCCGTTATCGCTATGGCCAAAATCAATGAGTTAAAGTTCGAATTGTTTCCTCACGCACCCTATTCGCTAGATTTAACTCCCTCGGATTATTTTCTGTTTCCAAACTTAAAAAAGTTGTTCGGTGGTAAAAGATTTGCCAACAATGAAGAGGTGAAGTCTGCGGTTGATGGCTATTTTGAGGAACTCGACCATTCTCACTATAAACAGGGAATCGAAGCTATTAAATATCGCTGGAAAAAGTGCATCGAGCTAAAAGGAGACTATGTAGAGAAATAAATATATTTTTTTTCCAAATTTATTGTGTTTTCTTTGTTAGGTCGGGTACTTCTGGGACTACCCTCGTATACCATACAATTATTTAACATATCCAACGCTTATTTCCAATATCACATTCTTATATATTCATATACATTCTTTTTAAAATTATTTGGATTTTTTACATAACTTATAATTCTTTAATACTGATAAAACACTCAGGAAAAAGTTTTTGGGATTTTTGCCATGTTTACAAATATTTTATCAATTATTCATTGAGAAGTCATTGAAAATATTATTTAATCGAAAATTATTTTTCAACGTAGTTTTCCTTGATTCGTAGTTCACTTCGCCCAACGATTCTTCAACTTTTTTATGTAACGGTCTATTAGTTTTAAGCTAGTTAGGTGGATTGTGTTCGTGAACGTTGGCAAATGTTCAGTGAACGTGTTCCAAAAAAGGTGAAGGCGCGTTAATTGGCCGGAAAGGCCATGCTTTTCTATAATTAGTAAGGCGTTATTTTTATCAGCTATTTAGAAAAACTAAAGGTGATCACAGGGGAGTATTATGCTGTATTATTGATAAGGGTACATGGTGACCAAAATTGAGAAAGGAAAGGGTAAATTTGGTGACCTCATCTCGCCCGGTATTCAAGGCTTGCTGTAATTTCGGTAATTCGACATCCCAATTCCGGTGCTCGTCTATGTAGCAGCGTATCGCTGTTGTGATCGTCCGGTAGCTTCTTTCTACGAAATTACACTGCGCGAAGTATACGGCATTAAACCAAACCTTTTGGACTTGGTAACTATCATACAAGTTTCGCAGAACCTTGCTCTTCAAGTTTGGTGCATTTTCGCATATCACAAATTGAGGAACACCAAAAACAAGGAAAACGTTTTTTTCTAACAATCGTGCGATGTTCTCCGTTGTTGCGCTACGCAACGGGTGGATTAGAGTGCACTTGGAAAACCAATCACTCACTACCAATAACCAGTTAAAACCTTTCCGGGATCGTGGAAAGGGGCCTATTAAGTCAAGCGAGATAATTTGCCAGGAAAATTGCGCCTCTTTCTCCTTGCCCATAAAACCAATTCTAGCTGCGTTGGGAGCCTTCTGTGCTCTACACACTTGACAAGATATAACTAACACATTTCAAGATGTCCTGTCGCATCTTTGGCCAATAGCAGTTTTTCTATATTCGCGATAGTGTCTTAAAAAAACCGAGGTGCGCGGCGACAGGCGGGTTTTGGCACGACCTGATAATGTCAGCCCACTGCGGTTTGGGAACTAATATTTTTTACTCTGTAACATTGGCCCTAACCGGTAAGTTACACGGCGCAAATTTATAAATCTTTTCGTTCTCGACCTTCCATTGGGTATATCGGGGGAATCAAGAATTTTTGTTTGCAATTCTGCATACCACGGGTCTAGTCGATCGACATCAACCTGCACAAGACACACTTCAGGGACGGTAGGATTGGGGAACATCCGGCTTAACGCGTCGGGAACAACACGGTTAGCGCCCTTACGGTGCACCAAATCAAAGGTATGCTGTCGCAAACGCAAATATCAACGGGCCAGTCTGCCGGTAGGGTTCTTCAAATTATTAAGTCAAAGCAGGGAATAGTGATCGGTAATAACGGTAAATTTAGTGCCTTCCACATAGGGACGGCCACAAGATAACGGCCAAACATTCGCGTTCGGACGCGCACGGAATAGTTACGCTCCGTGCGGGATAGTGATCGACTAGCGTAAGCAATAATTCTCTCTTCGCCATCCAACTCTTGGGTTAATATACCACCAAGACCAAAATCGGAAGCGTCATACTGGATGGTGAACGATTGCGAGGAATCAGGTTTAGATAGAACAGAAGATGAAACCAGCGCCTTCTTTATCCTGAGAAAGGAATCCTCGGCACTTGCAGTCCAAGTTATAGGCTGTTTCTTCCTTGTAATGCCTTTAAGGAGATCGTTCAAAGGGGATACCAAAGTGGAAAAATCCTTAATGAAACGGCGGTACTAAGAACAAAGACCTAAGAAGCGTTTGACTTTGGTAGTAGTGGTTGGACGAGGGTAGTTAATCATGGCCGATATCTTACCCAGGTCGGTAGGCAAGGAATTGTTGCCTACTACATAGCCCAAGAATTTAAGGGTGATTTTAAAGAACTCACACTTCTTCAAGTTGATGTTAAGATTAGCATCACTAAGTTTCTCTTTAACCTCCGACAAAAACTTAACGTGTTGCTCGAAAGTCGATGAACACACAATTATGTCATCCAAATAACAGAAAGTGTGAGGTTCGTAACGCGGATCGAAGATTAAGTTGACTAGACGCTGCTGCGTTTGGGGCGCATTACAAATACCAAAAGGCATTGTCACAAACTGGAAAAGACCACGACGCACAACACTAAAAGCAGTCTTCTCATGAGACGCAGGATCCAGTGGAATTTGCAAAAAAGACTTTCTGAGGTCTACCGAGGAGATATACTTCGCATCACGCAACATATTTAAGTTACGATCGACACGGGGTAAGGGGTATGAGTTCATTCAAAGGGCGGCCGTCGAAACAGAAACGATATTCACCTGTCCTTTTTTTCATCAAAAGAACTGCAAATATGACGACTGACTCGTTTTTTTGTTGTTTTCGCGACTTAATTTGTTCCCAAATATGATCGTCTATATCCTCCGGAAGAAAATCCGATTTAATATGAGACACCACAGAATCCCAATCATGAACCGAATACTTAATGCTGCGATACCAAACAAAAGCTTCGCCGACAAAAGTTCCACGGCTGATTTATAGAATTCGTCCTTAGTGACATTGCGCGACAACGCCAGTTCAGTTACTTTTTCTAAGAAAGGAAAAACAGATGACGCTACACCGTTCAACTTCACTCCCCATTCGGAAATATTACATGATTTCCCTGCACTCACGATAGGCTCCGGTAAATGTATAATGGGTTGTAAATGAGGGGCAGCAATTGAATCAAGAGACAATCGACCGAACAATTCCGCCTCCAACTGCAAACATGTTGCGTAGCTCTTATCCAAAAATAATTTTGCCTCCTGGCATTTCTTCTCATAGGTGGGGTCAGGTTTAATAATTCGTTGGATGCGTCCGGACAGATTAACTAGTCGCGACTTCACCCTTTTAAACAACGAATCCGCTTGGTTACCCTCGAACTCGGAGACAAGAGACTCGATAGATTTCAAAGAGCTGGATATCGCATCACATTCCTGGTCGAAAGGTACGTCGTATGACGACATATCGATAAGGCATCCCAGATTGGATCGTTCCTTCTCCAACAGTCGACATAAAATCTTTCGTTTCTCATTCATATTACCCTGAGTGATGACCTTGCGAACTTGCAACTCATAATTGAGCTCGCCTATGAGCAGATGCCCTACCTGATATGTTCTCTCCATCTCGAAATAATTGAAGGAAAGAAAAACCTAAGACAGTGAGTAAAATAGTCTCCCCCGTAATGTTTAACAGTAATTATCGAATCCCGGTATCTTAACAAATATGAGAATATATGCAAGGATATTTTCATATGATAAAATATTATAAAATAGAAAAATATACAATAGGTATAAGGTACGATAATACTACATCGGCCTGTAGATACGATCAATTATCTCGAAAAATATTTATCAGTCTAAATACGGGGACGGAAGAGGAAAAATCTAAAGAATTTTGCGTTCTCCAGTCACAATCTGGCTTTCAACAAGTACACATATGCAAAAATTAATCGAAGTCGAAAATAAAACGCAAATAATATTCGATAAGGTAAAAATATTTAAAACGATCTGATATCGGAACGAAACATTCCATCGAAATTCAAGTGGAACAAATACCTAGATGAAAAAAAAATTAACCTCTGGTATGCATTACGACATTTCCGGATCTTGCCAAGCCGTACTGCTACATCTTAAAAAATTATTTGACTATCAGAATAATTTCTTTCCTAAGAAAAAATAGTATGATATCAAACTGTTAATTTTAAACGAATAAAGCAGATATATAGAACCGGAAATAATTTAACTGTATCATTTTAAACATCGGGCAAATAAACCGAATATTTTAGACACATAAAAAAACTGATACTGATACTGAAAATAGAATTTTTCGCGTACCGCTGAAATTTGATTCCGAACGTCCGAAAATCGCCAGTATCACAAATGACCGATAAAATTATATAAAGATATAGATAAATTAATTATGGTTATGAAATAGATAGATATGGGCATACATATACCATGTGTGTCTGTAATTCCTTTGCGATTTTTTCGATAAAGAAAACACGTTATTTACAATGGATAGTAAAAATGTATTTACTTAAAGTATTGGCCATTTGATTCTAGACATTTTGCCCATCTCTCAGGCAATTTAGGGATGCCATTTCAAAAGAACAGTTTCTTCTTTGAGCTAAACCATTCATCGAGCCATTTTTTAACTTCTTCGAAATCGGCGAAGTGCTGCTCTGCAAGCGCGTGCCTCATCGATGCGAAAAGGTGGTAATCGCATGTAGCCAGGTCTGGATAGTAGGGCGAGTGCGATAAAACTTCCCATTCAAGTGATTTCAACACAGCTTTGACTGGTTTTGCTGTATGAAACGGCGCGTTATCATGCTGCAAAATCACCTTATCATATCTTTGAGCGTATTGTAGACGTTTTTCGATCAATGCATAGTTCAAATTGATCATTTGTTGCCGGTAGCTATCAGTATTAACTGTTTCTCCAGGTTTTAACAGTTCATAATATACGACACCAACCTGGTCCCACCAGACACAGAGCATGGTCTTGCGACCAAAACGATTTGACCTTGCAGTCGATGGGCCGGCTTCGCCAGGTGATAACCATGATTTTTTCGCTTGGGATTTTCGAAATAAATCCATTTTTCATCACCCGTTACTATTCGATGGAGAAATGACTTCCTTTCATAGCTTTGAAGCAGTATTTCACTGACGATTTTTCAATTTTCTAATTGCCTGTCATTCAATTCATGTGGCACCTATCTTCCCATCTTTTGGATCTTTTCGATCGCTTGTAATCGCTCACATATTGCGACTCGGCTCACATTCAACTTCTCTGCCAATTGTTTTTGAATTTGTGTTGGGTCTTCATCGAATAATTACTGCAATTCCGCATCTTCAAACGTTTTCGGCCTACCAGGACGTTCTTTGTCTTGAACGTTGAAATCACTACATTTGAACTGTCGAAACTACGTTTCACATATTCTTATGATTGAAGCATGATCACCGTAAGTCTCTACCAGCAAACGATGACTTTCAGCGGCTTTTTCCTTTTGACGAAACAAGAATAGTAATGCTTGCCGCAAATGCACGTTTTTAGGCACAAAACTCGACATTTTCAAAACATTATAAACCTATAACGCTGTTATTTTGACGGAACGTAACTTATTAGTTTTGAGGTTATGTCAGTAGAATAAAATGACATATGTATCAAATCATAACATTGCATACTTATGGCTAGTGAAATCTGTTACAAAAACCGGAAAGTAATTACCGACACATCTAGTATATACAGAAAATAAATCACAAAATAAATCATACAAAATAAATATATGCATGCATGCAAGGAAACGTAGCTTGTGAGTTCTGTACAAGACCTTTCGCTATGCCCCACGTTGGGCGTCACTTTTCGGATACGTGTAACGTACTCACCTTGCCGGGCTAGCTTTTTTTTATGTCGGGGCTGGGTATGTAGGTGAGAGCTTTAGGTCGTGCTCAGAAACAACGTTGATATAAAATTATATGTATATATTAACTAATGAACTAATTATAATTGTGTAAAATAAGAAAAGGGAAAAGAGATGCTTAACAATAACTACGAGAAAATCAAAAGTTGGGCGTCAGTGGAGGTCTATGCCAACCACGATAAGGAAATGTTGATTCTCTAAGTACTTATCTACGGTATTACAGCCTTCAGGTATCGGATGTTTGGTTCGGCTAATACGGCAACGGTAATGATGTAATGATGGAAAGATGTATGGTACAATGGTGCAGCAAGTTACGTTCGACGTCACAACTGGTGATGTAACTGGTAACATGCGGAATCAGTACGGTATGCTTAGTGGTGTGTCGTGGTTGTGATGGAGGTTGTAGTAGACCCTATATATAATGACAGAAGGAATCACAAAAGTGCCTTGAGAATAAGAAAATTCATCGTGGTTGTCGATACTAAGGGCTAGGAGAACAGGTCACGCTGCAAATCGGCGGCAGACAGATTCGCAAATGCCAGGTTAATTTACGGAAGCAGGGCTGGTCGTACCAAGCGGGGCGGTAATACAAGGGACTTTAGAAGGGATAGGAATGGCGGAATCTGTACCATGGACGGCGTGTTTCTGGAGACAGTTCAGAGAGGTCGCCGCCCATACGGATGTAAGCAGAAAATCTGTGACGCCTACCAGAGATTGGGGTTGGACAAATACGAAGGAGGATGACGGTACATATGTAACGGGGGGAAACCCAAATGTTACAAGGTTAACAAATTTAAACTTTTTTTAGGTAACATTGATGAAAATAGGTGTATATGAAGTATTTTATAGTCCTATACCCGAAAATGATAAGCTAATTACTGTAACACGTACAGTTTTTTTTTGTTACAGGGGGTCGATGGTGGGGAAAACCAGGAGACGACATATTTTTATAATCAAATCATCATTTAATATAAACATGTAAAACCTGTTAAATCTATGCAAATACATTACTGAGGATTATATGAATTAAAAATATATTACATGAGATGTCGTACAGCGACAAAAACTTTCAGATTTTCTCTTGTGTTCTCTAACATTATCTCTTTTTTAAAAACCAGCAGTAGTTCCCAACATATATGGGTCCTAGCGTCCCTGATATCTTGCTTCCATCATCTTGATACCCTTCTTCTCTCTCTCTCCTTGTTCGTTGCTTACTGCACCCAAATATTCTGAAAAAACTCGAAATGGGAGTGTAAAAAATGCATTTTTAAGGACAAGTAAAACCCTAGTATTTCATAGGCTTTCACTCCACAGCATAGGAACAGCAAATGGCATTGAATTTTTTTCATGAGGAGTCCAACTTTTATCTTGATCTCCAATTTTGCACTAAAAATATAAAAGATAGGTTATTGACTTCCTCCGATATAGATTTAGCTTGTGACTAAAATAAATTGTTTCTCATATGTAAAAAAAAACTTATCCGTTCGATTTTTGCAAAATCGATGACTAGAACTTGCCATTTTATATGAAAACGACTTAAACACTTGACTGTACTGTAAACGAGACAGAAACACATTAAACTATTGTAAACAATAAAACTGCCCTTAAACGTTCGTAGAATACTGTGAAAATACCCTCTGTTAGAACCCATTTAGTTTAGAATAATTATATTCTTCTTAGTCAAATCTGGCTTTACGTTGAAATTCTCCGAAGGCGGATATTGTTGCCTTGTTAAAAGAAGGAAGAAGAAGTTTTCGGGGAAAAGTCAAGTGCGATGTAAAAATAAGTAGACAGGAGAATACAAGACGGCTAGTTTTGTATCGCACATCCATTATTGACATTTGGCGACCGTGACAGGACTGAAACTGTAATTTTTCGGATATTGTACGCGAGTGTTTTCAAAAAATGTTATTGTTTTAATAAGACAAACTTTAGCTACGTTGTTGCCCGCTGTTTTGGTAAACGTGTGCGGTTTTGAACCAAGTTTGTCGAGAAAATGGAATCCAACAAGAAACATCGCAAAGTACTTCGTACAGCTTTTACAAAAGTTGTAAAAGAATTAGATGAGTTGACATCTACGCCTGAAGTTGATATAGGCGCAATAAGAGTGCTGCTAAATATTTTAGAGCAAAAATATGAAAATATCAAGTTAGTTGATACTGAAATATATAATATCATGTTGGAAGAAGATGCCACTGAAGAGGATTTGTTAACAGAAATGGAAAGCAGTGACACCTACGGAAAGAAGTTCATCGATTCGAACCTAGGCTGCGAGAAACTTATGCAGAATATGGCGGCAGACAAGAACGGGATCAATTCTATCATATCTGAAGGCAAAGACGCCATCAACACACCAGGTAAGCGTACATTTAAATTGCCTGTGTTGGAGATTAAAAGGTTTGATGGGAACATTCGAGACTGGTTGCCGTTTTGGTCGCCATTTAAAAAGGTACATGACGACTTGGATATAGATTTGAGCGATAAAGTGGAATATCTAGTTCAAGCAACTGTACCGGGAAGCAGAGCCAGACAACTAGTTGATAGTTTTCCCGCTACTGGGGACAATTACCAAGAAATGATTCACTGTCTGACTGCACGGTTCGGGCGCGAGGACTTGCAAATCGAAGTATATGTTCGTGAGTTATTAAACTTAATTATAAATAACACCGGGTCTGGAATGAAATTGAGCTTTCTTTATTATACGACAAGTTAGAAACCCAGTTACGAGCTTTAGAAACTCTTGGTATTACATCTAATAAATATTCCGCAATGTTGTTTCCTCTTATGCCTTCATGCCTTCCGCTAGACTTGTTGCGAGTTTGGCAACGTCTGCCCGTTATTAACGGATCTAAAGGTTTATCGCAGGCCACAGAGAGTTCCCCATTAGAAGATCGTCTTAAAAGTCTTATGTTATTTCTGAAAAATGAAGTTAATAATGAACAGCATATTACTTTAGCAGTTGAAGGTTTTCGCACGGGTACTACGGGAACGAATAAAGGTTCGAGTCGTAACTTTGATGAAAAGATAAAAGCCCATAAGAAGTTCAGTGTTCCAACTGCGACAGGTTTAATAAATTGTAGCGTTGTTAATAATAAATGTATTTTCTGTCAAAATTCTCATGAAAGCACCAATTGTTTCAAAGCTCAGAATCTTAACTTAAAAGAAAAAAGAAGGATTTTAACTGAAAAAAGGGCTTGTTTTCGTTGCTTCAAACTTGGACATCAGTCTCGAAAATGTCACACAAGGTTAAAATGTATAATATGTGGGAAGCCACATGTAGCCTTAATGTGTCCAGAGCAGTCTGTAAATAAATCTGATGATAAAGAGTTTGAACAAAAAGACGACAAACAGGAAGATCCTCCTGACGCTGACCACGCGCTGACGAATAGCACGAGTACACACGTATTTTTACAAACGTTACTCGTAAAGATGGAAAATGCAGGGAAATCACGATTCGTGAGAGCCTTGATAGACACGGGTTTTCAAAAAACCTACATTTTAAAGTCTACCGCTGAATGGATGGGATATACATCTAAGAAACAAATGAACATCGTCCACGGTTTATTTGGTGGAGGTGAGATGTTGCAACAACATAAATGCTATAGTGTAAAGCTTAACCACGACAGCTATAGATGTACATTTGAAGCGTTGGACCAACCAGTCATTTGCACAAGTGTTTCTCCTATATTTGATGGTCCCTGGATGAAAGAATTGAGTAGCATTGGTATCCATGTTTCAGATTTCCGAGGTTCTGACCCCATTGAATTGGTCTAATTGGTTCAGACATCGCAGGTAAACTGTATACGGGAAGAAGACATCTTCTAAAATGCGGCTTGGTTGTCATCGAAACGTTCCTCGGCTGGACTTTGATGGGAAGAATTCCTATGGAACAGTCAAATAGTCTATCCATGACAACTGTATCACTCTTTGTGAGAAATGCTCCTATTAGCAACTTGTGGGAATTGGAGGCATTGGGTGTAACTGATCCAACCGAGACAAATACACGTGAGGAGACTGCACAGGCAGCAAAGAGATTGTTTTTAGAAACTATAACAATTGATTCGGATGGAAGGTATGAAGTCAGATAGCCATGGTTAGAAGGACATCCAGCATTACCGAATAACTACCAGGTAGCGAAGAAGCGTTTGGAAAATACAGTGAAGAAGTTAGCCAGCGAAAATTATTTGCAGTCTTATGGCCAGGTGTTTCAAGAATGGCTGGAAGAAAACATTATTGAAGAGGTTTCCGAAAACGGATCTGGAAGCGAAATTCATTATTTACCCCATAGAGCAGTAATTAAGCGGGGCAATGTGACAACGAAAATAAGGCCGGTTTTCGATGCTTCAGCCAAAGAAAAGGATCATGCTCTGAATCAGTGCTTGGAAAAGGGCTTAAATTTGATAGAACAAATTCCCTCTATCTTGATTAGATTTAGGCAAAATGGAATTGGTATCGTATCAGCATTTTTGCAAATCAGTGTACATAAATCTGACCGGGATTTCCTTCGATTTCTATGGAGTGATAAGGAAGGTAATCTGAAAATATATCGGCATCGACATGTAGTGTTCGCTGTCAGCAGTTCGTTTCTTTTGGGTGCCACGTTGGAATATCATTTATCTGAAATGATGAAAAGAGTAATCTCAAAGGAGATAGCTTATTCAGAAGCAACTATTTTGAAACTTTTGAAGAGTTTTTACGTAGATAACTGCGTAACGAGTGTCGCAACTGAAGGTGAGTTGAGAACGTTTATAGAAGAATCTAGTGCTATTATGGCTGAAGGAAGGTTTGATTTAAGAGGGTGGGAGTACACACATCAAATCCAACAGAATTGCTCGGCAAACCTCACGCCAGTACTGGGGTTAATATGGGACAAATCTGGTGATACATTAAGCGTTAACTGCGAACATGAAGATATACACCAGCTTTTAAACGAACCAGTAACCAAGAGGTTAATGCTTTCATTGGCTCAACGTGTGTTCGATCCCATCGGCTTTACCTGTCCCACTACCTTGATACCGAAACTGTTGCTGCAACAGAGGTGGGAAAAACGATTAACTTGGGATACACCTGTTGATCCTGAGATAGAGACCAAATTTCGAAATTGGGTTAAAGAAATACCACACTTATCAGCTATTAAAATACCTAGGTGGATAAATGTGATTTATGAAGAAGGTGAATGGTCTTTGCATACTTTCTGAGATGCCAGCAAGAATGCTTATGCTGTAGTCATCTTCTTGAGAGGTGTTTCGAATGGACAGATTATAGTCCGCCTTTTGGCGGCTAAATCACGAATTGCGTCTTTAAGAAAACTATCGATACCTCGTTTGGAACTGATGGCTGCAATCATCGCAGTTCGTTTGTATACGAATCTGAAAAGACATCTCTAGATTAAAGTGGAAAGCTTTTTCTGGACGGATTCTACAACAGTGCTTTGCTGGATCAAGAGGCCAGAAGAATGGACAACGTTTGTTTGGAATCGCGTAGTGGAGATACGAAAAACAACTGCGCCTGAACATTGGCATCATGTTCCCGGGGCACTTAATCCAGCCGACTTACCTTCGCGCGGATGCTCTGCTAGACAACTAATGGATTCCAAGTGGTGGGAAGGACCACGATGGCTCTACCAAGATCCATTTACCTGGCCAACAGATAATCCCAATTGTAACGAAGAGGAAATTAATAAGGAGAGAAAGAAATTGTTAGTTACCGTTTTGATCAACAATGCACAAAGCACAATGACATGAAGTGATTGGCATCTGAACTACTTTTCTCATTATTGGAAGATTATATGAATGATTGCGTGGATATTTCGTTTTGCATACAATATAACGACCAAAGGCAGTAAGCGAAAAGGATCATTAGTGCATGAAGAGATCCAAGAGGCGGAAGTGTTTGTATTTAAAATGATACAACAAGAGTTCTTTAAAGATGAAAACGATAAACAACTAAGTACTCTAGATACTTTTAAAGATAGGAATGGTTTGATACGTTTAAGGTCATGAATCAGCAATAGAGAAGATGGCGACAACTTTCGTTTTCCAGTCGTACTGCCTGCCAAACACTATATTGTGAATCGTCTTATATTTTGGGAACACGTTAGGTCATGTCATGTCCGTGCACAGGGGCTGATGAGTATTTTACGCGAAAATTACTGGATCTTAGGGGGCAGACAATGCAATTGAATCGGCCATATCTTTGTTGAACGGACAGAACTTTGTTGGAACGGACAATGCTTTCTCGCGAATAGACTTTTCACAAGTTACTGGTTGTAGTGGTGTGGAAGCTTTGCCTAGCTCCAAGCTATATAGAATAGCTATACAATAGCTATATAGAAACGGAGAGTGAAAACGTGGGAGTGACCGTACTCGGAAGAAGTGAATGTGATTCGGGAACGAGTGTGTATAAAAGCAGAGCACCCGAAGTGAAGTTAAATGTGACGCGAAGTTCGCGCCAGATCAAACCACCCGTAAAATTTTCTGATTAATGTAGATCTTGTTTATATTATGTTTATTGTAACTGTTTTATTAGTTAAGGTCTTTAGAAATGTTGTGAGTCATGTTTAATAGGTTTAAACATGTCTTAGGTGGGAGGATGTTAGAACCCATTTAGTTTAGAATAATTATATTCTTCTTAGTCAAATCTGGCTTTACGTTGAAATTCTCCGAAGGCGGATATTGTTGCCTTGTTAAAAAAAGGAAGAAGAAGTCTTCGGGGAAAAGTCAAGTGCGATGTAAAAATAAGTAATTAGTAGTCAAAAGCGTTGAAAATAGAGGCTATTTAATTGTTACCGGCTTTTATTTTGCGCGATTCGAGTGTTGGATGCAAGACGGGTAGTTTTGTATCGCACATCCATTTTTGACACCCTCATTACGGTTTTGTAATTCCTATACTGTCCAGTCCAAAGTCAGGTAAAAATAATTTCAATATCTGCATGATATAAAGGAGTAGGAGGTACTTGAAAATGGGACATGCTAGGCTATTTCCGTGAAAAGGCGTTTTAATAAATACCTAAATGAAACGTAAAAAGAGCCTTCTCATCAATGTTACAAAAATCATGCTGATCTGTATACGTATTTTAGTTGCTCTAATAGTGAGAGAACGTTAATGTCCGTCCAAATTTCAATTCAATTTGTCCACATGATGTTTGGACATCATGCATAGAAGTGTCGAATTTGACTTACACAACCGTTCATCAGATTTTGATCTACGAGTTAGGTATGAAGAAAATTTGCACGAAAAAGGTGCCCAAAAACCTTTTGCAGGATCAAAAGAATAGCAGGGGGAAACGGAAACAGATTGAAAATTATCCTCATTTTCTGGAATGTAGCATTACTGCTGAATAATCTTGGATTTTTGAATTCGACTCAGAAGCAAAGCGCCAGAGCCAGGAATGGTGCAACCTCACCATGGCCAAAATAGCCAGAATAAGCAAATTAAAAATCAAAAGCATACTGATTTGATTCAGAACGCATTAGAAAAATTTAGTTCATGACAAGCATTGCTATGGGCTACCAAATGACTTTAAGGAGTTCAAACTCGCACGGAAGACGCATCCGATTTTGGCTCGACTTTAAAATTTTTATTACTATTTGTTCATTTATACTTCGAAACATAAAACTGTTGTGTCAGCTGAAGGAAGGCGATTCCGGTATCTGTGTTCCAAAACTGCTATGAAATGTGGACAAATCATCTCAAGCTCTGTGTGGCTTCTCAATGCAACTTCTTTGAACAACAATATAGAATTGTAATTTCAATTGAATAAAAAAGGACACTGGATGTGGAAAAAATGATGGTCAAATAGGTATGAGCTAGCCTTGATAATGACAAAGGCTCAATTGCATTCAAATAATGCCATACTGTCAATCCGAAGTAAAACCAGTCATGGGTTTTGGTTGTGTATCAAGACTGGCTGCTACTTCTGGTCAAACTGAAGATAACATCACATATCACATGCTTCCCTAAAGATTAGGCAAGAAGTGCAACTTGGCTGGGGTGTCATAATGCTTCTGAAATAAGAAATTTATCACCATTAACGATGTCAATTTAGCTCTTGCAACTATTACAAGGAAATAAAAATGTTCTCGCGGAATTGTATAAAAGGAAATATTTCCGCTATCAGAATACCTGTAGTATGTAATTGTTGAAAATTGTATGAATTATCATAAAAAACGGAATGAATATCTTCACAAATATATACATGGGGTAAGGGAAAGTTCTTTCGTAAATTTAAACAACGATTTTAAAGAAAATTTCTTACACACATGGGTCGAAAATTTAAGGGTTTCCGAGAAAAACAATTGCATAGTTATTAAATCGCCAATCGAAAAGCTATAAGATTTAACATGCTAAGCAAATACAGTGGATTTCAAAAATATTCGGACATCCTATTTTAAAAAAGTTAAATGTAAATTTTTTTTTTCCGTATATTTTAACGTTCTTACTTTTTAACCTTACCTTTTAACTTCTTGTATAAAAAAGTTCTGAAATCATCGGTTTAATGATAAAATTTTAAGACAAAAACATAAATATTGTTTTTATACACCTCAAAAATATTCGGATGGCCAAACAAAAAATAAATTTGGATTAATTATATAAATAATAATATTCTTAATAATAATCTTCGAATTTTGTCTACTACAAATAGTAATTGGGAGACTGATGCTGAAGGACCATCTTAAAATGGGTGGTATACCAAATAAAAAAAACACTATTTCTGAAAATTGGTAATTTCAGTTAAGTAAAAGTACGACTACAGATATCGTGCATAACGCTACAAAAATGAGGACACAATTTTTCCAAAGAAGAAAACGGCCGTCCGCAGTTATTAAATGAAAGAGACCAATGCGTTATTTTAAAATAAGTACATAAAAGCCCTACAATTAGTGCACCTAAGATCAAAACATTGATGGAAAACTATTCTCAAAAAGTAGTCAGTACCGAAACAATACGCCGTTGTATAAGAAAACATGGATCATCATGGACGTGTGACTCGGAAAAATCCTTAGTTACGTAAGAAAAATATAAAAACTCGAGGCGTACGTTTTGAAGCCTGAAAATGATTGGAACGACGTTATTTTCTGTGATGAGTCAAAATTCAACATTATTGGCTTAGATGGGCGACAAATGGTGTGGCGAAGGGTTAATGAAAAGCTCAACAGAAAATCTTTGTCCATCTCTTACACGGTGGGGGATCGGTAATGATTTGGGGATGAATACCCTCAGAGGGGGTTGGTAACATGGTGTTTATTGACGGCAAAATGGATAAAAACATTATTTAATTACTTTAAGGCAAAATCTGAGAGTAAGTGCGGAGAACATGAATATTACAAAATTATTTAAATTTTACCAAGATAATGACCCAAAACATAATGACCCTAACAAAAGTGATTAAAACTCCGCCTCAGTCACCTGACCTGAATCCCGTTGAAAATGGTTGACGTTATTTGTAAATTAATATAAGGAAACATTAAATTATTTGTAAAGAACCTTTAAAAAAATAAGTTATTAGAAGGATGGAATAAAGTCGACGTAAATTATTTAAAAAAATTGGTGGTATCCATTCCGAAAGGAAAAATATTATCAATACCAATACTATCAATCAAATACTAATTACAAGCTAAGTTTTTTATACAACTAATTTTTTCTCTATTGATGTATTTATTATTAATATGGATTATTATTTTACTTAAATTATAGTTGTACTAGAATTGTTTATTAATATCCCTAATAAATTATTTTTTTTATTACCTTTTATTTTTTTTATTTTCATAAGCACACTTATAGCAATATACTTGTCCGAATATTTTAGTCATCCACTGTATGTGTCAAAGCATATTTGACAAATTTGGTTATTACTTAATTTACTTAATGAATAAACTAGAAATAAACTAGTGAACATTGTTAAAACAAAATTAAGAATCATACCTCACATCAGCCCACAATTATGTAGCAACGTCGCAATACGCCACCATGTTATTTTAAAGTAATGACAAAAATATTATAGTGTGTTTAAGTTCGATTTAAAACCAAAAATATATTTTGTACGCGAATCTCACTATGTGCCTTGTATTTATGGAGAGTTCAGGAAATATTTGTCCAAGTTTTTCAAAGATTTTTGGATACGGGATAGTGTGATTCCAACATTTCAAGAATGTGGGCGCCAGCAAGAAATAGGTTCGGAAGTCGAAAACAAATTTTACATATTGTTGAAGAGAAGATTCTATTAGAAGTATTCAAAGTGTTGCGCGACAAGTTGGAGTTTCCCATTGTACATGGAATACTAAAAGAACAATTATTTTACCCTTATGATCTACAAAGGGCAGATTACTCTTACCTGCTGATTTTTCACACAGACAAAAATATTGTGAATGGTTTATTGGACTAAACCAAAGGAATCCAAAGTTTTAGATCAATATTTTATCAATCGGCGATGCTTCTTTCACCAATAATGGGTTAATTTAACAATTAATCATGTGCTTCTTCATGTGACGTGAATCGTTTAAAACGTATGATGGTGTGAAAAATGAGCGTCCTAATAATTTTAACTTATTGACATTAAATGACAATAATGTGTAAGTTTTTCTCTTTTTTGTAATAAAACAAACCAAATTTTTGCTGAAAGGCATAGAATAAATGTATATAAAAATATCACATTTTATTTTGAAATAATTCGTTATGAGGCCAATGCAACAAAAAAGTAAATTCCGATGGATTGAAATAAACAAGACGATGGGACGTTGCCAATTGTTAAGAAAATAAAATTAAAGGTCTGACCTGTTTTCCGCGGAAGCCGTGGCATTTTGGATACATGTTTTAAAAAAACTTTTTGTTAAACAAAAATTTAAAAAATCGTTGGTTAAATTTACAAAAGTGGTTTCCCTTACACCCTGTATATATAATCTAAAAATTCATTGTAGTACCCACTTGGGTATAGAGAAGGTTTTTTTCTGTACTCATTTACAACTACACATATGTCCAAAAGTTTGGAATATTCAAACATTTCACTTTTTTATTGATATTAAGTTTTTCTTTTACTCGTTTACATAATCATCATTTTATTACAACTCTTACTGGTACCAAATAAAACTCGACACCAAATGACCAATGTGTGTAAAATAGATTTATTATTTTGAAGTCCAAAATTACAATGTACCAATTGCCCTCAGAAGTAATTTATAAATAAGAACAATTTTCAATAAAACTAATAAGCAGAATGTTCCTCTATGGGTCTGTATGCCTGCCTGAGGGTGATTTGGCATGATTTCTTGTTTTTGTTGAAGGGGAACGAATTTGGGAACATGAAAAATGAAACTGATCATGAAACTTTTATCCTTTCAAGCCTAACAAGCTCCCTTGATATACCACTTGTAGATTCCAGACGATTTCTTCGAGCTATCATGGATATCTGCCGGTTTTGTGCACCTGTTGTATATCGTTTTCTACCATTTCTGGGGCGATCCTTTACGTCATTTGTCTCTTGGAATTTTTTATGAATGAATTTCGATACAGCCCTTTGCGAAACATTTACAATTTCCGCGATATCACTTTGATTAAAGCTTTGTTATAACAAAGCTATTACTATTGATCTGTTAAAATGATATATCATGTTTCAGGGCATTTTTAAATGGATTGATTGAAAATTGAAAAAGAACTGAAATAATATGTAAATACCAATATCAACGGAATGGGCAAAAATCGAAAAACCTGTGTTATTAGCAAAACAATGCTTTTGTTATTTTCATTTAAAAACGGTTTAAAATAAATATCCACCATAATTTTTAGAGTATCATAGGCTTAGATATCCTTTTTGTAAATATGCCAAACTTTTGGACATGTGTATATATTAACATTTCATATATTTGCTCCAGTTCTTTCTGCTCGTCGCTATATTTTCCGCTTTTCGCCATGCATCTCGCTTTCTCTGTAGTATTTTTTTCACAGAGAGCACCCGTGTTTCGCATCCAAATATCCTACAAATTAATAATATTAATATGAGAAAATTGTATGAGGGTTGCTATTTATGTATCCGAAATTGGCAGCAAGTGTTGCTAGTCGTCATCTGTCATATACATCGTAAAGTTGACATTGTTGACTGTATATGTACTCAGAACAGTTACTAGTAGTAGAGACAGTACTGTACTCAGTCATACGAACGTTATTTGTGTTGTTTGGTGATTTGAATTTCATCTTAGTCAAAAAACGGAATTAACTCGTGAGAATTTTCGTGCGACGATTTACTATGACTTGCGACGTGGATTATCTCAACAACAGTGCAGCCATCAACTCATTTCGACTTTTGGCGATGCACCATCTAAAACCACTGTAACATAGTGAATCAATCGTTGCCGTCGTTCGCTCACGGACGAAGTTAAAGAAGATCGTCCAAAATCGGTTGTTAGGCCAGCAAACATCGATACTGTGCGCGAACTGACATAGCAAGATCGTCATGTAACATACCTCGATATTGAGACATCTATGGGCATTAGTATCATTAGCACACACAAGATTTTACATGACCATTTAGCTATGAATAAGCTAGCTTTTATAGCTAAAAGCTATAAAAAAAATTACAATCGTGGTGCGTCAAAAGCCATGTATAATATCTACACAGGTGGCTAATCTTGGATCTATACGTATGAGCTCAAAAGTAAACAGCAGTTACCTGTATGGCTCTTTCAAAATGAACCAACCAAACAAAAGTCGTTCGCGCAAAAAGCACTTCGAAGCAAATAGTCGTCTGTTCTTTTTGGGATTAATGAGCATGTGGCTTCAGTGCCACTAGAGAGTCGTATAAGGGTCAATTCTGAATGGTACACAACCATTTGTTTGCCAGAAGTCTTGAAGACATGAGAAAAAACAACCAGCGACGCAGAATGATTTTTCACCATGACAACGCGAGCTCTCACACAACGGATCGAATAAATTAATATTTGACTGGTCAAAACATCGAATTGATGGGTCATCCGCCGTACAGTCCTGATTTGACACCCAATAATTTCTTTTTGTTCGCGGTTGAAGAATAAACTAGATGGTCAACGCTTTTCGACGCCATAAGAAGAGGTTGATGCCTTCATAACGTAAGTTTTGGAGATACCTCAATCGGAATGGAAAAAGTGCTACGAAGAAAAGTGCTCGCGGAGAATATTTTGAAAAACAGTAAAACCATATTCAATGATAAATATTTGTTTTTATTTATTTATTATTCCGGATACATAAATCGAAACCCTCGTATTAAAATAAAAGACAGATATACATGGTGGTGCAAAATAAGGTTCCTTGTCTGTTCGCTCTATAAAATTTGAACGAAACATAATAAATAAACCATCTATACAACAAATGAAAGAATTTACACATGAAAAATCACATCGACAGAATGACCGCCATTCTCCTGCTCGTAAATATGTTCTCACAGTGTTTTCAAAGACTCTTCTCAGCATTTCAGGAGATGTTGTTGCTCATCTCATGCCGGATGTTTCCTTTTAGGGCCTGGATGGTTGGAGGATTGTTGGTATATACTCTGTCCTTGAGATAGCCCCAGAGAAAAAAGACTGGGACGGTCAGATCCGCTGAGCGATTTGGATATCCTAACTCACCATTTTTCGATATGATGCGGTTCGGAAAATGTTGCGTTAGAAGGTCCATTGTGGCTTGGGCGGTGTGAGTTGTGCCACAATCCTTTTGGCCTGTGGCCTTTCGGTAGCTGTGGCAACAAAATATTATTAATCATTGCCATAAAGCGCTCTTATTGATCGTCTGAGCAACACGTTCTTCATCTTCGAAAAAATATGGTCTAATGTTTCGTTCAGTTCTTGTGACACACCAAACCGTTACGCGAGCTGAATGCAGGTGTCTCTGGTGAGTTCTTTTTGGGTCCTTGCAACCCCAAAGTTGACAGTTTTCTTTATTGACGAAGCCACAAAGCTGGAAATGTGCTTGTCGATCATCATCAAAGTGGAAAGGAAATTCTCTTCATTTTCTGCGAGGCTTACGAATGCACGGGAGTATTCCAGGCAAAGTAACTTATCGTCTGGATGAATGGCTTGTATCAACTGAGTCTTCTAGGGAAAGAGTTTCAAATCTGTCCTTAGACATTCACTGAGGGAACGACGGGAGATCTGTAATTGAGCAGAACGTCTTCTGGTCGATGTTTGGGGTTGATCTGCAAAACACTCTCTCGTTCAATGTTTGCAATTGAACGATCATTATGCGGTCTTCTCGTGTGTCTGACATTCTCAACAGTTCCCTTATTTAAAACGCCGAACCGTTTTGGTTATTGTGCGCCTAGTCGGTGCCTAGCAAACATTGCGAAACATTGCTTACAACTTTTTAAATCATTATATCTCAGGAACGGTGGCTCTTAGGAAAAAAAAATTGATACCCTTTTTATAGATAATTTTATGATATACAATTATTATCTAAGGTAATTTTACGATAAAACTTACCGTTTTGATGAAAATCGCCAAAACCCATTTTTTTTTACCTTTGACCTCGAGTCAATTTTCTTCCACGTACCGGAACGATGGGGAATTTTGAAATGTTGTTTTTAATTATTTTTTGAACAATTTTACTCACTTCCAGCTTGATATGAATTTATGTACCTTCACTCTTATTTTTCTGTCTAATTTGACCGGACTAGTTCCGGTAGTAAATAAAAATTATCCTTATAAATATAAAAATAATATTTATATTATTCCTAATATAAATATTATCCCTCTAGTAGTATGTTGAAAAATGAATCAAATACAATATTATAGTTGGTGCAATGTAAAGAATTTGTGTGAGAACTATCGACGATGTAAACTTGCTCATATAACGTCATCACTGTTAGTTTTCGCCCTGTCGTTCAGAGTCCACCACCGATCTCGGCCGATTCAAAACAGAAAACTAATCAATTTCGTTATCAGCTGAAGTGGAACCTCTTCATCTGAAATGCACAAAGATAAGTACCAGTCAGTTCGCGTGCTAGACACGACAAGACACGATGCTGGGTAAGAACGTTCTTGTCGCTGGTCAACGGGTTTTGGGCAGCAATAGTCTCAACGGGGTCGGTTTCTTCCGTCTTCAAGCTCTTAAACCTCTGTCGGTGCAAGTGTACAGACAGGCTAGCACAACTCCAAGATTATGGGTACCCAGATTATCTCAGGTATTGTTTGAATTGTAATGATTTCCTTGACTGACATCATTTAAGATTATGAAAGAAGATTCTTTCTTTATAAAGCCACGAATTATATATGTATATATATATATATATATATATATATATATATATATATATATATATATATATATATATTATATATTATATATATATATATATATATATATATATATATATATATATATATATATATATATATTATATATTATATATATATATATATATATATATATATATATATATATATATATATATATATATATATATATATATATATTATATATTATATATATTATAGATAAATATATATATATATATATATATATATATATATATATATATATATATATATATATATATATATATATATATAAGAAAGAATATACGTAATGAACAAGAATTTGGAGTTAAATAACATTGTTTTAATGAAATAAAGTATTTTATATGAATTTTAATGTCTCAGCTCAATGGTGACTTTTTTTTATTAATTATCAAATTATGATTAGTCCATTAATTTGTTGATTATTACCAAACTATAATTTCTTTATTTATCCGTTTTCGGCCGTGACGTCAAGTGTCATGCTCCTCGATCCACGTGCTACTTCTTGCTGTGACTGTTGACATACACATTTCTGGTTGTATCATTTCTTCAACATTTCACGATTTATTTCTTGGTTCAAGCTTGATTTTTATACACATTTTTATTATACGAGGTGTGTTAATAAAGTAATGAGACTGTTGCCGTAGCGTTTGATCTGCTAACACTGTTAATTTCCCCTTCGGAGGGGAGGCAGCCAAACATCTGGTGCGTCTTCAAGGCGATTTCAACTCCCTAGAGTCACTTGCTGGTCAACAGCAATTCTTTTCGTGAACCGGATAATTTTAGTGCGTTCTAAAAATGTATACAAAACAATTTTTATATATTTATAGACGATAATTTTCACATTATATCATGGTACATTTACCTATTTCTGGACAACTTGATATACTAGGGTGGTATACAAAAGTATATGCGTTTTTTCCCTTGTTTATAAATCGAGGATTATAACTCACTCAGCTGGCCGCGGTGGTCTGGTGGGTTAGTCACCTGCCTGGCAATCCAAAGGTAGCTGGTTCGATTCCAGCGCTCGGATGGATGTTTTTCTTCAATTCGTCTGTCCGCCTTACTTCCTACCCTACACACACACACACACACACATACCAAAATATACACTCACATATACACACACATATACACACACATACCCACACATATCCACGCCTAAATATTTGTGATTGTTTCTAGGCAAGAGTGTAAAATCCGACAACGAATTACCCCTCAGTCATGCCAGTTAAAGGTTGGGTAAGGCCGGATGCCTTCTGAGAAACGTCCTACGGCACTCGCGCTAGTCGGTAGCCTTCCTGATAGACTTATGGGTAGGCACATAACCAAGGATTTATTATAGCCTGAGGGGGTGCTGGCGTGGATTTGTCGGTAGCTGATGACCCTGGTTTGGAACCCACGTTAAGCTATAGGTCCAGTCGCTAAATAGCCTAAGATGCTGATGCGCCTCTAACCGTAAAAACCCTTTCCTTTTCCTTTATACCGCTCTCAGAGGTATAATTCGATTTCATCTTTTTGTTGCGACAAATAAACAATCCACGGTCCAAGTGATTACGCCACGAAATCTGCAGTCGACGACTTTAAATCAAAATGTTAAAATGAGTGAAATAATCGCGAAATTACGCCATTAATATTGAATTTTTCATATAAAATATTTGTCGCCTTTTCAGTTTCGTAAATGTTAGATAGAAAAATATGACGAAATCTATCTAAACTTTATATTATATAATTATTTTGATAACTCTTGGTGAATAAGTGCAATATGTATATACAGCCATGGCTAAAAGTATTGTCCACCTAAAAATCTAACTTTTAGGGGTACCCATAAGTAATCAATTATTTCAGTGGCAACAAAAAAACGAATATGTTTAATTTAATTTTGTCTTCAGTCGATTATGTAATCTCCGTTGTTATCTAAGACCTTTTGCCATCCTGCTGGTAGCGTTTCAATTCCCTGTTCATAAAATTTTGTTTCTTTGAAGAAACATGTTTCTAGGTGAGCTCGCACATCATCGATATTTTTGAAATTTTTATTCATTAGGGAATGTTCCATGGATCGGAATCAATGAAAATCGGATGGTGCTACGTCTGGAGAATATGGGGGATATGATAAAACCTCCCAGTTTAGCTGCCTTATTTTTTCTTGGGTTAATCCTGCTCTATGCGGCTTGGCATTATCGTGTTGCAAGAATACCCTTCTTCTGTTGACCAGAGCTGGCCCTTTTACCAACAATTTGTTACGTAATCTATTCAATTGTTGGCAATACAATTCAGCCATAACTGTTTCTCTCGGTTTCAATAGTTCAAAATTAATTATGCCACCACAGTCCCACCAAACGCACAGTAACATCTTATTTAAACTGAAAGATTGTTTAGGAATGGGTTGTTTGGTGCGCTTGTCGTTGTTGTACAAGACCTATTTCTCGTCACCAGTAACAATCCTTCGTAAAAACGGATCACTTCGTTGTCTGCACAATAGAGATGTGCAACTTGTACGGCGTTGTTTTTATTTATCCCCGAAAATAGATGTGGAACCCATATACCCCACATGTAAACCTTCCTGATTTCTTGAAGATGTCTTTGGACTGTTGACCAAGTAGCCTGAAGAGTGTTTGCTATTTCCTGGATATTCAGTTTGGGATCACAGTTTTCACCAGTGATTTTAAAGGGACATTATCAAAGTCTACAGGGAGTCTACAAGTCTACACTTCGATCGCTATCAATCGCTTCGATCGATCGAAGTCAAAAAAACCACTGGGAAATTTTCTATACCAGCGTTGGCACTTATTGACTTTCAATACGTCTCCATACACATCACACATTTTTTCTGTTGCTACCATTACATTAACACCCGATCGAAAATGAAACAGCATGCAATGACGTAAATGTTCTTCAGTTGGTTGATTGTCCGCCATTTTACACTGATGTAATAAAAACGTTTGAATTTAGTTGTCACAAAGGTCAAGGCCACCTGTTGTAATATTGCGTAATAAAACATATCTTCATACATTCACACTCTGAACTAGACTGATGCAAATATTCCGCACTATTAATAACTGATTACTTATGGGTACCTCTATTATTTTAAAATTCAAGAATTTTAGAAACATATTACTTAATCCGTCCTATATTTTTGAGAAAAAGTGAAGAACAATTTTATTTACTGAACATTTTATTTAACCAATACATTATGTGTCGTTTTGTTCCAGATGATTTTTCAAGTCTTCTAAGGAATTAAAGTTTTTACCATCTAAGGGTGTTTTGAAGCGATTTAAATAAATGATACCGAAGGTCTGAGGGGGGCTGGGTACGGTGGATGGATCAGAAAATCTTAGTCAAGTTGTACACGTTTGTGTGGGGTGGGCAAAAACAAGTATGATCTAGCATTATCTTGATAATGTATCTCGATGATGCAATGCCCTTTCTGTTGGATAATTCAGGTCGCTTCTGGTCGATTGCTCGCTAATTCACTTAATTGCGAATAGTATTTCTCTGAATTAATGATCTGGTTTTCAGGCGGAAATAGCTCATAATAATCGATTCCCTTCCAGTCCCACAAAATGCAAACAATAACCTTCTTTGGATGTAAATTCGTCTCATCAGTGGCGGCTTGTGGATTTTTAAAGTGGGAGGGCGTAGAAGAAAATAGTACTACTGAGGAGTTTTTTTTGCTTTCCCTTTCCTTCTTTCACTTTTCGTGCTATTGAAACCCTATACAGGAGGTGAACCAGGAAAATGAGTTAAAGGAAAGAAACTGAACGGAAATAAAATATGGTGTTTTGCTCTGAAAAATTGTTTACTGTGATAAATGCAGGAGGTTTACTTTGGCCTTGCCGAAATCTATTTTGTGACCTGTTTGGATATGATTTTCTGCTAGAGTTGAGGGGATATCCGAGTTTCGGACGGCGAGAGAAAGCTCGTATATGTGATTTTGGATACGTCTGTTGGTCTGGCCAATATATCTCATAGACACCATGTGACTCTCATGGAATATTATCTTTCGCTGGTCTAAGGAAATTGGTTATATTTCTTTCTGTTGTAAATATCCTTTCTATGTTACGAGATCTGAATACGTTGCAAATTTTTGACGTGGAAGAATTAATGATCTGTTTTTCAAGTGGTAATAGCTCATAATAATCGATTACCTTCCAGTCCCATGAAATACAAACAATAACCTTCTTTGGATGTAAATTAGTCTTTGTGCCGGTGCGCTTTGAAGAGGCATCGCGCTTATATCATGATCTCTAACGTTTATTATTATTATATTCAACTTATTTTTTTATAGCTTTAACCATGCAGTTTCAAAATTGATCGATTTCGTTGCGTTTCAATAGAGAATCGCAAGCAGAAATTCGGGTTAATACATTTTGCTTCGTTAACTCATCAGCACCTATACATCGGACTTGCCAACGAAGTTGACGTAATATATTTCCGACTGGTTGATCCCAAGAATTTCTCCATTTCCTCGAGTTGTTCTATGTCGATCAATCGACATAGTTTCAATTAGTTATTAGTATATATTTCGTTGTCATCAGTCTCGGCCGGTCGTCTAGAATGTATTGCATCGTTAAGATTAAACTTGTTTTCATTCAACGGCACCCTCACCAGTCACTGTACATTTCATCTTTTATATCTGCGAAGCATTCTTACTTTTCTGAAATAAAAAAACACAATACACTCTATGTCGGAAAAATAACGAAGTTTTTAAAATTTAAAGATAACTACAAGCACCATCTATTGAAACAACATATAGTTTTAAAGCTGCATATCTTCTCTATAAAACGAGACCGCCATTATTACAATCGATCAACGGATTATCAAGTTATAGCTCTTAGAGTGGCAGTACCTTTTGTCACCTCATCACAAAAACACGATGGAACAAAGAGCTCATATTTAATTTTGTTTCAAGTTCGGTAAAGTTTTACAGAAAAATTTGAAACATGGAAAACGATTATGGTAATGACTGCTTATTTCGTACACGAGTAGTATAAGCGATTCCAAGACGGTCGTGATCCTTTGGCAGACGATCCAAAGCCTTGCCGGCCAAAAAAAAACAAAAATCGTGATGAGTTGGTGGAAAAAGTGTGTGAAATGATCGCCTACGATGCGAATTCGACCGTGAGATTGATAGGGGAGGAATTAACTCCGACCAAAGACATAATTCACGAAATTTTGAAAAAGGATTTTAATAAATGAAAAGCATGTGCTTGATTTATTACTCACGACTAAAATGAGCAATCTAAAAATTGCTTGCGTTGAACATTACAAGGACCTTATTAAAATAGTCAGACATAACTGCACATTCTTAGAATCGATTTTATTCTTTGCAATCGAAAACAATTCGTTTCCAGAGTCACGAAGAAGATAATGATAATTTGTTTTTACGACCCTAAAGGTATACTTCGAGAATTTGTTCCACAGGGTCAAAATGTCACTGGAGTCACGTTTGTGGAAGTCTTCGAAAAACGACATAAAAAATTCTATTCTATGCATTGGTTAAACGTACCCAGCGATGTATTGATGCGGAAGAGATGTATTTTGAATAAAAATAAATAATATGTGCAAAATAACTAATTTTTTTTTAAATTTACAGTTTCGTTGTTTTGCCGACATAAATGGCGATATATTTTGAGTGTGTCGAAAATGCTCCATATTTTCTGCTATTTTTAATGATCAACAAATTAAAAAAACACACAGCCAAATGACACAAGGTTATTCCTACGGGCTCGCTGAAATTCCTTCTGTCAAGTAACATTAAAACTATACGTGTGGAGTAGATAACAATTTGGTTTTACGATGCAATGCCATCTAGCGCCAAAAACGGAACGAACTTTTGCGTCAATGCAATATATTTATATATATGTTAATATATCAATAAGTATTTGATGTATCTCAACTAGCAGTAATAATAATGGAGTTTTTTTGTGGAAACGTTCTTATCTCGTAATTTTGATGTACATTTTCAACATTTGTAACAGTAAATTTGCAGTATTTTAAAAGTGTACATTTGTAAGTGCATTTGTAAGTGTAAATAATAAATCTAATTAAGATAGTGTACGTCCATTATTAATTCAAATATTAATACTAACTATACATTTATAGCCACTTGAATATTTTCTGATCGCCAAAATGTTGCCAATATACTAAATAAGGGATTATGGGAATTATCCTTATTGAATGATTGTTCATATTAAAGTACTCAATGATTTTGTTCGTGGGTGTATATGAATTTGTTCATCTATCTGAGTAATACAAACAAATTTGTTTTTTTACACTGTGACCAATACTATTAATTATATCTAAGTGAAAAGTACCTCAGAAATAACCCTATTCTTATAATATAAGGTTTTAGATTACTGAATTTTTAAAATTAGCGTTGGTTAAAGACCCTTGACCTTACTAATGTTATCAAATTGTCCCACCAGCCTTCTAAAGAGTATAAAAAGCAATGTTATTTAAAAACATGTCATGTTATAGTGTCCCATAAATTTTAACTGATTAAAATAACGTAAGTAGATTTACGATTATTCCTTTTACAATTCTTCTAACTAGTTAACTACTGATATAATAATATAATTTAATTACTTCATTTTTATCTAAACATAAAACAAAAGTTGCATACCATATTAACATTGATTAAACAAAATAGTTATAATATATACATATATATATATATATATATATATATATATATATATATATATATATATATATATATATATATATGTATATATATATATATATATATATATATATATATATATATATATATATATGTATATGTATAGATATATATATATATATATATATATATATATATATATATATATATATATATATATATATATATATATATATATATATATATATATATATATATATATATGAGATGTTCTGCTTTTAAGGAGAGATCTTCTGCTTTTAAAGAGAGATTTTCGGACGGCGAAAGAAAGCTCGTATATGTGATTTTGGATACCTGTGTTGGTTTGGCCGATATATTTTATAGATACCATGTGACTCTCATGGAATATTATATTTCGCTGGTCTAAGGAAATTGGTTATATTTCTTTCTGTAGTAAATATCGTTTCGATGTTACGGGATCTGAATACGTGGCAAATTTTATCTGCAACTCCCTTGATATATGGCAAAAGATCTTTGGGGTTGTGGGACAATTCTCTAGTGGATTGGTGGATATGATCAGTTGCCTGAACTTTATCAACATGCCTTTTTATTTGACGTATGTCATAGCCGTTTTGAATTAGTGCCATTTCTAAGGAATTAAGTACTTTTTTCCTATGTTCTTTGTCCGACAATCTTAGAGATCTCTTAACTAAAGTTTTGACCAGAATTTAATTGGGATGGATAATGATGTGAATTCGCATTTAGATAATGGTTTGTGTGGGCAAGTTTATGTTAGACTGAATAGGAGAAGCTTTGGTTTGGTCTTTTTAATATTAGAATGTTAAAAGAAGGGAGGGCAGAATTGTTTTCAGTCTCCATTGTAAATTGGACCTGGGGATGTATTGGAAGACGAAGGTATCATCTACATACCTCAACCACAAGTAGGTTTCAACGGACTGCTGTTAAAGGGTTGAGTTTCAAAATGTTCTATAAAAATATTGGCTATGTCCGGTTAAAGAGGGGAGCACATACGAGCTCCACGAATCTGTTTTTATTTTTTTTGAAGAATTTATTTTTGAAGATGAAATATGTATTCGACATGCAATGTTGAATAAGAATAAGAATATCGGTTGATATGTGGTGTTTTTTTACAGAATGTCTAGGGTTTCTGGAGGGGGGATATTTGAAAATAAATAGATAATATCGAAAGTAACAGGAATACCACTTTCGGATATACTGTGCCCTTGAAGCAGCTCAATGAAATGAGAGGAGTTTCTTATACAGGATGTTGATTTTTTCACGAGCGGCTGTAGTGTTTTCGCTAAATACCTTGTTAATTGGTGAGTTGGTGAACGATATGCGCTGACAATTATTTAATGGTTTTATGGATGCCAGTTTTATAGATTTTTTGGGAGACCGTACATTTTTGGGATACGAGATTTTTCGCAAGGTATTAAAGCCTTTTTATTATCCGAAGAAAGATTAGTAGTATTGATGACAGAACGCGTTTTCTTCTCTAGATATGTTGTAGGATCGTTAGGAATTTGCTTATTGTCTGTACTCTTTAATATATCAGACATTGTAATTTCATAGTCAACAGTATTAAGCATGACCGTGGGAATGCCATGAAGAAGCGCAATGAAATGCGTGAAATTTTTGGTATAGGAAGTTGGTTTTTCCATGAATTAGAGACCGGTATGCACTGACAATTGGATGAAAAGGAATGTCAGTTTTATGGATTTTTGGGAGACCGTACATTTTTGGGATACGAGAATATAAGGCTCTTTCAAAGAAATTGTACCTATATATTCCTACAAACCCAGCATAATTCGAGAAGCAATTGAGATCGAAAAATGCCCAGACTGCCCAAACAAGAAGGACGACGGTTTTAGAGTTCCAAATACATGGAAACCTCTTCTTTCCAAATTGCCAATCCGAAATTCTTCCAATCAAACGTCCATCTCCCGTCTTACCCTCACCCCTTAATCGAACGCTCCACCCATAACCTTACCTATTAATGAAGAGGTCGCAACCGCGTTCATTTCTAGTTGTGAACTCTGAGGATTGAGGTCTCGGGGCAAATCAACTAGATTCTCTTGATAATGGCTTAAAAATGAAAGCTGAAATATATATATATATATATATATATATATATATATATATATATATATATATATATATATATATATATATATATATATATATATATCTCCGAATAGAGTTTCCTATATAACTCAGGATAGGATAGGACATTGTCGGTTCTCCCACGAACACATCCTTAAAACCGTAAAAGAGAAGGGCCGCTCGGTGCGAAGACTCTAATAACCACTTGTCAGTTAAACAGCTTCTCTCAGAACGTGCTCATATTTTTGTTGAGAGAAATTGATAATTTTATTTTTTGTATTACATAGATACAAATTATTATATTGTACGTTTTATTTAAATGTTGGCCGGGTTCCCTCTTTATTGAATGTGTGTGGATTAAGTAATTGGATTTGGTTTTGCTTTGTAAATAGTCATATACTCATTGAGCATAATTTGCTAAGCGCCCATTAATTTTCTCTCTGTCTCTCTCTTTATCTCACTGCGCCCCTCTATTTCTCTGTTTCTCTTTCCTTTTGGTGATTAATGTAAATATTTTCGATTTGATTTCGCACATCTAGCGTGTTACCATCGCTACTTTGGAGGAACTATCTAAAAATTAACAAAAAATGTGTACTTTGAATAAATAGCTACTTGGAGACTGACAAACTTGTATTTTTACATCATGATGGATGTCGTTACTTATATCTATACGTGAATTGTTTTTATTTTAAACCCTTGACCTTATAAACCTTATCAATATTACCATGACTTTGATTAGCATTTGAGTCATGAATCCACTTTGGATTGTTTATACTATATTTATTTCTCATATAAAATTAACATGAGTCTATAGGAGAGATTTTTAAATGTCGAATAAAGGTATAATATGTTATCTCGCCAAATTCATCCAAGTGGTATATTTGAATTGATTTTTGTCATCTGGTGTAGGCTATGTTTTACTGAATAATTATGAACCTGACTGATGACGGCTTAAGGTCAGAAACCGGTCTCGGGAGACGCATGCTGACGTTTTGGTGACGGATGAACGAATGGTAAAGCCCCATGTAAAGCACTGGTTAATTTTCTTTGCCTATATATATATATATATATATATATATATATATATATATATATATATATATATATATATATATATATATATATATAAATATATATATATATATATATATATATATATATATATATATATATATATATATATATATATATATATATATATATATGTATATATATATATATATATATATATATATATATATATATATATATATATATATATATATATATATATATATATATTCCCATTCTATAAACGTACTTTTCTTCGTTATTAATATTTTACTTCTCGCTGTACGTGTAAGCACACTTTGACTATGACCAAAAAGTAAGTAAAATTTCGCATTTACTTATCGATATATCCATTTACTTTCTAAGTTTGTATGCCTGTTCTTATTATATGACAGAAGTTTCATATCATTTCACTTGTTCGATTACAAATTATAGTGCCTTTTATGATTATTAAAAATGTGGGCGACTTTTTAAATGTGTTAAATTTATCTACCAAAGAATTTGCATTAAATTTAGTCTAAAAGAGAAATTTCTTGTACTGATGCATTAAAAATGTTAAGACACTTGTGGCGATAAAGCCATGTTAAAAAAAGTTTACCAGCGGTACAAGGACTTATGGTGGAATGAATGCTAGCCGGTAGGCAGTTGAAGATGAATTTAGTTCAGAAAGACTTCTCGCGTGAACCAATGAAGGAAACCAATTAAGAATTACCAGAATCAAGAATCTTGTACTGAGTAATCGTCGAGCAAGCATTAGAGACAAACATCCATATAGATGGTAAAACAATTCATGGTTTTTTCTTCACGATGTCGTACCATCGCACACCGCAATGATTATTCGTCGGTAAACAATTTTTCGGTAAACATCAAATAAATACCGTTCTGCAAGCATCAAATTAATCGTGTGATTTTTTTCTGTTTTATCTACTGAAGAAACCACTTTATGGATACCGTTTTGAGTTCCTAGAGGACATTGAAGATTTTTTGCGGGCCGCTTTGAAGGAATTGCTAGAAGTCGAGTATAAAAATGTTACGAAGACTGAAAAAAAATATTGTAAGAAGTGTATTATAGTGAGAGGGGATTACTTTAAAGGAGATAAAATAAATTTAAATTAATAAATAAATCCTTTATCATTTCTTCTATTGAAACCTTCGGTGTGAAACACTAAACTCACGGAGATTTACCACTAAACACAGAATCACTTTTTTTAAAGTTCTCAACGCACGTTTCGCTAACCATGTTAGCATCATCAGGAGATGATTTAATCTAATTCTAAACCTAAACTACGTTCTATTTATATGGGAATCCTAATTGGTATCCTACTACCTACGAAGCGAACTACCTACCTAATGAGGCGTGTAAAAAAAAGGATACAAGAAAAAAAGGGGGAAAAAAGAGAACCAAAAAAAAAAATTAACCGTGAAGTTTTCTGCCCTTTACATTAATAATTGAAAAAGTTGACTGAACGGAATAGGTCCTTTTTCCCGGTTCATTATTTTCTTGCATTTTTCTATTTGAATGCTTTCATATGCATCATCCAAAACTCTATTATTGTTTACACTTTTAACCAGTCTTAAATGTTAAATTACTTATATTGTGCTCCTGTTCAATGGCATGCTGGGCAACACAAGATTTTTCATTTCTCCGATATCTAATGTGGGCAATGTGTTCTTTATATCTCGTTAATATGGATCTTTTTGTTTGCCCAATATACTTTCGATCACAATCTTGACAGCTAATTTCATAAATCCGAGACTTTTCATGTTGATCTACTTTATCCTTTGGCTTTGACTTCTCTTAATTTATTATATGGTTTGTACACAATCTTAATATTCACTTTTTTCAAAATTTTGTCTAGCCCTCGTGTTAATTGGGTATCAAACGGTATTACCATGAATTTATTCTTGTTTTGATCCTTTTACAAAGTCGAAGTTTCGTTCAATAATTTTCTAAACTTATGATTTTTAATTAATTTATCTACAATGTTCTTATTATAGCCGTTCACTTTAGATACCTCCCTAATTCATTTTAATTCTTTGTTATGGCTATCTTATTTTAAAAGCTATAATTTGAATCGTTAGGAATGTATCTTGAAGTGTAGGGATTAACTATTTAAGTTCTTAATAAAATCATTTAAGTTTTCATTTTTTGAATCGAAAATGTCAAAAATGTCATCCACATATCTTAACCATACCTTCGGAAAGTAACTTAATTCAATTTTCGGCTCAGTTTCAAATTTACTCATAAATAAGTTGGCTAAGAACGGCAACAGATGAATAACAAGATTGTTTCTGAATATCCCTTAACAAGTGGTCTTTTATCAAAAATGGGTTTCTTGAACTATCAGCCAAATGAATGGAGACTTTTTATAGACAGTTCCAAGCGGCGTTTGAAATGGGTTTTACTACATAATGGTGCGGTTCCCATTACTCATTCCACTGAATTAAAAGAGGAGTATGAAATCATATCATTTGTATTGGCAAAACTCAAGTATCATGGTCATAAATGGGTTATATACATTGATTTAAAAATGGTAAACTTTTAATTAGGTCAATAAAGCGGTTACACGAAATTTCTATGTTTTCTCTGTTTATGGGATAGCAGAGCTAAAAATGGTTCCTTTAATCATATATTGAGGAAATGTCCTGGTTTGTGCAAGGATAAACTTAAAGCTGGTATTTTCGATGGACCACAAATTAGGTTTTTGATCAAAGATAACAATTTTCGTACAAGAAAGGTACCGGTGTCGATGGAATGAACTGATTGATGGAATGATGACTGATTACTGTTGGAGTATCATGCGTGAGTAACTGGAAGGAACTCACTCCAAGAAATTACGAAAAAGAAGCTTTCTCAATGTTCAATGATGTAACAAAAGTTAAAAAATATGAAATAATCGTATTTCTTCGATACCTATCGACATATATATCTCGAAAATTACACGTGCATTTCAAAAAAATATATGTTCTGTTAAAATCAGCATAATGAGCATATTCAAAAAAAGTTTTAGTTTTTCCGACACCAAATTCACCGTAGACCTGTGTTATCTATATCTTTCTATTCAGTATCGTTGGGAATTGTGGTCCATCGAGATGTGGTCCGTCATAACTCGTCCCTTGTTGGCAATATATTTGTACATTGTTTGGAACAATACGAATATTATGGAGTACAATTCAGAAAGGTTACATTACAGCATATAACGAAAGTTAAGTGTCTCCGACATAGAAATCTAGGGCTATAATGTCCGAATTCCTAGATGGCTAATGCACTGATCTATATTTCTCTATTTAGTATCTTTGGAAATTGTAGACCATGCAGTCCATCACGTGCCGGGGGATGGCATTGCTATGTCTATTGTGGGCAGAACATTCACATTGATCTTTTGTTTTAGAAGATATTATCGTCGAAGTATATAAGGGTCGTAGTACAGCAGTATTTAGTGGAGACGCTGAGAGTCAAGACAATTGAGAAGTATTACTGGGTCAGAAATATAACATTTCATGAGCTTTTATCACACTTTAAACATGCGACTTGAGGTTGACAATGCCATAGTTAATAAACATGCTTTTATTTGTCTGCATAACTCGGTTTGAAGTAGCCAAAAGTGTTGATTGGTATGTATTCTAATAACGATAAGATATTTTTTCAAAAATCTGCGAATGGTCTTATAAGGTGGTCTTTGAAAAACGGACGTGTTAGGAATGGATGCTCGGCTAGTAGAAGGAAGGGGGGCCTTTTTCAAAACAGAACTTCAGAGATGAGGAATGAACAGGATGAATGTGTGGTTTCAACAAGATCATGCCGTTGCTCATACATCTAAAGCTTCGATTAATGTTGTTCGAGTTGTATTCCTTAATCGAACAATTGCTCGCTTTCGCACTGTCCCCTGGCCTTTTTGGTTACGGGACTTTTCGAACTTACGAAACAATTGATTGAGTCATGTTTCTTTAATTAACGTCCGTTTCCCGTTGATCCCTTGTATGTAAATATGCAACCCTCTACCAATACCCTGAGTGCTGGGTGAAGGATCTTCAGCGATAACTTTTAACACTGCATTAACGTTTATCTGTGTGGTTATTATTAATATTCAGATTACTTGATATCGTATGTAATTTAAAAATTGATCCGGTTTCGGTCAGTGAAATGAAATCTGATAAATAAAAGTTTCTTGCAAACTGATAAGAATTGGATTACATTGATGTAATCCAATTCTTTTCTTATAAGTAAAATTATAAATAATAATAATAATAATAATAATAATAATAATAATAATAATAATAATAATAATAATAATAATAATAATAATAATAATAATAATAATAATAATAATAATAATAATAATAATAATAATAATAATAAAAAAAATAATAATAATAATAAATAAAAAAATAAAATAAAAATATAAAATAATAAAAATTGAAAATCAAAGACTCGCACCACCGAGCACTTCATCACAAGATCAGTGCAGAATGCAGATTAATAATGAAATGGAAGACGGAAATGTCCCGGTTCTTGCTGGCTCGCCCCCCATAAGGAGGGCTGCCACTAGAACTGAACGCACTCCACGTATCAGATGGACACGCGAAATGAATATTGAGGTAATGCGTACCTACTATTACGTGAACCAGTGCGGAGATAAGCCGCTTCCTGGATGGAGAAATGCACTCTATCAAGAATATAAGAAGAGGTTCCCTGGAACTCGGCTGTCTGAGCAAAACTTAGCCGACCGTAAAAATATAATTTTAAATAAAAAGTATCTCACCGAAACAGAACTAATGAATGTCAAGAGAGAAGTTGGTAATGAATTACACCAGAACGTTACATATCAGCAACATGAAGAAGATAATATAGGCGTCCTCACCTTAACCACACAGGCCCAGCCTATAGAACAAACTCCTAATTTTCCACCGGAGGCCTCACCGTCTAGCAATGAGGAAGTGACCTTACAACAGAACTTGTCTAATGTACGAGAGAAGTTTTACAGTAATTTGGCCCATTTTATTGGGTCAAATCCACTAAATAGACCAAAAATTCCAATACTGCGAAATATTACAAAAGCTCGTATTACTCTAATGCAGATCAATAAAGTTCTGGAATCACATCTGGCTGGGATACTAGATCTGTGTGATATACATCTTGCGTTGTACTGTGCAGCAGTGACTGCGATCGAAATTTCAGGCCAAAAAACATACACCCCCAGTGCGAGCAGGCATAATTTCCAGAAAAATACGCCTGCCTGGAAAACACGCCTTGAAAACAATATCGATGATTTCCGAAGGAAGGTCGACGTCATCTCAGAATACCTTTCTGGTAATCGATCAAGTAAAGTAATGAAAAAAATAAAAACAATTGCCAATAATTCTGGCATTGGCTTGGACGATCCAAACTTCTCCGAAAAATTATTGGATCTTAAAGATCGGTTTAGACAGAAAGCTAAATCTAAAGGGGCTAGGCTAGCAAGATATAACGAGCTAAAAAAACGAAAGCACCAAAATTCAGAATTCATAAATAGTCAAAAGAAATTTTATAGAGAGCTCGAACAAGGCAGTAGCAGGTCAGAACTTGAGAATGTGGACATGTCCTCCTTTGCAGAATATTGGCAATCGGTTTGGAAAAGATCAGATGACTATGAAAAAGCGGCACCTTGGATTAAAACAATTGAACAGCACACAACTGCTCTCCCAGAAATGGAGTTTAACGATTTCACGGCGACTGACATTTGCACCGCCGTCAAGAAAACTCATAACTGGAAAGCTCCTGGACCAGATGGACTACATAACTTCTGGATTAAAAACTTTACGGCGGCCCACCGCCCACTTGCTAGTGCATTTAAAGAGGTAATGATAAATCCTGATACTTTCCCGAATTTTTTAATGGAAGGCAATACATATCTTCTGTACAAAAAGGGTGATGCTAAGCAACCCAATAACTACAGACCCATCACGTGTCTGTCAGTATTTTATAAATTGTTGACAGCCCTAATCAATGAAAAAATTTACAAACATTGTGATGAAAACAATATTTTTGAAGAAGAGCAGAAAGGATGTATAAGAGCAAGTATGGGATGCAAGGAACAGCTAACGATCGATGCTGTAGTTCTCGAACAAGCGCGGAAAAGAAAACGCAACCTAAACATCTGCTATATAGACTACAGGAAAGCCTTCGATAGTGTTCCACACGATTGGTTACTAGAAGTCCTGAAGATTTATAAAATAAGCCCTCCCATCATTAACTCCTTAAGGTGCCTAATGGGGAAATGGAAAACAAATCTCTTTATCGACCAACAATGCATTACAACTGCGAATATCGAGAGAGGAATTTTTCAGGGAGATTCCTTTTCTCCAGTTTGGTTTTGTCTAGCCCTAAACCCTATGTCTACATTACTGAACAACAGTAATATAGGATATAAACTAAACATGAGAAATCCACGAAAGCTCTCGCACCTACTATATATGGATGACCTTAAACTCTATGGAGAAACTAGAGAAAAACTAAACTCCTTAATAAAAATGGTCGAAGAATTTAGTAGGGATATCAAGATGTCATTCGGACTTGATAAATGCTCTACCATTAGCATTCAAAAAGGAATAGTCAACAATCAACATTCAACACACTGTAACATACAACAACTGGCACCAGATGAATCCTATAAATATTTAGGTATACCTCAAAACGAGAAATTTAACCATAGCCAGTTAAAGAAAGACTTTTCTACTATGTACGAAAAGAGGCTTACAAAACTTTTAAATACCAAACTGAACAGTGGAAACCTGATTAGAGCGATCAATGGATGGGCAGTGCCAACTCTGACCTATTCCTTTGGTATTGTTAAATGGTCAGAAACAGACCTTGATGGACTGGATAGATTAACACGTCGAACATTGACAAAATTCCGATGTCTGCATCCAAATTCATCTATGAAGCGACTGTACATTCCAAGAAAGTTGGGAGGCAGAGGCCTCGTGAACATTAAGAACCTTTGTCTGAACCAGGAGAGTAAGATGAGAGAACGCTTCATTAATTCAAGCAGCACGCTAATGAAGTTGGTTGCTAAGGAGGACCGGGGTTTCACCCCGTTGAACCTAGATAAATTGAATCGTGTTGATGGTAGAACAACACTTACGGATTGTGTCCGTGAATGGAAACAACAGACACTGCATGGACGGTATCCAAAGTCACTCGAGGATGATACCATTGATGGACCATTGTCTCTAAAATGGCTGACCGATGGGCTGTTGTACCCAGAAACAGAAGGTTTTGCGACATCTATTCAAGATAAGGTAGTAAGAACACGGAACTATGAAAAGCATATACTACACATGGATGTTGTCGACCGATGTCGGAAGTGCGGTATAGTGGGGGAAACGATTGAACACCTTATCGGTGGGTGTGCAGTTCTAGCCCCTAATGCTTATTTAGGAAGACATAATCAGCTGGCGAAAATTATACATCAGCAAATTGCATTAAAGTATTCGCTATTAGATAACGCACCTGCTCCATATTATAAGTACTCACCTTCTCCCGTATTGGAATCATCTGATTCAATCTTATACTGGGACAGACCAATCACAACAGATCGAACGGTCGACTATAATAGACCTGACATTGTTCTAATTAGTAAAAAGGAGAAAAGGGCTTTTATAATTGACATCGCAGTGCCACTCTCTCATAATATCAGGAAAACCGAGTTGGAGAAAACCACTAAGTATGAAAACCTTGCGTACGATTTGAAAAACCAGTGGAAACTGCATAAGGTAGAGATAGTGCCTTTCGTTATATCCGCCGAAGGCCTAATAAGTAAGAACTTTTCAAAAAATTTGAAGAACCTTGGTATCTCAAAATCGATTGCCATAGTGGGACAACGTGCAGTGCTCTTGCAGACGTGCCACATTGTTCGTAAAATTTTATGCTAAGTGAGAGGAGTTGAATTGCTTTCTCATTTTGGCATTGTAATATAGACCAGCTTAGGCTGAGATGCTGAGTTCAGTACGAGGATAATAATAATAATAATAATAATAATAATAATAATAATAATAATAATAATAATAATAATAATAATAATAATAATAATAATAATAATAATAATAATAATAATAATAATAATATACTTTTAATAATAATACTTTTAAATACCAAACTGAACAGTGGAAACCTGATTAGAGCGATCAATGGATGGGCAGTGCCAACTCTGACCTATTCCTTTGGTATTGTTAAATGGTCAGAAACAGACCTTGATGGACTGGATAGATTAACACGTCGAACATTGACAAAATTCCGATGTCTGCATCCAAATTCATCTATGAAGCGACTGTACATTCCAAGAAAGTTGGGAGGCAGAGGCCTCGTGAACATTAAGAACCTTTGTCTGAACCAGGAGAGTAAGATGAGAGAACGCTTCATTAATTCAAGCAGCACTCTAATGAAGTTGGTTGCTAAGGAGGACCGGGGTTTCACCCCTTTGAACCTAGATAAATTGAATCGTGTTGATGGTAGAACAACACTTACGGATTGTGTCCGTGAATGGAAACAACAGACACTGCATGGACGGTATCCAAAGTCACTCGAGGATGATACCATTGATGGACCATTGTCTCTAAAATGGCTGACCGATGGGCTGTTGTACCCAGAAACAGAAGGTTTTGCGACATCTATTCAAGATAAGGTAGTAAGAACACGGAACTATGAAAAGCATATACTACACATGGATGTTGTCGACCGATGTAGAAAGTGCGGTATAGTGGGGGAAACGATTGAACACCTTATCGGTGGGTGTGCAGTTCTAGCCCCTAATGCTTATTTAGGAAGACATAATCAGCTGGCGAAAATTATACATCAGCAAATTGCATTAAAGTATTCGCTATTAGATAACGCACCTGCTCCATATTATAAGTACTCACCTTCTCCCGTATTGGAATCATCTGATGCAATCCTATACTGGGACAGACCAATCACAACAGATCGAACGGTCGATTATAATAGACCAGACATTGTTCTAATTAGTAAAAAGGAGAAAAGGGCTTTTATAATTGACATCGCAGTGCCACTCTCTCATAATATCAGGAAAACCGAGTTGGAGAAAACCACTAAGTATGAAAACCTTGCGTACGATTTGAAAAACCAGTGGAAACTGCATAAGGTAGAGATAGTGCCTTTCGTTATATCCGCCGAAGGCCTAATAAGTAAGAACTTTTCAAAAAATTTGAAGAACCTTGGTATCTCAAAATCGATTGCCATAGTGGGACAACGTGCAGTACTCTTGCAGACATGCCACATTGTTCGTAAAATTTTATGCTAAATGAGAGGAGTTGAATTGCTTTCTCATTTTGGCATTGTAATATAGACCAGCTTGGGCTGAGATGCTGAGTTCAGTACGAGGATAATAATAATAATATAGGGTTACATGATACAGGAATACATGAAGAAGAGGAAGCGAGACAAAACATAAAGGAAATGCCAGAAGTTATAATAACGAGAGGCGATGTAAAAAAGGCAGTCCAAAAAACGCTTAACTGGAAAGCGCCAGGTATCGATGGCATCCAAAATGTGTGGTGGAAGTATCTTGTTAGTAGTCATGGGACGCTGGCAAAGTTTTTTCAAGAGTTAATAAAAGAGCAACATAACATACCTGAATATATGACTATGGGAATGACATATATGTTATCAAAGGGGCAGGACAGTTTGAATCCAAAAAATTATAGACCAATAACTTGTCTACCAACTCTCTATAAGATCATTACCTCTATTATTTCATCCAAAATAAATGAACATCTATTAGAAAATAGTCTTTTACCGCCTGAGCAAAACAGGTGCCGTAAAAGTAGCCAAGGTTGTAAGGAGTTACTTGTAATTGATGAGGTAATAACAGAGCAAGTACGAAAAAAATCCCATAATGTAACAATGGCGTGGATTGATTATAAAAAAGCGTTCGACTCTGTGCCACACTCGTGGCTCCGGTATGTCCTTTCATTGTATAGGATAAAACTCTAGTAAAATTTCTTTCCACTTGTATGAATAAATGGAATACCCGCCTATATGTAAATAATAATAATACCTCGTACACCACTGGAGAGATCCGAATACGCAGGGGAATGTTTCAGGGGGATAGTTAAAGTCCTCTATGGTTCTGTATGGCTTTAACACCGTTAAGTAGAATGTTGAGAGAGTCCAGCATGGGCTATATGATGAAGAGAAATCCAAACATTCAGGTATCACATCAATTCTATATGGACGATCTAAAATTATATGCATCAAATTCTAATAATCTTCAAAGTGAAATAGAGCTTGTCAAAAGTTTTAGCGATACCATCTGCATGGAGTTTGGCCTTGATAAGTGTGCAATTGTCTATGTCCGCAAGGGGCAGGTATTGGAACATACAGAAAACATGCAATTAAATGGAGATATTGTGATTTGTAGTCTCAATAGTGGAGAAAATTATAAGTATCTTGGTATGATGCAGTTGTTAGGAATATCTCATATAACAGCTAGGGAAATGATTATGAATAGAGTCATAACTAGAGTTGAAAGAATATGTAAATCCTTGATCAGCGCCAGAAATAAAATATTGGCAATCAACACCTGGGCTTTGCCTGTGGCTGCTTATACGTTTGGTGTAATAAAGTGGTCTGACACCTCTCTGAAAGCATTTGATCAGAAAATAAGAACCAACTTATCAAAACATAGTATGCATCACCCAAGAAGTTCCATCGAGCGGCTGTATTTGTCGCGACATATGGGAGGAAGAGGCTTACAGAACGTAGAAGTAATGTGCCGTCAACAGGAGGATCGGCTAAGATCCTATTTTCTCAGCCAAAATAGTAATCTTCATAGACCTGCCTGTACACTGGATAGTAAGTATAGTCCCCTCCGTCTAGCACAAGCAACTAATGAGGCAAGCCATATAACTTCCCAGGGACGTATTTCAGTTTGGAAAGGAAAGGAGCTCCATGGTCGCTTTGTAGCTCTCCTCGATTCTGAACACATTAATAAAAAATACTCTACAGAATGGCTCCGAACATCGGGACTTTATGGAGAGACAGAAGGTTTCCTATGTGCTATCCAAGATCAGGTCATAAGTACCAGGCATATAAAAAACATATATTAGGACAAAATATCGATTCAAAATGTCGCTTATGTAAACAAGATTTAGAATCAATACAGCATATAAGCGGTGGGTGTGCGTTGGCTCAAACAGACTATATGCAGAGGCATAACAACATTGCTAAGGTGATACATCAAGCATTATTAAAAAAATATGGTCTGTTGGATGTAGAGATACCTTATTATAAGTGGAAACCAGAACAGGTGTATATAAGTGAAACTGTAAAGATTTTGTGAGATACGGCAATGATTACTGATCGGACGGTGGAGGCTAATCGGCCCGATATTATTATAATCGACACAGAGGCTCGCAATGGACTTATTATCGATGTAGCGGTACCGTTGGACCACAATTTGACCAAGACCATTGCCGAGAAAAAACGAAAATATCAACCGTTAGCTGTAGAACTAACATACATGTACAAACTCAGAGATGTCGACATTATACCAGTAGTAATATATACAAATGGGCTGATAACAAACGACTGGAAAATCGCCAAAGACAAGCTTGAATTACATGATAGACATATGGCAGTCATGCAAAAGGCTGCTTTACTGGGTACAGCAAATATAGTCAGAAAATTCTTAAGCTTGCATTGAGCCTCGGCTGAACCCTCTTGTTGAGTGCAAACATTGTAGTCTTGGGTTACAAACTCCGGCTACCGTGGATATGAATAAAATATAAGATGAACATAATAATAATAACGAAGAATATTGACAAAGTTCCGATGTTTACATCCCAATTCGTCCACAAAAAGGCTATATATTCCAAGAAAGTTGGGAGGCAGAGAGCTTGTGAATGTCAAGAATCTTTGTCTCAATCAGGACAATAGGATGAGAGAGCGCTTCATTAGTTCACATAGCACACTAATGAAACTGGTTGTTAAGAAGGACCAGGGTTTCACCCCACTAAATCTAAATAAACAAAATCGTGTTGATAGTAGAACAGCACTGAAGGATATCGTTCAAGAATGGAAACAACAGACATTACATGGGAGATTTCCTAAATCACTTCAGGATGACTCCATTGACAAATATTTGTCTCTAAACTGGCTTACTGATGGACTATTATATCCAGAAACAGAAGGCTTCGCGACAGCTATTCAAGATAAGGTAGTAAAGATAAAAAATTATGAAAGACATATTCTACACATGGATGTTGTCGACAAGTGCAGGAAGTGCGGTGGTATAGGAGAAACAATTGAACACCTTATTGGAGGGTGTCCAGTCCTTGCCCCTAATGCTTACCTAGGCAGACATAATCAGCTGGCGAAAATTATACACCAGCAAATCGCTTTAAAGCACTCGCTATTTGATAAGATGCCTCCACCATATTACAAGTACACGCCTTCCCCTTACTTGAGTCAGCCGATACAATTCTTTACTGGGATAGACCAATTACAACAGATCGGAGGGTTGACTATAATAGGCCGGATATTGTTCTAATTAACAAAAAGCAGAGAAGAGCTTTCATAATTGACATTGCGATACCACTCTCTCATAACATCAGAAAAACTGAAATGGAAAAGGTCACGAAGTACGAAAATCTTGCAATTGATTTGAAAAATCAATGGAAACTCCAGAAAGTGGAGGTGTTACCTCTTGTTATATTCGCCGAAGGCCTAGTAAGCAAAACCTTTTCCAAAAATCTGGAAATTCTTGGTGTTTCAAAATCGATTACCACAGTAGGACAACGAGCAGTTCTCTTACAAACTTGCCACATTGTTCGTAAGGTACTAAGCCGAATGGGAGGAGCTGAACTGCTTTCTCATTCTGGCATTGTAAACCCGACCAGCCTAGGCTGAGATGATCGATGAATCATGTTTGTGATAATAATATGATGTTAACCGATGGCAGTGTGTTTCACCATCTGGAGATCGGGGAAACTTATACCTATTTGGGTATTCACCAACGACATCTACACGATGAGGCTCAGGTAAAGCAGGTACTTGAGACAGATTTGGTCCTCTCAACTGTCCGGCAGGAATAAAATATTGGCCACTAATTTGCTTGCCCTACCTATACTATTGTATTCCTTTGGAGTTGTAAGGTGGAGAGTGGATGAGTTAAGGCAGCTGGACAGGGATTCCCGAAAGATGTTAAACATGCAGCGCAGTTTGCATCCAAAATCATCCGTCCCTCGGATATACCTGCCACGGTGTCATGGAGGTAGGGGCCTCTTGAGTCTCGAGTTTATGCATAACCGGATTGTTCTGAATTTGGCTTGTTCTATCAGTAAAACATCAGACTCATTACTTAGACTCGTTAACCAACATGAAAGGGCGGGAGTGGGCGCATTTTTGTTTAAGGCAGCAAAAAGAGCTGCCCATGAACTGGGTGTTCATATCGATTAATGGCACAGAAACAGAGACGTAATCAGCCAGTTTGCTGATTTGCAATCAAGTCGCCGAGCAGCCCAGATAAAAGCTGCAGAGACCAGTCTACTATTGCAGAAACATAACAGTAAGCCACTGCATGGGGTCTTTTATAGAAATATAGAGGACCAGGGATTGTCGAAGAGACTCACCTTTGCTTTTCTCAGGTCAGCCGGCCTTAAGTCAGAGACGAAAGGATTTATATTGGCCTGTCAGGATGGTGTAATAAACACATTAGTCTATCGGAGAGAGATTATGGGTATGGAGGTTCCTGATGTAAACTGTAGGGCCTGCCATCGAGCACCAGAGACACTCATGCATTTGTTATCTGGATGTAGTGCCTATGCGACCTCCACATATATCTATCGTCATAATGCTGCTCTGCGAGTACTGTACTTTCATCTATGGTACTCGTATAAGATAGACCAGACACCAGTGCTGCACTTTCTGCCAGAAGAGATAGAATCTGTTGTCGAGAATGGGAGTTGTCCGATTTATTGGAATTTCTCGTTCTCTACTATTAGACAAATACAGGCTAACAAACCTGATATTGTCCTCCTTGATAAGGACACGAAAATGATGTTTGTTATTGAGTTTTCTTCGCCAGCGGAAACAAATATTACTATCAAGGAGGAACAAAAACGACTCAAGTATCAGGATCTCCTTTACGAACTGAAGCAACTCTACCCAGAGTACGCCGTGCATATGGTTGTGTTGATAGTGGGCGTTCTCGGTGGAATGAGAGATACTGTTCTCACTCAACTGCGGAAAATTCCATCTTGCCGTACATCTGTTGAAGTATTGGCTGCGGCAATGCAGAAGTCTGTCATCCTGGGGTCGCTGTGTCTGCTTAGAACACACGATTGCCGATCTTATGATAGTTAACCTTGCTGGTTGTAAGGAGTTATCATATAGCAAAACGAGCGCGAACACCAATTGCTCTACCAGCGCGTGTTAGCTTGTCGGAGGGCGAACACATGACTGGGTACAAAAAAAAAAATATAATAATAATAAGGCAGGGGGCGGATAAATCGCTTGGTGAGTGGCTTTCCCATGGTAAAAAGGGGTTCTGCCTTGTGTGACCGTTTTTTCCCTTGAACCCATGATTTTTTATGGAGACTGAAAAATATAATGATATTATACAAGGCGGTAGGGTTTTGCGGACAAGAACCCTTTGGAACCGTCAGGAGGATTTATCTGGGGTTGGTGAGTCTGGAGCGAGGGGCAACTCCTAACTCTATGGCACCACAAGAATGGCAATGAACAAGGCTACTGGAAAAATCCATCTACAATTTGAATATAAAAGTCAACCAACACCAGAGACTTCAATATAAACCCAACAAAAAGCAGGAGCTAATAATCAGTTACCGGCTGACTCGCCCCCCATAAGGAGGGCTGTCAGTAGGACCGAGCGCACTCCACGTATTAGATGGACACGTGAAATGAATATTGAAGTAATGAGTGCCTATTATTACCAGTGCGCAGATACACCGCTACCTGGATGGAGAAGTGCACTGCAGAGAAGAATATAAGAAGAGGTTTGCTGAAACACAGTTATCGGAACAAAAATTAGCAGTCCGTAAAAATCTTATATTAAGAAAAAAATATCTTACCGAAACGGAATTAATGAACATCAAGAGAGAAGTCGGTAATAAATTACACCAAAACATTACCTATGAACCACCCCAAGAAAATGACATGGATGTCCTTAACTTGAACACAGACAACCAACCGTTAGTACAAACTCCAGTCCTAACAACAGAAGTATCATCAACTCAAAATGAAGAAACAGCCATGAATAGAAACTTTTCTAATATACAAGAAAGATTTTATAGTCTCTTGGCCCATTTAACTGGCTCAAATCCACTTAATAGGGCAAAAATACCGATACTGCGCAACATTGCAAAATCCCGTATTACTATAATGCAGGTCAATAAAGTTTTGGAATCTCATTTATCGGGGATAATGAATCTTAGCGACATACATCTTGCGTTGTATTGTGCAGCAGTAACTGTAATCGAGGTTTCAGGTCAAAAATCTTACACCCTCAATGCGACAAGGCATAATATCCAAAAAGATACAACTGCCTGGAAAAAGCGCCTTGCAACTGATACCAATGATTTTCGGTCGAAGGTTGACCTTATTTCTGAGTATCTTGCTGGATATACATCTAGCAAAGTGACGAATAAAACGAAAATAATCGCTAAAAATTTGGCATTGGATTTGAAGATTCAAACTATCGCGAGAAATTATTAGACATGAAAGATCGATTTAGACAGAAGACTAAAACGAAAGGAGCCAGACTAGCTAGATACAACGAGATAGAAAAACGGAAACACCAAAATGCAATGTTTCAAAATAGCCAGAAGAAGTTTTATAGAGAACTAGAAGCTCAGGTTAACCAGTCAAAACTTGAAAATGTGAATGAATCCACCTTTGAAGAATATTGGAGATCTGTCTGGAAAAGATCTGATGGTTATGAAAAATTGGCTCCGCCGGTTGCAATAATTCGAAAACAGACTGATGCACTTCCACAAATGGAATTCAACGGTATTGAAGCGAGTGACATCTGCACTGCCATCAAGAAAACCCAAAACTGGAAGACGCCTGGGCCAGATGGACTACACAACTTCTGGATCAAAAACTTCACAGCTGTTTACCAGGTACTTGCTGATGTATTTAAGGAAATAATGGTGAAATCTGATACTTTTCCCGACTTTCTGATGGAAGGAAATACATATTTGTTATATAAAAAGAGTGATGCTAACCAGCCCAGTAATTATAGACCGATAAAATGTTTATCAGTGTTGTATAAATTATTCACAGCCCCGCTCAACGAAAAAATTTACCAACTTTGTGACTATAATAACATATTTGAAGATGAGCAGAAACAAACTCTTTAAAGTATCTCATGAGTAAATGGAAAACTAATTTATTTGTTCAAGCATACAAAAGGGAATAATAAAAACAACATTCAACAGTCTGCGGTATACAAGAACTAACATCGAAAGACTGATACAAATATTTAGAATGCTTCAAAATCATAAATTTGATCATGGCATATTAAAGAAGAATTTTTCAACTTTGTACCAAAAACGTCTAACAAAACTCCTAAACACCAAACTGAATGGTGGAAACCTCATTAAAGCGATCAATGGGTGGGCGGTGCCAACTCTGACATATTCTTTTGGCATTGTTAAATGGTCTGAAGCAGATCTTGATTAACTGGATAGATTGACACGAAGAACATTGACAAAGTTCCGATGTTTACATCCCAATTCGTCTACAAAAAGGCTATATATTCTAAGAAAGTTGGGAGGCAGAGGGTTTGTGAATGTCAAGAATCTTTGTCTCAACCAGGAGAATAGGATGAGAGAGTGCTTCATTAGTTCACATAGCACATTAATGAAACTGGTTACTAAGAAGGACCAGGGTTTCACCCCGCTGAATCTAAATAGACAAATTCGTGTTGATAGTAGGACAGCACTGAAAGACATCGTTCAATAATGAAAACAGCAGACATTACATGGGAGATATCCTAAATCACTTGGGAATGACTCTATTGACAAACATTTGTCTCTAAAGTGGCTTACCGATGGACTATTATATCCAGAAACAAAAGGCTTCGCGACAGCTATTCAAGATAAGGTTGTAAGGACAAAAAATTATGAAAGACATATACTACACATGGATGTTGTCGACAAGTACAGAAAGTGCGGTGATGTGGAAGAAACAATTGAACATCTTATTGGAGGGTGTCCGGTCCTTACGCCTAATGCTTACTTAGGCAGGCATAATCAGCTGGTGAAAATTATACACCAGCAAACCGCTTTAAAACACTCTCTATTTGATAAGATACCTCCACCATATTACAAGTACACGCCTTCCCCCGTACTTGAGTCAGCCGATACCATTCTTTATTGGGATGGACCAATTACAACAGATCGGACGGTTGACTATAATAGGCCGGATATTGTTCTAATTTGCAAAAAGCAGAAGAGAGCTTTCATAATTGACATTGCGATACCACTCTCACACAACATCAGAAAAACTGAAATGGAAAAGGTCACGAAGTATGAAAATCTTGCATTTGACCTGGAAATTCAATGGGAACTCCAGAAAGTGGAGGGGCTACCTTTTGTTATATCCGCCGAAGGTCTAGTAAGCAAAACCTTTTCCAAAAACCTGGAAATTCTTGGTGTTTCAAAATCGATTGCCGCAGTAGGACAACGAGTAGTTCTTTTACAAACTTACCACATTGTTCGTAAGTTACTAAGCTGAATGCGACGAGCTAAACTGCTTTCTCATCTTGGCTTTGTAAACCCGACCAGCCTAGGCTGAGATGATCGATGAATCATGTTTGTGATAATAATAATAATTTATTGAATCCTCAAGACAATACAAATATACATGGATTAAGTCAAAACAAGAGCATGTAAAACAAGAGCGTGTTTAAACCTACATATAAATATTTTATTCTAGATGAGGCATATAATTTAATAATTTAATAAGGTAATAATGTATTTATTCCATCCCCACAACAATACAAATATACATGATTAAGTCGGATTGACAGAATTGACAGAATGTTCAGTGACACGACCTCAGAAAGAATACGCGATGTGATAATCTTACACAAATAAATATTATATACGTAAATAAGCATTGAGTCGAATTATTGATACGACATATATTCTTCTAAACTATAAAAACTTTGACTCTGAACATTTGATTCTGAACATGTTTAAACCATTGTGGCAACTTATTATACAGCTTCACACCCCTATAGTAAACATTATGTTCAACTATCTTACATGAATGTATTGGAAAAACAAGTTCATTAGAGCCTCGTGTGTCATAGTGATGAAAATCTCTATTTTTCATGAATGCTACAAAATGTCGCCTAACAAAGATGATAATCTCCAAAATATATAGTGACGGTAGAGTCAAAATCCTGCATTGTTTAAAAATTGGTCGACATGTTGCCAGTAGTGACATCCCACCCATCATTCGAGTTATCTTTTTTTGTATTTTAAAAACACGCATCAGATGAGGCGACCCACCCCAAAGTATCAAACCATACCTAGCGCGATTCTAAAAATAGTAATATGAATACACAATATCCGTGGTATCAACCCGTTTCAACCCATAAACAGCATATCAGACAGCAGCTAATTTCTTTCGTAGTTCAGCTAAGTGTTCATCCCAGCAAAGTCTGTTATCGATATGAACACCCAGAAATCTAGTACAGAATGTTTGCTGTATAGACTTACCATTAATTTTTAGTAAATATGATTTCGTTATAGTGTGTGTTCGAGGAGTAAAAGCAAAAAAACTGGTTTTGTCCACGTTAAGGGATAACTTATTATTCGTAAACCAACTATACACTTTACTGAGTATTTCCTGTACCATTTCAATGGCTCCCTGCATGTTTTTATTTCCTGTTAAATAGCTGCTATGATCAGCAAACATTACCATATTTCCGCTACTGCAACATCTGGCAACAACTGGCAGATCATTAACAAAAATTAAAATTAATAGTGGACCCAAAATAGATTCTTGGGGCACTCCAGAAATAATTCTTCATCTTTCAGGTGTTGCTTTATCAATCTGTACAACTTGGTGTCGGTCAAGCAAGTAAGATTGCAATCACTCTCTCATCCGACTCCTCAAGCCATAGTGATGAAGTTTATCCACCAGTATTGCGTAATCCTGCAGATCGAAAGCCTTTTTTAGATCCATAAACAGACGAATACATTTGCAATTATCGTTTATGTTTTCATATATCTTGTTTAAAAATTCACAGATTGCTGAATGTGTAGATCGACGACTTCGAAACCCGTGCTGTGGTGATTTCAATATATTAAAGCGTACAAGAACGGACATGATCTGCTCATACACTATACGCTCCAACAGTTTAAATAACGCGGGTAGAATAGCTATTAGTCTATAGTTGGAGAGGGAGAACCGGTCATCTCTCTTGAAGACAGGAATTACTTTTGATGTTTTTAATGCCCTAGGAAAAATACTAGTTTCCAGAGACCAATTCACTAGATTAGTGTGGCGTTAGTTTGGCATTAGTTTGGAATTAGTTTGGCATTTGTTTGGGATTAGTTTGGCATTAGTTTGGTATTATTTGGAATTATTTTGGCATTACTTTGGCATTAGTTTGTCGATAAATTGAATTTTATATTCCTGGTATAATCTCTATCAGTTTTTTTGTGTTCGTCCGTTGCTTTTAACCATCCTGCTTTGTCTTTTGTTTGACTCGTACTTTTTTACATCATTTTACATTGAATATAAGTATTTTCAAATAAATTTATCTTGTATTTTTTAACCGTTTTCATTTCCGAAGATTTCAAATTTCAAATAAAACTGTAATATATACAAATTATTGGTTGTTGGTTTAGTTTAGAAGACTTTTTATGATTGTTCAATTATTATGTTAGAAAAAAAGCAATCTTGGATTTTTTCTAAACACAGTCTTATTAATATTCTAAATAGCAATATAATGATTGTTAAAGCTCTCAACATCAAGTGTATATGACGGTAGTACTTCTAATAGGATTTTTTTTATATATATATAGTATAATATAATAATAAACAAATCAATAAATTTATCAATAAATACATTGAAACCGTGCGTAGTCCAAATTAATCATAATATTTGTGAGAGATAGCAATTTGAATGGAAAATTTCTTATATTTTAGTAATGAAAACAATTTTGATTTTAGGTTTTTTCAAATATTAATTTCACAAAAAATAATTATATCATATTTGCCTAAAAAGTAACATTAAATATGCAGTTACAATAATAAAATATGTTAAATTTTATTCAATTCTAATAATAAAATGTGTAAAAATTTTTCGGAAAATATTTTCTTTTCTTTGAATGTTGTGTTTCTTCATATTTTGTTATTTATCCCACAGAATCTGTCTAGAGGAAAAGATAACTGATGCGAAATTAAATGAAAGACGTTATTTATTTATACTCTATATATATATATATATATATATATATATATATATATATATATATATATATATATATATATATATATATGTATGTATATCATAAATTATACAACTTTTATTTTTTTCCAATGCTAAGAAAAAAAATCTTTTTCTTCCAGATATTTGAAAATTTAGCTTGGACGTAATGAAAAAAAAAAAAATCACTTTGTCCAAAAGTCCAAAAGTTCATTTACGTTTAACAAATTTTTATTTCAAAAGAGAATTCATATAAATTTTATCTTGTTTCGCAAATGTTTTAACATAGAAACAATGTCCTACTTTTTTGCTTGGACCATAACAGGTTTTCGTTATATAGAGTTGATTTTGTTATCTAATACATTCATCATATTTTCGTTAGCTATTTTTTTTACCTCTTAACTCCTTCTGAAGGTATGCTGTTTTAATCTCTTCAAAATTATTTCTGTAAGATACGTATTGCATTGAAGTCAATTGTACTTGCAGATGATTTATGTGGGAGTATGGTACTATATGCTGATTGTATTTGCAGTATGAAAATATGCTGGTTGTAATTCCGAAAATCAAAAAAATCTTCTTTTTCCATTTGAATCAAAATCTGTTTGTTCTTAATCACCTTAATCACCTTATCTAATGAATGATACAGGTCTATACATTTCAGTGTACCTAATTTTTGTTCAATCAGGCTGTGGATAGAGTCCTCCTCTTGGATGGTGATCAGCTTCGGAAAACTTTTGTTCAATCGATATTATTGGTTGCTGATGCTTCATGAAATAAACCAAGGAAAATGATATATTGATGCCGCTATTTAGCGGAAATAGCGTATACGATTTTTATGTCCAGATTATCGTAGACAATTTCGTCCAGAACTTTTACATTTCATTCGGCTAGTTCTGCCGTCATTTCATGCCGTATTCCACAGTATTTTTTTTATCCATCGTACTATTAATTATTATTAATATAGCATACTATTACTATTAATACTATTTAATACGCTATTAAATTGAGTACATCTAATTTTCGTTTGTAAAATAAGTTGGGCCCATAAGCCTGGCAGCAGCAAGCAATAGGTACATTGCTATAGAGCTATAGAGAGCAAAAACATTTTCATATTTATTTAATTATTCGCGATAATACCTTTTCTAAAGTTTTTGTCATTATCTTTTTCGATTTTACATTGTAGTTTCAGTTTTAAGTTGTTATATATTTTTTTCAAGATTATTTGTTTGAATTAATTGACCGTCATTTCTTACATATTTACCAAAATCTCATCTGTTTATTTTGGGCTTGAATAAGGAAATATTGAATTCGGTGTTAAACATTTGGTGGTAGATGTTGATTTGTCACGCGAATATAAGGTGCAGTCTCATTGGATGTGGAACAACCTATATTAACAATGTGTTACCTGTAAAGGACTTAGCGAAAAGTACAGACTGAATTTGACTGAATATATATATATATATATATATATATATATATATATATATATATATATATATATATATATATATATATATATATGAGCATTTTTTCATTGCTTGACTGGGAATGGGCTCCACTTCAATTGGAGGGCATATGTTTGAATCACTCCTGAAGAGTCGGTAACATCAAGAGACCAAACATATGCCCTCCAATTGAAGCGGTGGGTGGGGCCCGACTGAAGATCAGTTATTCAGGGCCGGTCGCGTTGGTGCGGACGGTAAGAGCAGCGGCCTGCCGCTGCTGTGCCGAAACCGTACTGGAGCGGTAGTTGGTTCGATTCCAGCGCTCGGATGGCTGTTTTACTTTCTTTCTTCTGTCTGTTTACTTTCTAAATGTTTGTGATTGTTTCTAGGCAAGAGTGTAAAATCCGACTACGAATTACCCCTCAGTCACGCCAGTTAAAGGCTGAGTAAGGCCGGATGCCTTCTGAAAAGTGTTCTACGTTGGTTACTGACCAGTCGGCAGATTTTCTGATAGACTTATGGGTAGAGTACATAACCAAGGGTTTATAGCTCGAGGGGTGCTGGCCGGGGTTCGTCAGAAGCTGATGACCGTGGTTCGAAACCCACGTTAAGCTGTAGGTTCAGTCGCTAAATAGCCTAGTGGCTGATGCGCCTATAACCCTAACACTTTACCTTTTTAGTTATTCAGGGAAATATAGCCAACACCTTTGATGACAAAAATCATTCAAATATACTACTTGGATGAATTTGGCGAGATAAACTGATAAAATTGTAATAAACACGCTAATTGTTGGTATTATCGATAAATATTATTTAAGAGCTTGCATTTTTTTCTTATTTTAATTAAAGAAAAATAAAGCCACGAAAATGCTTTGTAATGAACTTTGGTGCAGATATTTCCGGATGAAGATTTCGGTTGCAGTGCTCAACTTCTATTCAATTGCTAAGGGTCTGGTTAGGAAAGGTGTGGTATAATACACTGCCAGATCCTGATCACACTAGCATAGCGGAGTTCTATTGAAAACTATTTTAAACGGAGATAAAACGGAGTTCTATCGAAAAAATTTCTCTGTTTGAACGATGTTTTGGAACGAGAGTGAGAGTTTGTTTTTACGAAGCTTATTCAGCAGATTTCATTTCCTACGACTGCCACCTACTTCCGTCATTTCCTCATCACCTGGCTGGCGACTAACTATACTAACACAGTCTACGAGTTACGATGAATATATTTAGTGAAAAACAGCAAATTGTCTTTAACGAGAGCATTTGTCAGTTTCTTAAACGATGTAATAATACGAGGGTAGAATGAAAAGTCAGATGTTTTTTAGATAAACTGCCGTGCGATGGCAAAGTTGATTGAATTTCTGTAAAGTAGTGACTTTCTAGTAATGTTTTATAAATTTCAAGCAGATATGAATATTTTTCTAGCAGATATTTATTTAGTCTTATACTGACGATTTTTGAAAGAAGATTAATTTGATGTTTTTGCTATTACGAAAAAAAATTCAGTTGTTGATTAAACGATCGTATAGTAAAGGGTAGATTGTTGAGATGATAACCATCTCGGGGGTACACTTACGGGACATCTTACACAAACATTTGGGCAGGAGGAAACTATTAGCGCGATGAATCACTGTGGACTAAAAACAGAACTTCACAGTAATGTTTAGAGATGCAAAAGATGTTCTGCAGCGACTTGTGACTGATGATGAAACTTGTATTTATCAGTACACACCAGAAATGAAGCAACAGTCGAAAGAGCGAGTCTTACTTGGAGAACGTGCTCCGAAGAAGGCGAAGACGATTTCACTAGCCCGAAAGGTCCTGGCCATTATTATCTGGGATTCATAAGGCATTATTGTTATCAACAATTTGGAAAAGGGAAATATGATCATCGGAGAGTATTGTGCTGCATTATTGGTAAAATTTTAGTTGTTAGAGTTTTTAAATCGCCCTCATTTGGCGAAGAAAAAGTGCTGTTTAACCACGACAATGCACCCGGCGAAAATGGTCAATTTGCGCTATGAATTGATACCACATCTGTATTAAGTTGTACTTTTTCGAGGACAGAAAAACTTCGGAGAATCGTCGGACGAAATTGTATTAAGCTAAATGGATACTATGATGAAAAATAAATTGATTTTCGATCAAAAAAACATCCACTCTGTTCTCCGGACTTGACTCTTTTCGATGACGCTCTTTTCCCAAACATGAAGAATTGGCTACCTGGAACGAAAGTCAGATCAAATGAAGAGATCATTGCCGAAGTACTGGACTATTTTTCAAAATTCCAGTACTACTCCAGTTGTTTTCAAAATTCCAGTTGTACTCTACCCTTTCATGTATTTGTTTTTTTTGCATTTTATACACATATTATACATATTTATTATACGTTTTAAAAATAAATTTAAATACATCTAAATAAAAATAAAATAAAACTATTTTAATAATGGGCAACGGCCGTATTTCTTTTTTATTTTGTTGAATTACTTCTCTAATAGTATTGTTATTGGCATCGCTTTGTTCACTTGACCTATAAAATCTTTAGTGATAAACATACACTGATTACCGTTAATTGTTTATAGGTTTCTTTTTGTGTTGAAATAACTTTATATAATATATATAAAAAAAAAATCTTTTGGCTTTGAAGTTTTTATAAGTTTATGTAAAATTAGCTATAGTAGTTTTACTCAAGTCAATATATCAAATGCTGTCTATATGTTAAAATATAATTATTTATGAATTATGTTATATATATATATATATATATATATATATATATATATATATATATATATATATATATATATATATATATATATTTATATATATATATATATATATATATATATATATATATATATATATATATATATATATATATATATATATATTTATATATATATATATATATATATATATATATATATATATATATATATATATATATATATATATATATATTTATATTATATATATAAAAGTAAAAAAAATTATCGTGTTCCACGCCGGTGCTTTACCATTCCTTCATCCGTCACCCAAAGCGCTAGCAAATGTCTCTCAAGACTGGTTTATGACGCTTAAGCCATCATCAGTTGGGCTTAAGCTGAACGCCTGGAGAGCGGATGAAGGAACGACTGAAGGTATGACCATATAAATTGGCCATGTCGCATGGAGGCTGCAATCACGTGCAGCCATGCTATCCTGCGGTAAACTTTCGCAACAGTCAGACTGTCCGATACCGTTCGTGGCCCGTCTAACCTTGGGTAAGTATGTTTAAAAAAGTGTAATGTTAAAAAATAGTAAAGTGGGCTCGTCGAGAAGGGTATTAGAAAGCAAAGAAAGTTCACCAATGCTCCACGTCGGTGAATTGCTATTCCTTCAACCGTCATCCAAAGCGATAGCAAGCGTCTCCCAAGACGGGTTTCTGGCCTTAAGCAGGGTTTAGCCGGTCAGTTGGGTTCAAGCTGAACGCCTGGAGAGCGGACGGTCTTAGAGTTCCAAATACATGGAAACCTCTTATTTCCAAATTGCTCATCCGAAACTCTTCCAATCAAACGTCCACCTCTCGTCTCACCCCCACCTCAAGTTATAGTTATATGTTAACAAAAGTACTAAAGAACGCATACACATTTTTTGAACATTTAATACTTTAGTTTTATGACCTTTGTGTTTTATTATTTCGGTAATAGAATTTACTAGACATTGATACATCTAATTCTATAGCTTCCCATTCTTTTTTAATCACCTCCCAAAGTTCAAGTTTGTTTCGCGTTTTATATTTATTCACGCCATTCTTGAGGTAAGTCTACAAGATCTCAATGGGATTGAGGTTCGGTGAGTGGGCTAGCCACGGTAATAAGTCCACTTTGTTGTCACTAAGAAATTGTTTCGTATTCCTAGCAGTATGTTTCGGATCATTATCCTGTTGATATCTCCATACCAGCGCTATATTTTCTTCTGCAAAAGGCAGTATGACTCTCTGAAGAATGTGGATGTACTCATTTTGGTCTATGTTTTTTTTTTAATCTAGTAAATTAGTCCTACACCATACCATGAAAAAGCTGCCCATAGCTTTATATTATCGCCTCCAAGCTTTACTAGTTTTAATTGTATGTTTTTGTAATAAATCTTGGTTAGTTGGTCTAATATACCGTCTACCATCAGAATCTATTAAATTTAATTTTGTTTTATCCATCCATAAAATAGTGCGCTAATTCTTGATTCCCTGTTCACCATTCGAATTTAACTGATCTTGGGCAAATTTTAAATGTTGTTCTACATTCTTGGCGGATAACAAAGGGACTTTTCTGGAGGTTCTACTAGGTTAGTTACTTGCCTGAAGTGAACTGGTTGTTTTTAGGGCATCTTCCACAATTTTTTTGAAGGACCGACAATCCCTGCAATTTCCCTTAGTGACTTTAGTTCTGTATATATATATTATTATTTATTATTATTATTCACGTATGGTCCCTGGTGGACCACGCGAAGTACAATTAGAGGCGTTTGTTGTTGTTAACCTTCCTTTGTGCCCATACTGATTTCATTCTTTCGCTATGAGCTTGTTTCCTTTCGTCAGACCAAGTTGTTCCAGTCTTCCTACATTTTTCTCTCTGGCCAACCTTCCAAACTTTAACCTTGTGTCTGAAACAGCCTCTATCCTGAATTTCACTTTGTGTAATATTTGCTGATCTTAGGTCCTCTTTAATTGCAGCAATCCATTTAATTATTTCTACTTTAGCTTTACTCCTATTTTCATAAAATTCGACTATTTGTTTAGTCTATATATATATATATATATATATATATATATATATATATATATATATATATATATATATATATATATATATATCTATATATATTATACATTACATTATACAGGGTATATAGTAAACTAAAATATTTATTGATTTTAATAATATTTAAGGATTCCGCTTGTCCATTGGTTTTTTATGAAACGTTTTGCAGATATTAGGTTTTTAAAAAATTCACCTGTAGCTTTTTAATGATTCGGATGTTTATTATAGATTTTACTCTACATATGTTTCGCCTTATTACGGCTTTCTCAAGACTTGAACTAATACTTTCTTGAACTAATACTAACAGTGAAAAATTAACTTGAAACGAATGTTCAAAATAAACTTCTTGGTAGTTCATATAATGTTGGAAAGGAATTACCATATATTGAAACACTTTCCTTTCGTCTTCTGTTTCAGTTTTAGAAAGGCCAGAAGTCATAGAGAGTTAAATTCGGTGAATACGGTGGATCACTAAACACTGCGATATTTTTTTCCCTTTTTGGCGTTTTTGTTTGCCAATTTTTTTCTTGAAGAATTTTTCTTTGAAGAATTTCAGTTTTTTTTTTGTGGACGTTTGTGGATCTCGGTCATGGACCATAAATCATTCAAAATAAAGACTTTTCTTTGGATAATATATAATATATTCTCGTTCAATATATTTCATATAATTTTTTCTTAATCATTATACAATGAAACGAACTAAATTAATAATACTGTATAAATTTAAACCAAATTAAAGAGAACAATTTATGTTCATAGTTCAAAGCCGAAGTGCAATTGCTAATCAGAACGCACTTTGCCGAAAAAAATACATTCGGTCATTCTATTTATTTGTTTGAGCTTACCGTCCATCTATTTATTTGTTATTTTTCAAAAGCTCGTAAACAAGTCAGATATAAAAGTACATTTTCTAATCGCCTGTTTTGCAAATCAGATCATTTATGACTCTTATCGAAAACGATTTTCTGCCTTTTAAATGAGAATTTATTCTTTTTTAATGTCAATAACAGTGTATTGTATTAACATCAGTTTTTCTATTTATTTAATCTGATTTGAAATTTATCTCTTTGTTGCAATGAGTCCTATCTTACCGATACCTTGTTGCCAAAGCTATTTTAAAGATAAGATCTTATTATTTTTAGCATTAAATTTCTTTTAAAAGTGTTTTATGATATTTTTAGCTCTATTAAAAATGTATTGATTATTATCAATGCCCGTTAAAACATACTCTCGATTTTATGGATGATTGATATTTCATTATATTTTTCGGGAAAAAAATTTTAGAAAACATTTATTTACTAAAAATTACATTTTTATCAACAGATTACTTTACATTACTTCAACATTACTTTACACAATTTTCATACATATTTTTTATGAATCTGTATGTTATCTGTAAATATATGTATATACCTGCCACCCAAGTTACGAAATCATACTTCATTTGGGAGTCAATTTTAGCGATAATACACTTATGTATACTTACACTTCCAAAAATAAAGTCAAGTTACAAATCTTTTAATTAAGTCCCTTATTATTTCAGATCTATTTTATTAGTTACCTATTCGAACAAATAATTTTGATAATTTAAATAATAAAATTTAATTTAGTTATTATGTACTTCACTCAAGTCGATACTTTAGTAAAATATTTAACATTGGCCACCATGTTTGGATTATTTTTGTGTTGTGAATTCAAACGCTGTTTTTATTTTCATTTAAAATATTTATTTAAGTTAGGTAGTCGATACTTGATGGAAATTAATTTTAAATAAACGAACTAAGAACTATATAAATTGAATAAAACAAATTTTTTATTTTGTTATCTATCACTTATCACACATTGTTACATTATCAAACATTGTTGACAAAACTATAGTCACAAAGTTAAAAATAAAATTAGTTCAAAGACTTAAAGTTTTAAAGTCGTGTTTGATAATGTAGCATTGTTACGAAACTATAGTCACAACGTAAAAAACAAAAAAAAGTGATAATTAACAAAATAAAAAATTGGTTTTATTCAATTTAAAGAGAGCTAAAGTTTCAAAGACTTAAAGTTTTAAAGTCGTGTTTGATAATGTAATATTGTTTATGAAACTATAGTCAACGTAAAAAACAAAATAAGTGATAGATAACAAAATTAAAAAAAAAAAATTGTTTTATTCAATTTAAAGAGAGCTAAAGTTTTAAAGACTTAAAGTTATGTCGTGTGTAAATGTAAATTTAGTCGTGTTTGATACTGTAACATTGTCTATGAAACTATAGTCACAAAGTTAAAAATAAAATAAGTGATAGGTAACAAAATAAAAAAATTGTTTTATTCATATTAAAGATAGCTAAAGTCTCAAATACTTAAAGTTTTAAAGTCGTGTTTGATAATGTAACTTTGTTTATGAAATTATAGTCAAAACGTAAAAAACAAAATAAGTGATATATAACAAAATAAAAATTTATTCAATTTAAAGAGAGCTAAAGTTTTAAAGACTTAACGTTTTAAATTCGTGTTTGATAATGTAAGATTGTTTACGAAACTATATTCACAACACAAAAAAACAAAATAAGTGATAGATAACAAAATAAAAAAAAATATTTTATTCAATTTAAAGAGAGCTAAAGTTTTAAAGACTTATAGTTTTAAAGTCGTGTTTGATAATGTAACATTGTCTACGAAACTAAAGTCACAAAGTTAAAAATAAAATTAGTTATAGATAACAAAGTAAAACATTTCTTTTATCCAACATTATTAACATTTATTTTATTTATTCAATATTCAAAAAAATGAACTATAACAAAGTAACCGACAAATCAATCAATTATATAAGAATTATATATTTTATCTAAATATCCACTGTAATTAATACTTGTATCATAATTGTTTCGATACACAGTGCGTTTTTCAAATACGAACAATATACAGTGTATTTTTATGGTGTTTCATTTTCAAATATGAACACTATATAGTGTTTGTATTTGAAAAACTGTGTCGAAACAATTCTAATATAAGTTTTAAATATAGTGGGCATTTTGTTTTGGCCGTTGCTGCCCGTAAGTCAGTTTCTGTTTATAGGAAATATTGCATTTCTAATCGCAAATCGATTTATTTTTCAACATCGTCTTCTCTTAGCTCGATACACTTCGTCCAAAGTTTTTCCATTTTTTTATGCCTACCAAAAAGTACGACTTAGGGTGGACTCAACATGAATTTGTAGCTCAAATTGACCAATTTCGAGGGAACAGTGGAGGACGAATGTGTAGGTGCACTGCTGTGATCAAACAGCACTTTTGCTTTGTCAAATGACAGTGTTTTTTATCGACCTTTTCGGTCGATGTAAGTTTTTTCGTCTTCTTCTGGGTACGTTTGCCAGTTAAAACTAACTGTTTTGAAGTCCCAGTGGACGCTGAAGCCTTCCATGGGGGTGGTAGCGGGTCCAGAGTCAAATGGGGGGCGTAAAGGAAAAATTTCCTATTAAGGAAATTAATATAATACAAGATTTTGAAAATACCTACTGTGTTTATGAATACATATTTTATCTAGCTACCTAAAAGTTTTATCTATTATTATTATTTTATATATGTTGGGCCCACCCGCAAAAAATCAGCAAGCCCCCCCCTCCCCCATACAAAAAGAGAATACATTTTTCAAGAGTACATAATCAATTATTTTGTCAGTAAATATGTATAATACTATCGGTTTGACAACGCTTAAATTTTGAAAAGATGAAAAACGTCATTTGACCATTTACAGTGTCCAAGAGAGGAAAAAATACTTTTACTTTGAACTTGTGTTCACCATCACAAAACCAGTAATCTTCTGCTAACTTGCCAAAGTGACTTTTAATCTTTGACTGTCTACTAACCGGAAACATTCTATATTCTATTTTGCAGCAATCGCTGCAGCTTCTTTCTTTGCTTCGAAGAAGTTAGCTCTTAGCGTATTCAATTTAGAAACAATGTTCTGGAGAACTGTTGCTTTTTCAAAATTCATTTCTGTTCTTTGAAGGTATTTCTAAGCAATATTCATGTTTGTGAATACTTTAGATAAAAGCACAGTTACAAATACAAACTGGTAGCTATCCAGAAGTTTTGTGAGGTGCTTTGCCTCTATACCTTATCCGTTTTTTTTCTCTTTAAGGTTTTTATAACATCAGGGTATGTTAACTCGATTGCTAAAATTGAGTTATGACGAGATGCCCACCTTGTGGGATTGTTTTATTAAGACATGTCCCATCGGTTAATATTCTGGTCGAAAAATACATATATAGACTGCAATACTATAAAATAATTCGCTGCATCTCTAACGCCTCCAACCGCGTCATTGATTACTAAATTAAGATTATGAGTAAAACAATGAACATATACAGCCAGCTCTTCAATATCTTGCGAAATTTTGCAGGCTAATACCTGCACAGTTGATAAAAAAATCCCATCGCAGTTTCCGCTATGCTCTTTAGAGCCTTTAAATGTAAGAGCATTTTTGCGAGCATCTTAGTTATGTCAATGAGCCTCTCCAAGTCTAGATTCTAAAATTTGTACTCATTTTTTTTCTAAATTCATAGTATCATCTAATCTTTTTGTCTCTTCCCACTGATGTTAGCTCCCAAGTGTTACAGGCCAAAATATGCTGTTCAGATTTGGTGTGTGTTGTTATTTTTTAGACAAACTCTGCTAATCTTTAATACCAGTGACCCACTTTTTTTCGGTATTTCTTTAGTAAACAGTTGAATTGCTTAACACAGTTTGGTTAAAATAAAAACAGTTATTCTATGCGGAACGTTTAAAATCTAATTAGTGTAGTTATTAGATATAAAAAGTTATTTTCTTTTTCCAAATTTCCTTTTGGGCCCTCATCGCCCCCTCCCCACCGCATTGCCGGGTCAGCGATTGTTCAGATCTGGCCCTGGGTGTATGTATACCTAATTTGGTTTAGTATTGTCGGTCACAAGTCTTTGCAAGTTGGTAAGCAAAGGCGCAATTTACGTAATGAAGCATGTTTCGATAAAAATATGGGACCTAGTAATAACTTATTTACAGAGCAAGTGTACTGGCATAGCAAGCAAGCAAAGGCATACAAGTTGATGTATGCACGAATATGGATTAATCCATATTCGTGAGTAAATCGTTATAGACATTATTTTTATAACTATATATAAATATGAGGAAAAGTTAAATCATTGAAACCGTGGCAAATTTTGTATTTCAAAATGTCTGAATCTAAGAAGAAATACCAGCAGTACAGTATAGAGTTTTTAAAATATGGGTTTACGAACCTCTACAACCCAATCATTACCTATATATGTGTTTAGTTTGCTAAAAGTTTCTTTTACAAATTAAACCATGAAGCCTTTTAAGCTACAATAGTATTTGAATAAAATGCATTCTGATAAAAAGACAAATATTTATCCTATTTTCATGGACTGAAAAAAGAAGTATATAGAACAGTCAACTATATCGAACTTTTTTGCATCGTCTTCTAATCAAGAAGATGATGGACTACGAACTTCATATAATATTTCATTGTTAATCAATGGAAAAGACGGAAAACCAGACACAAGTGGCGAATCTGAATGAACGCCTGCATACGTAGCTGCATTACGTTATTAGAGTAGTCAATAATATTAGAAGCAGTTCATTGAATGCCAGATTATTTGGCTAACTTTGTAGTGAAAATGATGATTACAATCGCCTGCTGCTGCACACAGAAGTTCGTTGGGTCGCAAAAGGTATTTGTCTGAATCGTTTTTTCAATTCTGATTATATGATTATATGCAAAATGACGCTTATTTGACAGACCTGTTTAAAATATTTAATAAAGTCAATTTACAATTGCAAGGTAATGAGTTGAATTTAATCAAAACAAAAAACGCTACAGCTGCTTTTGTAAGAAAACTTCTTCTGTTTAAACGAAATATAGGTAGAGGTGAATACAGCCATTTCCCCAAATTATCAGCAGTCTTTGTAAAACAGGAAGATTTACTTACTGCCAACACTTGGACGTTGATTATGCTGATTTTGCGGGCGATTCTACGGGCGAAATGTCTATCATTTGAATCTATGGAAACCTGGCACGGTTCCATCCTATTTTCGTGAATACGTTGACAATGTTCTTAATTCGGTTGCTGCTTCTTCATAAATAAGAAGCATATTGTTACATTCGCGTACATAATACAATTTTGGTTTTAAACGGAATTTGAATACACAAACTGAAATAATTTTTGTCAACCAATATGTGAAGATCATCTCAATTAGTCAACACCACGTTATCAGTTTCATTTTTTAGCTTATGTATAGCTGATTCATAATTTTCAAAAAATTGTTTTAACGATGTTTATTAGTTTATTTGTAGTTTATTCGTTAAATAAAAACCATTCATTATTTGCCAAATATGCTTTTACGGATATTTGCTTATATTAATAATTAATATAAGTTTTGATAATTTTTATCATAACTTTTCGATTGGCGATTTAACAACTTTGCAATTTTTTTCGCGGAAATCCTTAGGTTTTTGAGTATTTTTGTAAGGAACTTTTTTTTCAAATGATGTGATGAAACGTTGATTAAATTAACGAAATTGATTTTCCTTACACTTTAGTTGAATTAGCTTTACTGTGAGATTGTTTAACGTGCTTGACTAAGATGTCCACTGACCTATTTCATTCGTATTATTGTAATACGATATACGAGGGTTGCTAGCCGGAATTGATAATAATGGTATTGTTGGGCGCCATCTGACATATATATCGTAAAGTTTGACATTGTTAATATGCCTTTGGAATGTTTTGTTATTTCGGACGCTATTTGTGTTGTTTAGTGATTTGAAAATTTCATCTCAGTCAAAAAATGGAATTAACTCGTGAGAATTTTCATGCGATGATTTACTACGACTGTCGACGACATTTGGCGATAAAACATCATCTAAAACCACTGGTTTAGTGAATTCAGTCGTGGCTGTCGTTCGTTCATGGACGAATTTAAAGAATGTCGTCCAAAATCGGCTGTTGTGCTAGAAAACATAGATACTGTGCGCGAACTGAAAAAGCAATATCGTCATATGACATATCGTGAGATTGAGACATCTCTGGATATTAGTATGACAAACACACACAATATTTTACATGAACATTTAGCCGTGGAAAAGATTTGTGCTCGTTTGATTCTGCATAATTTGACAATTGTTCAAAAAAAGGCTCGTGTCGATTGGTGCAAAGAAATGCTGGAAAAATCAATTTTGGTGCATCGAAAGCTATGTATAACATCTACACGAATCTTGGATCTATGCGTATGAGCCCGAAAGTAAACACCAGTTGACTGTATGTGTCTTTCAAAATGAGTCAAACTCAACAAAAGTTGTTCGCGCAAGGAGCACTTCGAAGCAAATGGTCGCCTGTTCTTTTTGGGATTAATGGGCATGTGGCTATAGTGCCGCTAGAGAATCGTATAGTCACTTTTGAATGGCACACAACCATTTATTTGCAAGAAGTCTTGAATAAATAAGAAAAAATAACCAGCATCGCAGGATCATTCTTCACCATGACCACGGCTCTGACACATCGAATCGAACAATTCAATATTTAACCGGTCAAAACATCGAATTGATGGGTCATCCGCAGTACAGTCCTGATTTGGCACTCATGCATCATTTCTTTTTGTTTCCGTCCGTGAAGAATAAACTGCGTGGTCAATGATTTTTGACGCCAAAAGAAGCGGTTGATGCATTAAAAATGCATGTTTTGGAGATATTTTAATCGGAATGGAAAAAGTGCTATAAAAATTGATTCAAACGTATGGGAAAGTATATCGATCATCGCGAAGACTATTTTGAGAAAAAAAGTCCCATTTTCGATGATAAATATTTGCATTTATTTGTTATTTCGGAGACATAAATAGCAAACCTCGTATTAAATCTTTTACTGACAAAATATCCAGAATCCAAACACTGAGAACATTATCAAATATTATGTGGTTCGATAAAAATATGTGGTAGTTATATCATATGAAATGTTAGTTGTCTTTCTTGTGATTTTTCGTTACAAGAAAGAGACAACTGATTTTACCTGTATGTTGTTCTGCCTTGTTCTACGTAATTTATAGAATCTCTTTATTATATTCTAGGCATCATTTACATCAAAGGGTATTCAGGAAAAAAGAGAAAACACCTTTACTGATAGAAGTCAACTAAAATATGCTAGAAGACTTGTTATAAAATTAGGTAGTGCTGTTATTACCAGAGAAGATGAACATGGATTGGCCTTGGGACGATTAGCTTCTATAGTGGAACAAGTAGGTGTTCACATTGTGACATAAGCATACTTTTATAATACATATTTATATTTTGAAGGTGGCTGAATGTCAGAATGAAGGACGCGAGTGCATTATGGTGACTAGTGGCGCTGTAGCATTCGGAAAACAAAAACTTACACAGGAATTACTCATGTCACTTTCAATGAGGGAGACTCTATCACCAACAGATCATACCAGAGAGGATGCCCCAACTTTATTAGAACCTAGAGCTGCAGCTGCAGTTGGCCAGTCAGGTCTTATGTCCCTGTATGACGCCATGTTTTCACAGTACGGTGTCAAGATTGCCCAAGTACTAGTAACGAAAGCTGATTTTTACAATGAAGAAACCCGAAGAAATCTTATTAGTACTCTTTCTGAATTGATCAGTCTCAATATAGTTCCTATCATTAATACCAATGATGCTGTTTCACCACCACCTCAAATTGATGAACCTATTGGAGGTAAGTTATTAAATCTACTCTTAAAATATATTGCGAATAATTATTGCTAATAATAATTAGCAATATTTCTTGATAAATTAGCTATTAATAGTGCTAATCTATTGCGAATAATTACTCAGTGAACACATGACCTTAAATTGACATCACACATATGTCTATAATAAAGTTTTTATGTAAATTTGGCTTAAAATTGACTCTATCCATGATCGTAATAAGATGCCATTTTGTATGATATCATTATGACATCATACTGACATAATATGTTACTCTTGTGTGATGTCATAACTATGACTTAGATTTGGCCCATCTTATGTAAAATTTATATCATTCCTCAGTGTTCTGCTGCAGAAGTACAGCATCTTCATTTGATTCCACGCCATCTACAGTGAACTCACCATTTAATTCAATATAAAGTAGGGGGAATTTTTACTTCCGATGCCAAAACAATGTTCCATTATATATCGACTTTGTTGCCTACGCTTTCACAGGCATGGATGAAGATGCAGATCTGAATTCTGAACAATTTTAAAAAAAAAACCATGGAGTTAATCCACACGATTGCAAAAAATACTTTTTTATTAGTTTGTTAATTTAATTACTTTGTTTTTTTTAATTAACTTAATTACTCTATTGATTAAAAAGCTGATAATGCACATCTGGAAAAAAATGCCTAATAAGTGGAAAAAAGCGATAATAATGCTTATTTATAAAGAAGGAAATCCAAAAGAATGTGCAAATTACGAGGGGATTACCTTACTCAGTGTTGTATATAAAATACTGATAACGATAATAAATAACAGATTAATGAAGTATATAGAAGCAAAAATTGGAGTCTATCAATATGGCTTTAGGAGGGGCAGATCTACCATAGACGCGGTACATATAGTAATCAACAACAGGATATCAACAACATTGTTTAAATTGACACTGGATGTAGTAATTAAAGAGTGTAATTTCACGGGAACCGCCATCAATAAAGCGATACAAGCAGTTTTATACGCAGATGATCTTACTGTGCTAGCTAGAGAGAGAATAAACTTGGAAGAAGCAATCCAAAAAATTGGACAAGAAGCAAAGAAAAGGGGCCTCACAATAAATAAAAAAAAGCAAATCTATGGAAATAAGGAAATAAAATAGAAGAGTTACAACCATATCAGTAGAAATACGAAATTGCGAATTTGAAGTAGTGGAACATTTTAAGTATTTGGGAATAATAATAAATAGCAAAATCAACACAAACATAGAGATTGATCACAGAGTACAGGCGCGACACAGAACCTATTATAAATTCAAAAGCATTATACATGATACTATGCTAATACTATACTATATTACTAAACATATAAGAAACACAAAAATAAAGGTTCATAAAGCAGCTATTAGACCGGTAGTGACCTATGATGCGGAGATAATAAATTTAAGAAGCTTAAATTAATTGGATTAAAGAAAGTTGTAGAAGATGACTCCAGAAGGTTAATGAATTTTGAAATAAAAACGATTTTAAAAGGAAAAGATATAGTGAAAATCACAAAAGTGCAAAGACTTCACTGGTTTGGCCATATAAGAAGAATGGAAGATAACAAAGTAGTAAAGAATATTACAATGTGGAGACCAGATATTAATAGAGGAAGGGGGAGACCGAAAAGTAGGTGGGACGATCAGGTGCGGGAACACATAAGGAAATTGGAAATACAAGCATGGTGGGAAAATATACAGGGCCGAGATACGTGGAAGAAAATAACGGAAAAAGTAAAGACAAACAATAGGATAGAATAAGTCAAGAATAGAGGAACGTGGACTAACTCACCACAAGAAATGAGTTTCTAGAGCTCAAACGAATTGAGCGGCTACAATTCTTAATGGAATGTAAAGCCGTGTATACATGTGCCCCATTAATTAAAAGTGTTCATCGACATCGCTCGGCTGATGTCGACTGAAAGGTTAGAAACCGGTCCCGAGAGATACTTGGTGCCGCATGGGGGGCAGTTGAGCAGATACGAGCGGTGGCACCACGTGGAGTAATATATATATATATATATATATATATATATATATATATATATATATATATATATATATATATATATATATATATATATATATATATAATTTGATATTTTTATATCACAGTTACGTAAACTTCGTTACATTACTATATAATTTTTATATAGTACATGCATAAACAATGAGATGTTATCGTTACATCAATTTTATATTACATTTACATATACGTATGATCATAACGATCATAGTGACGTTATATTGACGTCGTGAAAATATCTTCTTTGTTACATTAGCATCTTAAGTTAAAAATTGTAAAATAACGACTTACATATGACTCATATATGACACATATCTTATTTAAGGCTTGATATTACGTGACGTCATTTTAATGCCACAATAACGTAAAAGTGTTTTCTGGGTATTGCGGTGTGGTATGGTGCGTTATCTTGAAAACACCATGAATTATTTTGCCACAAACCTGGATGTTTTTCTCGAATAAAGTTACACAAATAATGCCTAATACTTAAGCACTATCTTTTATCAGTTAAAAGGAATATTTTTGTGACTGATGTTTTACCACCTTTGACGATGTGTCCGTTTTTGATTCATCTTTAGGACGATATTTCATTTGATTCATTTGATTGTTGAGCTAATTCTGGGTTATTAGTATACATGCCATCATCCAAATAAAGCATCTCTTCAATAAGATAATATTTTTCAAAAAAGTTTACCCAAAAAGATCAGAAAACATACCAAAATTATTTTTTAAGTCAAAAGTGATTGTATTGATCCAAATGATACTCCAGTTATATCTACAATGGTTTTAATACTTAATTGGTCATTACTCATTACAAGATTCTTGATTTTGGTATAGTTTTCTTTATTGTCTTCCCGAACGAGGTTCGCCTTCAACTGTTTCTTTACCACCACTGTAAACTAAGGTAACTTGTAAACATTGTTGTTGGTATAGTTTCATCGCTGTAACACTTTCTTAACATTTCAATGCATCAACATTAGAAATTTCGTTTTCTAGACAAAATTGAATTCAAATTCTTTGCTCGATAAATGTATCCACTTTAAAAATCTGCCATAAAGATTTTTAACAATTACACAGGTCTACAAAATAAAAAAAAATGATGCCGCTGAAACTTAAACGTAAGTAAAACGTTTTAAAGTATAGTGTTTTTCTAGCAACACTATCAGTAACATTAAATTATCAAAAGTACGTACAGTTTTTAATCTACTCACATTGAGAATATTTTCTTCTCAGTAGCCATTTAACTTGTTTATTTTTGTCTTTTGTTCAATTAATAAAATTAGTGAATAAAATCTGGAAGATGTCATTGTCAAAACTTTTTGTTATGTTTGTGGCGAGTATACAGTAAAAAAACTTTCGAAAACCTATATCTGAATTTGTGCAAAATGCGAATTTCGCTTAGTTTAACTTGAACATCAAAGACGTATAACACATATAACAAAAATTGTTTGGATTATTTTTGCAAATGCGAGGTATTATTAGATTTTTTTAGAAATACTTAGAATTAAATCAATTTAAATGAAGACAAAAATGTAAAACAATAAATTGGTTAAAAATACACTTAATATATGATTTAAACTATTTGTTGGCAAAATATATAACAATCTACGGTTACAAGAGTGCTTTATTAATTTGTTCTTATATGGTATGTCACACTCGTCAGATACAGAAGTAAAATGTAAAGTTCAAGAATATACTCGATACATATTTTAACATGCATGACTCGATAAGCTCAAACTAAGTCAGATGCAAAACTTATGTTGTTGATGAGTAGTTACTGCGTACTTCTTGATAATACAACTCATTAAACAAATTGGCAAAAACTTTGGACAAAAACCTTGGGCAAAGTTTTGTTGACCAGTGTTATCAGCATATATTCTCACTTTTAGCATGAATAGACTCACCGTGATTTTGTTGTGGACAGGATATGTGCTTATATGTGTGAAGAGAGATGATATATTTAGTTTAAAATTGTTTAATTTTGTGTTCTGTATCATATAGTTGGATATATTTTTAAATGGTTTTATTTCCAGCCAAGCCCGGAAAAAGAGGAATTTCACTCAAAGACAACGATTCTCTTGCTGCTATGTTAGCTGCCGAGGTTCAGTCGGATCTGTTAGTTCTCATGTCAGACGTAGACGGTATTTATAATAAACCACCATGGGAAGCAGGTGCGAGGTTCCTTCATACATTCTCATCAGAGCAAAGGCAGACCATCGAATTTGGACAAAAGAGCAAAGTTGGTACCGGCGGCATGGATTCCAAAGTGAACAGTGCCATTTGGGCATTGGATAGAGGTTATAATGATTTAAATATATAATATACTATACTTATTATACTATACTATACTATACTATACTATACTATACTATACTATACTATACTATACTATACTATATTATACTATACTATACTATACTATACTATACTATACTATACTATACTATACTATACTATACTACACTATACTATACTATACTATACTATACTATACTATACTATACTATACTATACTATACTATACTATACTATTCTATACTATACTATACAGTATATTATTGTATACTATACTTTATTTTATACTATATTTTAGTATACAATACTTTAATATACTATAATAATTATTTTAATACACTATACTAATATACTACACTATACTATACTACACTATATAGTATACTACTAGTATAATATACTACACTATACTATACTATAGTATATTATACTAGTAGTATACTAGCTAGTATAGTATACTATACTATACTGAATATAGTAAATAAGGCAATTATTTGTTTAGGGGTTTCTGTGGTAATTTGTAATGGTATGGCTAAGGAAGCAATCAAAACGATTTTGTCCGGAAGGAAAATTGGTACATTCTTTACAGATTCTGCAAATGTTGGCAGTGTTCCCATTGAAATTATCGCTGAAAACGGTATGAAAAATAATAATTTTAACAACCCCAAAATAACCAATAAAATATTTTTTTTGCAGCGAGAATTGGTGGTAGAGTCCTCCAAACTCTCACTCCAGATCAACGAGCATCATGTGTCCATACGTTGGCCGATCTGCTAATTTTAAAGCAATCTGTAATTTTGGATGCTAATCAAAGAGATCTTCAAGAGGCCGCTCAGTCTGGTTTAGCTAAACCGTTGCTGTCTCGCCTTTCACTAACCCCAGCTAAATTGAAAAACTTGTCGGTTGGATTGAAGCAAATTGCCGATTCTAGTCATAACAATGTCGGAAGAGTTTTAAGACGAACAAAGTAATTATTTTTTATTTATAATTCCTTAAATAAATATGTTTGCTAGTTTATTAGTCAATATTTTTTTTTTATTTTTATAGGATGTTGCACATTTTTAATTTGCACAGTTTAAATTTTATTTCAAAACATTGCAAAGTGACAGGGGAAGAAAAATTATGATAAATAATACCTTCCGTAATTCGAAGTAAACTATATTTTCTACTTTCCACAATTAACAAAGAGTAGAATACTATGATTTTCATATTACATAGCATGTCATTTAATAAAAGAAATTATGTGTAGAATATAGAGCCTGTCCAAAGGAAAATATAACAAACTAAAACATTTCCTATTATGGATTTTATATTTATTACAAATCTATAGGTTTTATTATTCAAATTGGATTTCTTGTTTCGAGGTGGATGTCATATTTGTTGACGCACTTCTTCAATTTATTTTAAAAAATCACAGAAATCGCAAAAATCGCTCTAAAGTTGTGTTTTAGTACCAGTTTCAATTTTAGTCACACGGTGGGTGGTCCAACACTAAAATATGCCATTTAAACAAGAAATTTCATACAGTCTTTTTTTGTGTGTCTTCTGGATTGTGTGTGTCTCTGTGTGTGTCTCTGTGTGTGTCACAGTGGATTTAGGAATGCTAGTGAGTGAGTTCCTCGATAATCCGAATAGACACACAACAGTAAGTTCTACGAAATTCAGCTACTTCTGGACTTCTTCTTTAGTTCAAATTATTATTGATGGAATTGACTGCGCATCGTTTTTAAATTCTCTCTGTGTCCTCGTGAAATCTTGTAAACTATATTCACGTTTTTACGGCTTATTTTTTCACTATGATAAGTACCATGCATATGCATTATTTCCAACATTTCTGTAACACAATTTTAATTTTATTATACTCTTATGAGTTGAGCAGATTATTCTATGATAATAAGCTTCTTTTCTTTCTTCTTCCGTTCATTTCTAATACAAATGAGATGAGAAGAACCTATTTAAAGTAGTATAGATTATGAATATTATAGTTTGAATAAGATATTTAGTAATTGTGATGTGGGAGCTTTTTCTTCAATTTTTAATACAATCCTTTGTGCCATATGTTATCAAAACTTATGACTGGATTGTTTTTAGAAACGCGGCAGAACAGAAACGCTTCATTTCAAAGTCTCGATTGAATTTTCTATCAACGCGATGTATTTGTGTGATAGTTTTCGCTTCTCTAATACAGGTTTTATCCTTAAAAGGATTTTTTTTAAGATTCTGGATATATTAGGAAGCAGACTAATGGATCTTTATAACTTTTCGTTGCAGGTTTTATTCTCTGGTTTAGGTATCGACATTTTGCCGTGCCTTCATAGTATTTTAGTCTCCGCGTTATTTTAGATGACGTTTTTAGTTTACATATTTCGTTTTGAAGGGTGTAGTTTAACTGAAACTGTAACTAAACTGTAATTAACATATTGTTTTCTTAAGGTTATCAACATGCTTAATGTTGAATTGCGAATGAGTAGTTGATAGAGTGGTGAAGCTTATCTTAATTAATTTAAGGGGGTCGTTCGAAAAGCCCTTTACCTGACAAAGAAAACAAAAGATTTTTAAGAGATTAATAGAAATCAACGTAATTAGGAAAAAAAACACATCGCTTCGAGCATTAGTTCTTGATAACTGAAGTTAAGGGACGTTAGGTGCGGTAGAGATTTGGAAGGGGGACTGTGCTATAGGCAACCCAATACTAGGTAACCCCGACTCCTATATATTATGAAATGAGATGAGAAAAATATACGTTGTTACCTTGCAAGTTAATGCATTTAAACCAATTGCGTTCCTATTTATTAATACCCTCAGCATAATGCCATTTGTCCAACTCTGCAAAATCAGCGGTTGTTTCAGTTTCAGTTGACCTTATCACATGAAGTGAATGGTGATGGTCATGCCTTTTACCGGGGCGTTTATAGCCCCAATCAAATGCAGTCAACCCTAATATGGCGTTTCTTGTAGATGGAATTGTTCTCGCTTTTACGGCTCATCTACTGTTTAATTATTGCTTCCTGCCTGACGTATGATGGCAAATACATGTTTACCTTAGTATTATATAATATGGAAGAAACTTAGCAGAATGTCATTTAAAGGAGTCTAATACTCTAAATAATTCATTCCGATGTGACTTGATGAACACGTATCGCTGATGAACACGTATCGAGTGGAAAACCTTTTCATATACAAAACACTCTGTACAATGTAGTGGACATGATCTAGAGCATCAAGCCAACTTCTACATCTTCAGCAGGCGATCATTTAATAGGACATTATGGATGTTCATTCACTACCTACTTTTTTTCAGCAGCATACTTTTTTTCATCTAAAATAAAGGAAAATCATCCTTTAAAGAGGAATCTAATTCTTTTTGTATGTTAGTCTGATTCAAAATCCTTTAAATCAAAGTGCTTTATAACACTTCGTCACTCGATCGCCACAAACAAGCAACTAAACTAGAAAAATTAGTAATTTGTTCATTCCTGCACCATCTCTGAGTCAGGCCAACAAACTTTTCGAACAACCCTCGCCTAAAGTCGGCACCACACAATGACCATACGATATAGCAAGCATCACTTGGCCAACCTGTGGATAGTAAAGTTGGCGCTTGTGAAGGCGCTGGCGGAGGTTGGAGCTTGAGTTAGCCACTTGCCGATGGGTTGTCACTTTTGTATTTCATTAGAGGAATTGGCGTATGGTCTCATGTACCAAGCTCCTCATCCACACATTGGTCACACCGTCTGCTATCTTTTCGACGTGTCGAGATAGTTTTTGCTCTGTTCTATCAGTGTGACGTTGGCTTAGTTTCTTGTGAAATGGTGATATGGCAAGTGTGTAGTCAGTATGTGGATGCCCACTTATGATGTGTGAATGAACAGCAAATGGCTGAATTAAAAACTGACAATACTATATTGCAAGCATCACTTGGTCAACGTATGGATGGTGAAGTTGGCGCTTGTGAAGGTGCCAGCAGAGGTTGATGCTTACCTAGGTCACTTATCGAGGATTGTCGGTTTTTTGTCCCATATCAAAAGAACTAGCGCATGCTCCCATGTGCCAAGGTCCCTTCGACATATTGAATGTGTGAAAGAACAACCCATGTTGGATCAAACGCCAGTCTGGCCATGCGGTCAATGTTTGAAGCCGGGTTAAGGCGCACAAACCTTAAACAGAATTAAGAAGAAGAAAGTATTTTGGTGTAAATGGTTAGTTATACAGGCAATCTTGACGGTGTTTTCGCAGTTGGGTAATTACTAAAGATGAAATACACTTAATACTAGTGTACGGGTAATACATTTTAAAATGATTTAAATTAGTGTAAAATTATTAGAACTGGTTTCACTTGAGTACTACATATATCATAGCCAAATTGATCAACTTTCCAGTTGTAATATATTATTAAATATCCTACTAACAACATATTTTTAATATATTTAGATTAGCTGACGGTCTAGAACTTAAACAAATTACTGTACCCATTGGTGTTCTTTTGGTTATTTTTGAATCCAGACCAGACAGCTTGCCTCAAGTTGCTGCTTTGGCTATTGCTTCAGGAAATGGTCTTCTTCTGAAAGGTATACTTTATAACAAAAAAAAAATTGCATCTATCTTTACATTTTTGTTAATTTCCTAGGTGGAAAGGAAGCAGCTTATAGCAATAAAGCTCTTATGGAATTAGTAAAAGAAGCTTTGAGTACAATCGACGCAACCAACGCAATATCTTTAGTTTCCACAAGGGAAGAAATTGCCGATCTTCTCACTATGGAACAACATATCGATCTGATTATTCCGAGAGGTTCTAGTGGTTTAGTGAGAAGTATCCAATTACAGTCGCAACATATACCAGTCATGGGTCACGCTGAAGGTTGATTTTCTTTAAGACCATTTATAAATTACATAACAAAGTGTTTGTTTTATTTAGGAATCTGTCATGTGTTTGTTGACAAAGAGGCTGATCTTAAGAAGGCTTTGAAGATTATTAGAGATTCGAAGTGCGACTATCCAGCTGCTTGCAATGCCATGGAAACTCTTCTTATCCATGAAGATCTTATGTGTACTGACTTCTTCGCAGACGTATGCAATGTTTTGAAAAAAGAAGGCGTTAAAATTAATGCAGGTAAATTACATTTATGAAATCGATATTTTTTAGCAGAGAAAACATTTCTAAATTGTTTTTGCGTACTATATGTGGCTATTCCATTTCTAATTCCTAATGATATTCTAATGTGTTCAAGTTCTAATTGATGGGGATTAAATGCAAACTGCGAATGGAGATTGCGATACGTTAGAAATATCTTATTTGTGGGTTGGGTACTGTTTGAAAAGTTGCACAATGCAGATTGATATGCTATATCCAATATTATTTCTATCGGAAAAGAAAGTCATCATTTTTAGCTGAGTTCCGACAAAAGATAAACAAGGGATAATCTATACCAAAAAATTGAAAAAGAAATTAGATTTTCACTTAGATTTCACTACAAAGGAATTTTCTTTCACAGATTACTTCATAATATCACCTTTCAATGATTTCAGTGATTTCAAGGCGCTAGCATCTCCTGTTTATTAGTAAAGACATAAAATGTCAGGATATATTTTGTTAAAAAAAATTACAATATTTTTTTTTTAATTGGCTAGAAGTTCCTGTAGCTCCATATCAGAAGTTAGTTTTTATCAATAACAGTCTCCATTCTAAGGCTTTGTCATGTTTGGTATCCATAAAGGACTACGCTTTTAAATATAGAAGTATATCGTAATTGTCTCTTTTCTTTTCATATATGACCTGACTACATTATTACGTTGAGCCATCATATTATTTTTTCCTTTTACTATTAGGTCTTCTACTCTCCTTTCTGACTGTATGCTTTTATATATCTTTGTTTCCTGGTAATTATATTTGCATTCTCATCTCTCCAGATCTAGTACTGCTATAATTATCCACTAGTTCTCATTTCGAGTATTCTTTGAATACTTATCTTGTGCAGTTTTGCATAGATACAACACATTTTGCTAGCGACTGAGATGCACTTTTATTGTACATATGCGTTTTCTTTTTTTGTGGATTGTTGTTACTCAAGGTTCTTTCCATATAGCAAGAAGTCTTAGAATACAGCAGGAGGCATTATTAATTATTCTCGAGAAGAGTTCATCAAGGAAGGATGTGAGCTATTGTAGACAGTTTTTCAGCAATTTGGCTAGTATCATTTTAGGTCTGATTTTCGTGTCTTTTATCGATTTTATAACCTTCTAAATATATTCATTATTCATTATTATCTACTTGATGACCCTATAGATTGAAGCGTCTTGATGAGTTGAGGCATATCTCTTTCTCTTATCTTAGTTCATTAGAGTAATGGAGTCGTCATTTATTGATA